>CP124710.1:48722500-49322500 GCA_031232105.1 Capsicum rhomboideum
ATTACCTCTGTAAATGACTAAATTTAGTACCTTGCAGATGAGATTAGTTTCTAACTCGAATTGAGTTTATAAAGAAATATATGACAATACTAAGTGGTAATTTTTTTTTAAAGACTCAAGGGTGAGTTCTATTGTACTTGACATATTATGTCATTGGTTAAGAATAAGATGGTGGATTTAAGTTCCATCGCACCAAGAAGGTAAGATATTGGGTTAAAGTCCTGATGCACCATGATAATAAGATGTTGGGTTTGAGTCCCACCAAATTTTTGCCTAAACCACCTGATATTGGTAAGATGTTGGGTTCAAGTCCCAATGCACTATTTGATGATAGTGATGACCGATGCAAATGTACTAGTGAAAAATATTGAAACCCGCCACATTGATTTATTCCATTCCTTGATATAAATGTGGTAGCAGTGCATATAAGTCTGAAAGAAGAAAAATGGTTGAAAATATATGTGGTTGTGGAGGAACAAAATTATAATAGTCATCATTTTGATAATAATAAAAGGAAGAACACTATGTGTTCTCCAAATTGTCCTTCGAAAGGTGAAGGTGATTTTTGTTATTTCCTGCAACCGAAAAACCAGAGAATTGATAGAAATGGAAGTTCTAAGCCCATAGTAAACTGTATTTCCTTAAAGAATTTAATCCCCTCACAATTGCCCAAGGTTTGGATTAATTCCTCCCAGGATAGAATAGAACACTATTTTGCAATACCGGCAATGAAAATTGCAGAACTTCAGCGAACTCAACAAACAGAGTAAATCACACTTACTTAGATTTCTTTGAAAAAAGAAGAAGAGAGTTTTTTAACTTAAAAATAATATATCTTCGTGTCCTTCATCTGAGGAAAAAGAAAAATATTTATAGCCCAAAAGGTAATGCTTTAGAAAGGAAGCAATGGTTCGTGAAAAGTCACAACTTTTTAAAATGTCACCTGATCTGTGGACCCCATATACTGCTGCAGATGATCACATGTGGCCGCAGGTCGCCTTTGGCACATGCGTTGGCATCTGCATCTGCAGATGGCTAGGTGCACGTGAAGGTCCCCGTTTCATTTCCAACTAGTGCCTTGAAGGGTCGCGTCCCTTCGAGGTGCATTGAGACATGTGTCTGTACATGTTCGTGTGCATCCGTATATGGAGAATTTTTTTGTATTGGATTTTTGGATTTAAACATCATTAACTCTCAAGTTTCAAATGATTTTTGTCCAAAAAGATAATTTCTCGATCGATCATTTTCCAAATGTAATGACCTTCCCGGTCATTTCCTTCGTTTTCGTGTGTTGTCAGCGTTTAGAGCTTTTCTATAACTGCCCCAAGTTATTTATGACTTGCTGGGACCGACAGTTCGGCTCCCGGGCAGTTCGTTTGAGAATATTATTTAGACCGAGCACGTTGTAAAATATTAAATTAAATTAAAATTTGGTAAAATGACATAGTTAATTACCTTTCGAAAATATTTTTGACATTTATAAAATTCTTTAGTTATGATACATCTATACTATTTTATAATAGTTTTATAATTTATTAATAATTTAAGCGGAGATAGTGAATTTGGATATATTAAAATAATATTATTATTTTATAGAGGTTTTGTTAGAAATAATTTTCTATTAATTATGGTATATTTAAAATATTGTATTTATTTTACCACGAACCTATGCAATACCCGAATATATATATAACGGGATAAAGTTTATATTGAGGTGTCACCTCCAACACCACGTGGAAGGTGAGGAGGTGCACAAGAACGACTTTTACTAAGTCGCATCTGCCACTTTGCCTAAAGACACATCAATGAAAATGTGCATGCGGTTGTTTAGTGTTAAACAGAGAACATAATATTTTCTTCACTATTTTGCTTAATTCCCTCACTGCTAATGATCATATAAGATCAAACATTGAGATAATTCATTGAGTCTTGAGCTAGGGGCTTTTATATTGGAGTCCGTGGACTCGTTCTCGTTGTTTCTACGATACATTTTCTTATTTTTACGGTAATTTTCATTTACACGGTGATACTGTTGGGATTGGTATTAATGTTTGAGCTATATTTTGAGCTCAAATGGAGGAGTGTTAGTTGTGACTATTGTTCATGGAGTGATTTGGGACGCTGTGATGGTTTCAATTTTACGATTCCGCAAGCAGGCCCCACATGGGATTTTCGGGCATTTTCCGAACTAATGCAATATGGGTATCAATAGTCATGTTTTGACATGTAGTTTATTATTTTGGTAGCTTGGCAACAGTCGGAGGCTTCTCAAAAGGGGAAGGCTCCTATTTAGCTGGCTTTAGCAGGCGTTCGGCGGCGTCCAGGTAGGCTAGGTTTACCTTCCTTTACACTTAGACTGGGCTTATGTGTGATATATGTATGCTATTGTGCTGGTATTGTGGGCTGGTATTATAGACTTGGTGGTGGTGGTTTGCTGTGATTTAGGCCTTCTAGGCCGGATAGGGCTATTCGGATATATTCCAGGCCCGTTATCCTCGTGGTACCCCACAGATGACCTATTTGGGGTCGGATAGTATTGTTGTTGTTGTTGATAGTCTGGGAATGTTATTGTTGGACCTTAGTCCAGTCTTAGACAGACTTAGCCCAGACTTAGACAAGTATAACCAGACTTGGTTTTCGGGACCCGGTAGCGGGCCCCGTTACCCTTTTTGTCGGCTTGTCGAAACTTTGACATCTTTTGGCTTAGATAAGCCCTATATGACTATTAGGGTTATGACGGGATTGAGTCACCCTGATTATACCCGGTTGGACTGTCTAGCTTTGTTCGTCCCTGATAGCACCGTATTTGATTGGGGTCGGCTAGTTTGACTTAGAACGCTGAACCGCCTTTCCATGACTTGTAATGTATACCCAGACTTTTATATACATATTTTTATAGTAGGTAGTTGACCTAGAAGGACCCCGAGATTGACTTGTAGCATGTTGTAGAGTTAGCTTCTGTACCTATATAATAGTAATGACTTGGCACTAAGGCGTTCCCCGTTTATTTGATACGATATGACCTTTGATTCTATTCTGGTTACTGGCTATGATGAGTTTCGGTTCGATTTCGGCTACTGATTCAGGTATGATGATTTTGGTTATTGACTATTGGGTGTTCCGGTTTGAGTCCGGCCCCGGATTGTGGTACACTATGAGTTCCGGTTCGAGTCCGGCATCTAGTTATGATATGATTGGAGAGTTTTGGTACTGGGTACCGTGATTATGATGTTGTTGTTCTATGAGTTCCGGTTCGAGTCTGGCAGATATGATATATATGTGGCCTCTTGTTATTACCCACTGCTTCCGGTTCGACTCCGGCGTCTGGCCTCTTGTTATTACCCATTGGTACCGGTTCAAGCCCGGTGCACTCCTGTTGGTTATTGTGGTTACTGGATACTGATACAGCCTCGAGACACTGGTGACTATGCATTTATTTTTCTTGTGTGTCCCGCTGGTTTATGGGGGCCAGACTGGGTTATTGTTTTCTTCCGTGTGCCTATCGGGCTTATGGGGGCCCAAATAGGTTATGTTTGACTTGTGTGTTTACTTACGCATTTATTTACTCGTTATTATGTATCGCACTTATATTTTCCTGAGCATATCTATACGCCTCGGCCGTTACTTATGTATCTATTACCTGTACCCCGGACTTAGCATGCCCCCTGCACTTTAGCTTGCTTATATTATATTAAGCTCAGTCGGCCGATGATGCCTACTGAGTACCCGTTGCCCTGGTACTCATACTGTACTTCTGCATCTTTTTCCCCGATGCAGATCCAGGCACCAGTCGACGATTTTGACGTGACTCTTTTCTCAGCACTGATTCCGGAGCAGGGTGAGCTTACTGACGTCCGAGGCAGATCCTTCTCCATCCTCTACTGTATAGTCTTTTGCTCTCAAGACTATTGTACTTATTATACATGTTTGGTTTCTGTCTTGTATTTTGGGTATGTTAGTAGTGGCTCATGTACTGACCCCACCAGGTCTTGGGAGGGGTTCTGGACTTTATATACATTGTCCTCTTCCTTCTCAGTCTTAGCATGTTTATAAATATGGTTACTTCCATTTCTTCTCTGTTTTATGAGATTCCGCCCGTTAGCCCGTCGCTTGTTGCTCCGGACTAGGGTTTGGCTTGCCTATTGGTGGGTTACGATAGGCGCCATCATGACCCAAATATTGGGTCGTGACACCAATTCCAAATTTGAAGCCGAGCCAAGCGAATGATGAAGACGACGGTGCGAGGCTTGTCTTCTTCTTGCCTCACTAGCTACATGAAGGAGTGCTTCTATATTTAAGCACAAGGATGTTCATTTCTCCCACCAATGTGGGAGAAACACTTCTTTTACAAAGTGAACACCTATTTCACTTTTCCCTCCATTTTTCTTTTTTCCATTTTCCATTCACTTTCATTACCAAAATTCAATAATTTTTTTGTTCACCATGAATATGATATGAAAGGTATTGGGAACGCGGTTGTTGTGCGACCTAATTTGATAGGTTTTATAAATCCTCCATCAAAAGAAAAAAAATAAAAAGTGAAGATGCACTTGACCTTTCAAAGTGATGTTGAGGTGTGTTATAGAAATGTGATAAATGTCAAGGCATGACACAATGAGCTTCTAATGAAAATTTGTGAAGCAAGTATATATGATTATTGTCTATTCCTTGAAGAGAATGTGACTTGTAATTGTAAATGCTCGATCATTCTTGAAAATTAATATGTCTATATGTGTTAAAAGTTATGAATAAGGATGTTCTTATGTATGGTTGATATATATCAAAAACTCACCTCTACGGGAGTTTTAATTTGGTATAAAAAAGTCATTTATGTTGTAGTATCTTTTATCATAATCTACCAAAGGGTAAAAGTAAGAAGTGATTTTTACCTATAAAGTTTTGGCCATGACCAAAATGCATATTATGGTGTGGTCGAATGAATTTTTCATTGATCATATAAATATGGTATGCCAAAAGGACTTTGTCAAATGTTATAAAAATAAATTATTAAAGGAAAAAGTAAAGTAAGAAAGAGGTCTTGCATATAATGATTTTGATCATAAAGACAATAATCTTCTCCATTAAAGGAGATGATCACCATACAAATGGTATTTTAAAATATGAGGTAGTACACAAGTCTTGAAAGCTTCGAAAAAGCTAATGTGTTACTACATGGAGAAATGAAATTGTTCATGATATTGAGATTGTAGTAAGTCTCCAAAAGAATTTTTTAAAGTTTCAAGAAAATTGAAAAGAAAAAAGATTATTATTTTGAGACTATAAATTTTGGAAATATTTTATATCTTCATATTACTACAATTGATATGGGTTATAAATATTTATGTAAAAGACTACCTGTTTTTCCTCCTGTTTGTTGATACAAATATGGACATAGTGATGGAATCACTGTAATGACTTGAATTGTGAAAACTTATATTTTTTATGTGTTTTGATCATTTTACCTTTCTTCGTAGTTGCTACATGTTAGTTTTGGGGTGTGGGAATGGTTGGATCGGTCCCCAATGCGATCGGGAATAATGATTTGGAAGAGTTTGTGGTTTTTAGAGGCTTTAAAAGTCCTAAACTTGACTTCGGTCAACATTTGATGTTTTGAGTCTCGGATTACAATTTGGACAGTTCTATTAGATCCAAAATGTCGATTCTGGGTTAATATTGGGATTGGTTTGGGATCGAAACCTTTATTTTACATTTCGACCCTTAGTTTGAAAAATAGTGAAAAGAGGGTCCCGAGGGTTAATTTGTTGAAAACAATCTCTTTTCAAAAATTCAATATCTCCATTGAGACCAAAATTTTGAAAATAGCCTAGTAGCATAAATGGTTTATTTCTGTGGGGTCTTGAACAAATTTCGAGGATCCGTTCGGAGAATTCAAAGGCATGCAAAACTCAACATTTTACTGATATCTGGTGTATGGCAGATCCTTTTTTCGAGAATGCGGGCCCTTGGATGAAAACATAGATAAGGAAATTTTCCCTTCATCGTGATCACGAGGTGGTGGCCACGATGGCAAAGGGCAACCGAGTCTGGGTAGGTTTTTTCGCTTTCTTTGCGGACGCGACGTGACAGTCGCGAACATAAAGGCCTAATTCATCAGCCTTCTTGACCGCGAAGCCTTTACCACGAATGCAAAGTCCATTTTGGTCCTGGTCAGTCATTGACCCTAGCTGGCAAACACAAAGTTTAACTGCGTTCGCGAGGTATTGTTCACACAACAGTAAAAATACCCCATTTTTGTGAATTTCTTCCATTTTTAGACCTCCAAACTTCAAGAAGGGCAATTTTTTAGGGTTTCTTCATCATGTTTCATGTGGGTAACTTCTAAACTCATATTTTCATTATTCTCCATTGATTATATCTTCGAAAACACCTTTTAATCATGATTTTGAAATAAATTTTTGGGGCTTTTGCTGGTAAAGCTTAAACATGATTTTTCTTTGATTTGGACCTCGTTATTAACTCGTTTTCATGTGGGTTTTAAATTATAGACTCCTATAACCTTGGAGAATGTATTTCAAAAATAAAAATTTTGTTTTACCCTTCTAATTTTTTGAACTCATTTTTCGAGTCCGTTTTTGACCCGGCTTAAATATGGTCAATATGGGTATGATTAACTTTCTTGTAACGCGTAGATGCTATATTTTTATGTTTTAGTTGATCCTGATATTATTTGAAAGGGAAAAGCACCGTTTTGAAGGACTTTAGGCTCGAATTTTATCGTTCGAGGTAGGTTGTGGCTTAACTTTTTTCACACTAGACTGGGTAGTTAATAAATGAGTAAAGTATGCTATGGGTATGGGAAAATGATTATGGGAGTTGTATTTCGTGTGTATTTCATTTATTGTGTGCCCATGTGGGGGCTTATATTCTTGTTGTTGTTGACTTGACATATCATATATTGCGTGTTGCCCGTGCGGGGGCTTTATTTGACATCATTAGCCTTATTTGTGCATTTGAATGACTTATCTCTTAATGTGATGCATGAGTGGGGCCTTGAATAGATATTATAGGCCTTGTTGAGCATGGGTTGCCTTATCATGATGAAAAAACACTGAGTTATCAGTTAATATGATATAAATAATGTCTTACATGGATATTTATTCCAATGGTGCCTAACTAGAACTAATATCATGAAGAATGGTGCCTAACTAGAATTAATATCATGAATTATTGACATATTGAGTTGATTTCTTGGCTCACTTATACACGTATTGAATAGATTGGTTATCTTCATACTGATGTGATTGTGAGCATAGCATCCTTATTTCATGTATACACTTTCTTGAGATATTGGTAACATTGAGAAATACTAGGTTTTAAAAGAAAATGAGACACTTTAAAAATGCCTAGACTGAGGGATGTGCCGGTCGGGTAGATAGAGAAATGAGATTGAGATTTATGGAAATTTTGAGACATAGTATATGGGTTGGAAACCCCCCATAGGACCTATCTTATGAGCTTGAGGCTCGGTAGTTGTATACAAAAAGTTATGTATGACTTTCAAATCATTACATCATCATCATTATCATCATTACATTCCATATACATTTATATTTTTGGTGTTATCTACATGTTTATTGCTGTTTACCCTATTTATTACTTTCGTGATTACTTATTTTCTCCCTTTTCTTTGTGTATTGATATTAGAACTGTTAGTGGAGACGATGTGACCTACCATTTGGGAACTTTTTAGGTTTCAGGTGACGTGCTCATAGTATTTTTTTTACTTATATTATTTTCTACTTTGCATAGTCAGCCTATGATTTCTACTGAGTACAAGTGGACCGTACTCACTCCTACTGTTCCCTTTCGGTGCAGCTCCTAGTATGAGTATGACACGTGGTGGCTGAGTTTGTGTATTAAGAATTTGGTGATTTCGAGGTACTGGCATGGTCTAGGCTTATTAGAGTTGACTCCCGACCTCATCCTACCTATTGTTATGTCTTTAGTTCAATTTCAGAGGAAGATTATGTATTTTCAGATTCGGTTATGTAATAGATGCTCTTATATTTATGACATCAGGTTTTGGGTTTTTTATGACATTTCTTTTCGTCTTCCACTTATGTTATATACATGTGTAAACCTGACTTCGCTGTAGAAGTCTCATTTTGTCTTACTTTATGTATTATTTTATTTCTTTTCTTTTTAGGTGATTGACTTACTTAACAAGGCTGTGCCGCGATAAGTGTCATCATGACCCCTTTTTTGGGTCATGACAAATTGGTATCAGAGCGCCAGGTTCACCTATCTTATAAGTGTAAGAGTAAGATGTCTAGTAGAGTCTTGTGGATCAGTACGTAGACGCCCGTATCTATTTTCCAGAGGCTATAAGATGTCTTTAGGAAAAACTTCTCTAATTTGATTCATTATCATGAGGCTTGTTCATATCCAATGTTCTAAACTTGTATCCATTTTTTCTGCGTAGATGGTGAGGAGTAAGTCCAGGGATGCTGAGCAGGTACTCGATATGGGAGCCTCGATTCTAGGATGAGGCAGGGGTTATGGATGACCTAGAGGTAGAGGACGGGCAGGAGGAGATGCCACAGTCAGAGGACATGTTAGGGAGGCCTCTTCCGAGCCTGAACTTGAGTATGCTAGAGATGATTATCAGGCAGAGAGCATGGGTCCAGCTCAGGTATGATAGAGTTCAGTTGATACCCCAGTGCTTCAGGATCATTTGGTTTGTCTTTTGAGTCATTTAGAGGGTGTTTCCTTGAGTGTACTTGGTATTCCTCAGGCTTCGAGTGGTGTTTCGCAGTCAGTTCTGACTTCTTCTTATGGTATTCTTACTTCAGGGGTAAAACCATCATCTATGGTACCCCCACATGTGGATTCATTTCCAACTAGACTTACTATTTCTCCAGTTACTTTGGTTACTGTGATGTCTTCTGATGATTAAAAGAGGTTTGGGAGGTTTATTGACTTGGCTCCTCCCAAGTTTAGTGGAGAGATTGGTGAGGATTCCTATAAGTTTGTGATTGATTGCCATGAGAAGTTACATAATCTTTGATCACTTGAGTCTCATGGAGTTTGTTATACTACTATCAGTTGACAGATGTGGCCAGAGATTGGTGGAGATTGCTTTCTACTTGTAGGCCTTTGGGTTCGCCTGCTATGACTTGGGCTTAGTTTTCTGAGGTGATCTTGGATAGATTTGTGTCGTACAACTTGAGAGACCTAATGCAGGATGAGTTTGATCGCTTGAGGCAGGGTTCCATGACTATGGCTGAGTATGAGGCATGTTTCCATACTCTATCCTGGTATTCAATCGCAGTATCTCCACTGATTCTGAGAGGATCTGGAAGTTTGTGAAGGGGTTAGAGGTCCTTATTAGTTGGCTAATGCTCAGATGGTTGTTTCAAGGGCTTCTTTTCAGAGTATCATTAAGTATGCCAAGTTGACAGAGTCTATTACCCAGGCTACTCAGGGAGGGCCCAAGAAGGTGCGTCGTTAGGGTGAGTTTAGTGGATACGCCTCCCAAGGCACAAATTTTTCTAACAGAGGTTCCCATGGTTATCATGGTAGGATGGTTCGCGCCGCTTTACAGGGATCAGGTGGTAGACCTTTAAGTTTTACGGCTTCAGGTAGCCAAGCTTCAGGTCATGCTAGGGGAGGTTCCAGCTTCAGTTCTTTGGGTTAGGACAATCGTCCTAGTTCATCTATACCTCCTCATATTGAGAAATGCCCTAGAGGATGCTTTGTATGTGATGAGGTTGGCCATTTGGCCAAGGATTTTCCTTGACGTATGTTTGGTCCTACCCAACAGGATTCTTAGCTTCAGCTTTGTCCTACTCTTATTTCTACAATTAGCGGTGGTTCACAGAGTGGTAGGGGTGGTGCTAAAGGTGCTCGAGGTAGAGGTAGGGGAGCTTACTATAGTGGCTGCGGGGTTGCTCAGTCCAGGAGCGAAATTGGACAATGTTATGCTATATCGAGGAGACAGAGGCCTATGATGCAGTCATTATAGGTATCATCCCGGTTTGCTACAGATCTCTTTCGCGTTATTTGACCCAGGGTCTTCATTGTCCTATGTCCCTACATATTTTGCTTTTGGTTTTGATGCTGCATATGAGCCCCTTGCTTGGCCTCTTCATGTTTTTACCCTCGTAGGAGATTTTTTAGTGGTGGATTGGGTGTACCGATTTTGTGTAGTTACGTTTGCGTGGCGTGAGACTTGGGTAGACTTGATTATCCTAGATATTATTAATTTCGATGTTATCTTGGGTATGGATTAGTTAGATCCCTATCATACTGTATTGGATTGTTATGCCAAGATCGTAACCTTAGCTACATAGGGTGTGCCAAGGATAGCCTGGAATGGTACACTTAATTCGGGTTTGAAGGGAGTTATATCTTTTCTACGTGTCGTTGCATGGTAGAAAGAGGATGCTTATCTTATTTGGCTTATATTCGTGATACTAGTGTTGCTTCATCACCTCCTGTGGATTCTATTCGAGTTATTCGTGAGTTCATGGATGTGTTTCCTATGGATTTTCCTGGAATGCCTCCGGATCGTGATATTGATTTTGCTATTGATGTGGAGCCAGGCACTAAGCCCATCTCTATTTCCCCTTATAGTATAGCCCCAGATGGGTAGAAGGAATTGAAAGAGAAGTTGTAGGATTTGTTGAGTAAGGGTTTCATTAGACCTAGTATATCTCATTGGGGTGCTCCTATCTTGTTTGTGAAGAAGAAGGGTGGTTCTATGCACATGTGTATTGATTATCGACAGTTAAACAAGGTGATGATTAAGAACAAATATCCTCTTCCACGCATTGATGATTTATTTGACAAGCTTTAGGGTGCTTTTGTGTTTTCTAAGATCAATTTGAGATGCGGGTATCACCAGTTGAAGATTAGAGCTTTGGATGTACTGAAGATGGATTTTCGAACTCGATAAGGTCATTATGAGTGTATGGTCATGTCTTTTGGGTTGACCAATGCCATGTTAGCCCCAAATCTAATTTTAATGATGACAATACTAATCCCTAATTCTGTGCAGGACAACGAAGTAAGTAACCAGCCTAATACTTTCTCAAAAAGAAAAAAGCCCCTATCAAAGGATTTCTCGAAATCTCACAAGATTAGAAGACGAAGCCGAAAAAGGAAAAGAAGTATAATCAACACAAGAGACTACGAAAGAATATATGGACTTATCTGACATGGGCATATTACGTCATCTAGGTATTCAATTACTAAACCTAGATGACCTCACAAATACCTTGGGTTCCTCGATGACGTAAAGCAATGGAATTAGAAGAATGGAAATTCTAATTCCCCTAAATCAAGGAAAATCTGACTCCACATGGAAAGGCAAGATCGGTCAAGATTCTGAAGATTGTGAAATCGCAAAATATCAACATTGTATCCTCTGTATAAATAGATGATAGTCAGCCTAGGTTTATTCTTGTACATATTTACTTGAGCAATATTCTAGTTACTTCTTTAGCTTTATACAATTCATTATAATACATTATAGTGAACACACAAGAGAGAAAAAGCTAGGTGCTATACAAGTAGAGGCTGCTACCATTCTTAGAGAAGTTGATCTATAAAGCTCTAGGAGAAACACTTTGTAATCATTCAAGTTGCTCTAAAAGGAACCTCTTGTAACCCAAGGGGATTGGAAGTAGGCACCACATGGGTGTTCCGAACCAGGATAAATCTTTCTGTCTCCTTTACTTTACTTTTGTACTTTCACCTTCTATTATTACTACTTCGTTGATACTAACATTGTTGTGCAAGGAAATCGACTAACTGATTGCCTTAGTCAACTTATGGTATAAAATTTCAATTCAACCCCTTTTTGATTATTAATTGGTATTAATTGGCATCAGAGTAGGTCTCACGAAAATGTTGCTTAACCGTACGTGAGAAAAGATTAGATGGAAAACTATTAAATTCCAGGAGCAATACTTCAGGATGGTCACTCGTCTAACAGGCCTCCTTATTTCAATGGACAACACTACTCCCATTGGAAAAATAGATTCAAAATCTTTGTTCAATCAACTAATTTCCAAGCTTAGGTAGTAATCAAGAAAGGATCCAAACCAATTCCAGGACTCAAATACAAAGGAAAGAAATCAAGCAGCACCATTGACCTTGAAACTTTTAAGGTCACAAAGGAACAACAAGAAGTAATCAAAACTAACGCTAGAGCAATAAGTTTACTTTACTGTGCAGTTAGTGGATCGGAGTATTACAAGATCTCAACATGCGAGATGGCTAAGAAGATGTGGGTCAAGCTTGAAGTAACCTACGAAGGAACTACCAAAGTAAAAGAAGCTAGGATTGGTGCACTCGTTAATGAATATGAATTATTCAAAATGGGTGATGATGAGGGAGTGGAATCTATGTTTTCACGATTTAGCAAAATTATTTGTGAACTCAAATATCTTAGAATGATCTACTCAAATAGCCTGCAAGTAAAAAGGCTAGTCAAAAGTCTTTCTAAAGCGTGGGAAACCAAGGCACACAATATGACCTATGATGAACTATGAGGTAATCTTCTTGCCTATGAACAAAATCACATCAACAGGCATAACAAAGAAAATAAAAAGAAGACCGTAGCATTCATCATTGTAAACCATAAGGAATAAGAAAATATTGATGAAGAAAACAACGAAGGAATGGCTCTTATAAATCGAGGAGTTAGGCACATCCTGAGACAAAGACAATAGAGGCCTCAACAATCCTTCAAAAACAATGATTATACAAGGAATGATGATCGATGTTACTATTGTGGTAAGCCTGGCCACATTAAACAAAATTATCCCGAATTGAGAAAAAGATCATCAAATAAAAAAAAGAACTTTGGTGCATAGAGTGATGAAGATGAAACTAAGTTGACACAGAAACTACAAACATGTGCTCTATGGCTATAGGAGAATCAAGCCATGTAACATCTTTCAATTGTAACAATTGCAATATGTTGCAATCAAATCTTGATATGATTACCGATGAACTTCAAAAACTTATTGATGAATATAATAAGATTGCTCAAGAAAAAAGAAACTGGCAAACATTATTAAATAACAAAGTTTTAGATGAAAGAAAAAATTAGCAGATCCAACTTGAAGTAAGCCAAATTGAAGTCGATTTGATTTAAGAGTAGCTTGATGATTTAAGGATGCAATACAATAGCATAAAAAAATCACCAAGTCATAGCTCTGTCAGATCAAACATTTTCAAAACTGAATCTATCATTGACTTCTTAGTATTTGCAAAATCCTCTTTCTCTCATTATAAACCTACTTGCTATACATGTGGTAAGAAAGGTCATAAATCATATAACTGCAGTCAACAACCTCATGGAGTATGGATTTGGAGACCTAAAGGAACTGCCACTAACCCTCACGGACCCAAGAACACTTGGGTACCTAAAAGAAACTAGTTTTTTTGTTTTGCAAGAACACACTCAAAAAACTTACAAAAAGGGAATGTGGGTAATAGACTGTGGGTGCTCTAGGCATATGACAGGAAAGGAGGAAAGGTTCAGTTTTGTGACAAAATAGATGGTGGATCCATCAGATTTGGAGATAATGCTAAAAGAGAAGTTGTAGGAGTCGGCTCTTTAAAAATTAGTCCTTCCTGCTACTTAGTTGAAGTGTATCTAGTGGATGGACTCAAACATAACCTGCTGAGTATTAGTCAACTATACGATGCCGGATTTGATATACTATTAAATGCTACCAGATGCACCATCAACAATGCCGCAAGAAATATCACCCTTATTGGTTATCGGGTTGAGAATATCTATGTTTTAAATAATGTTGACTTACCTACCTTAACTTATCTTACTGCTCAAACTTGTGATCCTTGGTTATGGCATAGAAATCTTGGACATGCAAGTATGCATGCTATCGAAAAACTCTCTAGACTTTAACTGGTTAAAGGTTTGCCTAAAATTAAGTTTGAAAAGTATCACATTTGTGACGACTGTCAACTTAGTAAGCAGACTCAAACATCATTCAAAGTCAAGGACATCGTTAGCATGTCCAAGCCACTCCAAACTATCCATATGGATTTGTTTGAACCCACCAAAACAGCTAATATTTGTGAAAAAAGATATGCCTTTGTTATTGTTGATGATTTCTCATGATTTACATGGGTAATGTTTCTTGCTCCACAAGCATGAAGCATTCACTAATTTTGAGATATTTTGTAGAAGAGTTCAAAGAGAAGCAGGATACTTTATATCCACCATTCAGAGTGATCACGGAGGAGAATTCAAAAATAAAGCTTTTGAAGACTTCTGTGCACAAAACGGATATACTCAGAATGTTTGTTCACCTTGCTCTCCTTAACAAAATGGAGTAGTTGAAAGAAAGAAAAGATCTCTTCAAGAGACTGCCAGAACCATGTTGCTAGAACAAAGTCTGCCTGATTACTTCTGGGCAGAAGCAGTGAGCACGACTTTGTCATATTCTTAACAGATGTTTGATTAGGCCTATTCTAAAAAGAACCCCCTATGAACTCTGGAGAGGAAAGAAGCCGAACATCAGCTATTTTCATCCATTCGGCTGTAAGTGTTTCATTCATAGTAATGGTAAGAACTCTCTAGGAAAATTTGATCCTCAGAGTGATGAAGGTATTTTTCTTGGGTACTCTCCCACCAGTCATGCATATAGAGCTTTTAATAAAAGAACTTTAAACGTAGAAGAATCTATGCATATAGTGTTTGATGATTCTAATCCTATATCTTCGAGTATAAGCATTGATGAGGAACAAGTAAACAACTCTCAAGCCAAACACATCATAGAGCCTGCATCCCCTAATGCAAAGAGTCGACTATAACAACATAGGAGTTGACTACACTCCTAGAAGCTCCAACAGTAAATATAACAAGGGAATGGAGACACGATGCTAGTTTTTCAAATGACTTCATCATTGGAAATCCAAATGATCAAATATAGACAAGAGGATCACTAAGAAAGCAAGCATCCGTATCTCTAGAATCTTAATTCGAACCCAACCAAATTAACGAGGCTCTTGAAAGTGAATCATGGACTCAGGCTATGAAAGAATAGCTGGACCAATTTGAAAGAAATCATGTCTGGACTTTGGTGACATGACCAAAGAATTTCTCAGTAATTGGAACTAGATGGGTCTATAGAAACAAGATGAGCGAAGAAGGTAAAGTTATCAGAAACAAAGCCAGGTTAATAGATCAAGGCTATTCTTAACAAGGAGGTACCGACTAGATGAAATTTTTTCTCCTGTAGCAAGGTTGGAATCAATTCGTATTCTTTTAGCTTATGCTTCCTTTAAATGTTTTAAATTATTTCAAATGGGCGTAAAGAGTGCCTTTTTAAATGGTTTTATATGAAGAGGTTTACGTAAAGCAACCTCCAGGTTTTGAAAATTCATCTTGTCTTGACTATGTTTTCAAACTCTCAAAGGTACTTTATGGTCTCAAACAAGCTCCAAAAGATTGGTATGAATGACTTAGTACCTTTTTGTTAAATAATTATTTTCAAAGAGGAAAAATTGATACCACTCTCTTTGTTCAAAAATTGAATTCAAGCATTCTAATTATACAAATTTATGTTGATGATATTATTTTTGGAAGATCTAACACCTCTCTATGCGAGAACTTTGCTAATATTATGAAAGGAGAATTCGAGATGAGCCTTATGGGAGAGCTGACTTTCATTTTGGGGCTCCAAATAAAATAGTCGGCTTCCGAAACATTTATAAGTCAAAGAGAGTATACCAAGGAGTTTATTAAAAAGTTTGGCATGGAAAAGGGGAAGGTGTTTGGAATGCGCATCATCCCTTCAACCTGCCTTGAATCCGACATCTAAGGAAAGAGTGTTGATGAGAAACTTATCGTGGGGCAATTGGATCACTACTATATTTGACAGCAAGTCGACCAGATATCTTGTTCAGCGTATACAAATGCGTGAGATTTCAGTCAGTACTAAAGAAATCTCATCTTACAGTTGTAAAAAGGATTATTTGATATCTCGTTGGAACTCAAGATCTTGGACTATGGCACCCTCAGTGGTCAAATCTTGATTTAATTAGATATTCAGATGCTAACTTTGCAGGTGATAAAAATGATCGAAAGAGTATAAGCAGGACATGTCAACTACTTGGTGACTCATTAGTATCATGGCAGAGCAAAAAACAAACCTCCGTTGCATTATCCACTACAGAATAAAAATACATGGCAGTCGGTAGTTGTGGTACTCAATTACTATGGATTATGCATCAATTACTTGATTACAATTTACTATATGAGTCGGTACCCATTATGTGTGATTATACTAGTGCTATCAGTCTTTCTAAATACATTGTTCATCACTCGAAAGTTAAGCATATTGTTATTAAGCATCATTTCATCAGAGACCATGTTGAAAATGGAGATTTTGTGTTAAATTTTGTTGAATCTGAAAATCAGCTTGCCCGATATTTTCACAAAATCTTTTTTGGAAGAAATATTTTATTTTCTAAGAAAAAGGCTTGGCATAACCTGTTTTAATCAGGTTTAATTTTTATTTTTTGCTCCCTTTATTTTTTATTTTTCTATTTTTCATATTTTATTGTATTTATTAAGTGATTTTGTGCTTTAATTAGATTGCGTGTTATTTCAAGTCAAATCCTTTGTTTCCCACAACTCCCCTTAAATATTCCTCTGCCCCATAAATAAAACTATTGGTCTTTTCAAATTCTTTCCTTTCTCAGTCAATTCACTAAACCGACGTTTCCCCTTCTCTCTCCCTCTTCAATATAAACTCCTCTCACTTTCCACTTACTCTCCCATCCTCACAATGACACGAACTATATCTGTGGCCTCTCTTCCTCCTCTTCCCCAAGTCAACTTCTCTTAAAGCTCTTCCACAAACATACTCGATCTCTTTTCAGACTCCTCTGAAGGAGAATCCCATGTCCCTACACAAAAGATATCAAAAGGGGTCTCAGTAGTGACAAAGGCTCTTCTTGCGAAAAACTCTGACTAGACACTCATGGTTCCTTCAATCAGGAATACATGCAAAGGTTTTGGGGAGTGGATCAAAAGGAGAAATTTGATCTCTTTAAAAATAGATCTGTTGTCTCAGGAAGAGTGGTAAATCTGAAGCAGCTCAAAGAATGCCACTGCTCGGTAAGTGATGTTTTCAAAGCTCATAAACTAAAATTGTTTTTCAAATTCTATCGTATTGAAGTCTATGAAGACCGTGTTTGTCTATTTTATGCTAATCTTAGAATATCTCAAGAAAGTGGTGAACTAGAAACCCTAGTGCTAGGCACTAGAATTTTCCTCAATGATTTTCTATTTGAAAAAGTGTTTGATATAGACTCCTCTGGAGGAATCTCCTATATGAATGGTGTTTGGCCCGATGATTTTGAAGTTTCATTTGAAGGTGCTAAGAAAGTAGTTACCGAATCCTGCACTAATCTTTCTGATTTTAGACCCCTGTCTCTTTATTTTGAACGTAGGATTTTATCCTATATAATTGTTATACTTTGGTTCCTTGAAAAAGTTCCCTTAGTAGCATGTCTGCTAAGGACTTATTTGTGTTATGCTGCTTGATTAAGAAATATTGCCTAAATTGGAGTGGGCAGTTTCATGGATACATGCTTGATAGTGCTCAGGACCCTAATCTCTCTGCTTATTTACCTTATGGTGCACTGATTACTCGTATTTTTCTTCATTCAATGATTGATCTATCTGGATTTCCAATTGTGGATGTTACTAGTACTTATGATTCCTGATCTTTTAAAAGCATGGGGTATGTGTTGGTTGATTTTCAATGGTGTAAGAAGGACTCAGTTAAAGCTCATTCTGTGAAAGTTAACTCTGGAAAAGCTTCAGCTGACTCTGCAACACTCTTACTCCAGGAGGTAAGGTATACATGAAAAGTTGATGACCCTGAAAGAAGGTATGATTTCTCTGTAGGAGACTATCGAGAAAGTCAGTCAAGTGACAAAAGATACAAGCACAAATGTTGGAAAGCTCTGGCTTGCAGTGGATATTCTGAAAGTGGAAGGTATTCAGACTATAAATAAGTTGATCAAGCAAGTTGACTCTATCAATGCAGGATCCAGCCCCTCTCACAATGAACTTGCTGTTACTTTTCAGACATCATATTCAAACTTTTCAAGGAATGTGCAAAAATCCTATAATGCTTTTTACAGGAACGTGATCAATACCTTAACTTACTTCCTGTAAAAATAACTTTCTCCTCCTTGTAATACAATAGGGATGTGTCCCTATTAGACAAACTTTTTTTGTACTCTTGAGAGCCATATTTCTTGACTCCTTCCCTCCTCGTGGTTATCTTTACTATGACTGTGGTTTATGTTTTGTTTGCTGTATTCGAATATTCTCTGTATCTATTTTTTTTCCTTTTTGATTATGTCAAAAGAGGGAGAAAGTACAGGTAAAAGGAATCCATAAATTAAGGGGGAGTAGTACAGGTAAAAGGAATGCACAAATTGAGGGAGAGTACACAACCAACTGACAATTCAAGAGAGCAAGCTCCCAGCTTAGGAACTTCACTTCGAATAGGGAAGTTAAAATTAAAAATCTTTTACTATGTTTTTGCCATCATCAAAAAGGGGGAGATTGTTAGCCCCAAATCTAGTTTTAATGATGACAACACTAATCCCTAATTTTGTGCAGGACAACGAAGGAAGTAACCAGCCTAACACTCTCATAAAAGAAAAAGCCCTATCAAAGGATGTCTCAGAATCTCGTAAGATTGGAAGACAAAGTCGCAAAAAATGAAAAGAAGTATAATCAACACAAGAGAATAAGGAAGAATATATGGACGTATTTAATATGGACATATTACGTCATCTAGGTATTCAATTACAAAACCTAGATGACCTCACAAATCCCTTGGGTTCCCTGATGACATAGAGCAATGGATTTAGAAGAATGGAAATTCTAATTCCCCCAAATCAAGGCAAATCTGACTCTACATGGAAAGTCAAGATCAGTCAAGATTCTGAAGATTGTGAAATCGCAAAATATCAACATTGTATTCCCTATATAAATAGATGATAGGCATCCTAGGTTTATTCTTGTACATCTTCACTTGAGAAATGTTTTAGTTACTTCTCTAGCCTTATACAATTCATTATAACACATTATAGTGAACACATACGAGAGAAGAAGCTAGGTGTTATAGGAGTAAAGGCTACTACCATTCTTAGAGAAGCTGATCTATAAAGCTTTCAAAGAAACACTTTGTAATCACTCAAGTTTATCTAAAGGGAACCTCTTATAACCCAAGGAAACTGGAAGTAGGCACCACAAGGGTGTTCCGAACCAGGATAAATCTTTCTATCTCCTTTACTTTACTTTCATAATTTTACCTTCTCTTATTACTGCTTCATTGATACTAAAACTGTCATGCAGGGAAGTTGACTAACTGATTTTCTTAGTTGACTTTAAGGTATAAAGTTTCAATTCACCTTCTTCTTGATTGTTATGCCCCAACAACGTTCATAGAGGTGATAAACTAGGTATTTCGATCATATGTCAACTCCTTTGTGATTGTATTTATAGATGATATCTTGGTGTATTCAACAAATAAGGACGATCATGTGAGACATTTGAGGATTGTACTTTGGATATTACGTGATGAGAAGTTGTATGCCAAGTTCTCTAAGTGTGAATTTTGATCTTGGAGTATGCTCATTGTTCCAGGTATTTCATTCATCCAGGAGTGACTAAGATGTACCATGGTTTTAAACAACTTTATTACTAGGGTGGTAAGAAGAGAGATTTAGCAGCTTTTATAGCTCATTGCTTATGTTTTCAGTAGATTAAGGCCGAGCATTAGAGATTGGGTGGTTTGCTTCAGAGATTTCCCATTCCTGAGTGGAAGTGGGAGCAATTCACTTTGGACTTTGTGAGTGGGTTACGTCATACTTCTCATAGTTTTGACAGTATTTGGGTCATTATGGATAGATAGACCAAATCAACCTATTTCATCCTTATTTAGTTTCATCCTTATTTAGTTATTTAGTTTCATCCAATGCTGAGAAGTTAGCTCGTATCTATATTCAAGAGATAGTTCATCTTCATGGACTTTTTATGTCTATTATTTTAGATAGAGATTCAGTGTTCACTTTTAGCTTTTGGAGGACATTTCAGAAGGAGTTGGGTACTCTGGTGGACCTTAGCACAGTTTTCCAACCTTAGACCGATGGTCAGTCGGAATGAACTATTCAGGTTTTGGAGGATATGCTCCGTACGAGTTTTATGGACTTCAAAGTTTAGTTGGAGCCTCGTTTAGCCTTAGCAGAATTTGCTTATAATAATAGCTACCATTTAAGTATTGAGATGACACCTTTTGAGAAATTGTATGGTAGGCATTGTCGCTCTCCAATTGGTTGGTTTGAGACTTGTGAGGCTAGACCCCATAGTACCGACTTGCTTTGACAGTATTTAGATAGAGTTTGGGAGATTAAGGATATGCTTTGGGCTGCCCAATGTAGGCAAAAGAGTTATGTAGACCGTACACTTTGTGTCTTGAAGTTTGGGCTTAGTGGTCGAGTTTTCCTTAGTGTGTCCCACATGAAGGGCGTGGTGAGGTTCAAAAATGGGGGTAAGCTTAGTCTGAGGTATATTGGACCATTTGAGATTCTTCAAATGGTTGGGGAGGTTGCTTATGTATTGGCCTTGCCTTCAGATTTTTCAGTCGTTCATCCAATTTTTCATGTATTCATTCTTTGACGCTATATTTCGGATGAGTATCACGTGCTTTATTAGGATTCAGTTCTGTTGGATGAGAGGATAATCTTTGTTGAGGAGCTAGTGTCTATTTTTGCAAGGGATGTTAAATGGTTGCGTTCTAGAGATATTCCTGTGGTTAAGGTTCAGTGGAGACACTATTCTATTGTGGAGGTAACTTGGGAGGTCAAGTCCAATATGCTTAGTAGTTACCCCCAGCTCTTTGCCGATTCAGGTACTTCTTTGGTTTTAGTTCGAGGACGAGCTGGAGTCTTAGTGATGGATATTATAATGATCTAAATTGTGAAAACTTGCTTTTTATGGGTTTTTACCATTTTACCTTTTCTCATAGTTGCTACATGTTGGTTTTGAGGTGTGAAGATATTTGGCTCGTGCCCCGATAAGATCGGGAATGATTTGGAAGAGTTTGTGGTTTTTAGAGGCTTTAAAAGTCCTATAGTTGACTTCGGTAAACATTTGATGTTTCGAGTCTTGGATGACGATTTGGATAGTTCATTAGATCCGAAATGTCTATTTTAGGTTAGCACCGGGGTTGGTTCGGGTTAGGAATCTTTATTTTGCATTTTGGCCCTTCGTTTGGAAAATAGTGAAAAGGGGGTCCTGAGGGTTAATTTTTTGAGAATGATCTCTTTTTGAAAATCTGATGTCTTCATTGAGTTTAAAATGTCAAAAATAGCCTAGTAGCATAAATGGTTTATTTCTATGTGGTCCCAAACAAATATCGAGGGTCCATTCGGGGAATTTGAAGGCATACAAAACTCAGCATTTTGCTGATATCTGGTGCATGCCAGACCCTTCTTCATAAATCCGGAGAAGGAAATTTTCCCTTCATCATGATCGTGAGGTGGTGGCCGCGATTGCAAAAGGCAACCAAGTCCGGGTCAGGTTTTCTACTTTTTCATGGACGTGACGAGGTTGTCGTGAACGCGAAGGCTTGATTCATCAGCCTTCGAGAACGTGAAGCCTTGGTCGTGAACACGAAGGCCATTTTTGCCCTGGTCATTTATTGACCCATCGCAAACGCGAAAAATGACCGCTTTCGCGAGGTACTGTTCACAGAACAATATAAAAACCTCATTTTTGTGAATTTCTTCCATTTTTGGACCTCCAAGCTTCGGGAAGGGAAGTTTTTGAGGGTTTTTTCATCGTGTTTCGTGTGGGTAACCTCTAAACTCACATTTCCATTATTACCCATTGATTATATCTTTGAAAACACCATTTAATTATGATTTTAAAATGGATTTTTGGGGCTTTTGCTGGTAAAGCTTAAACATGATTTTTCTTCAATTTGGACCTTGTTTTCAACTCATTTTTGCGTGGGGTTTTAACCATAGACTCCTATAAAATTGAGGAATTTATTTCAAAAATAAAATTTTTGGTTTTACCCCACTCATTTTCAAACTCGTTTTTTGAGTCCGTTTTAAACTCATCTTAAAAATGGTTAATATGGATATTGTTAGCTTTGTTTTAATGCATAAATTCTATATTTGTATGTGTTATTTGATTTCGAGACTCTTCAAAAGGGGAAAGCACCGTGTTGAAGGACTTTAGGCTCGAATTTCGTCGTTCGAGGTAGGTTATGGTTTAACTTCTTTCAGACTGGGCTGGGTAGTTAATAAACGAGTAAAGTATGCTATGAGTATGGGAAAATGACTATGTGAGATGTATTTCGTGAGTATTTCATTTATTGTGTGTCCGTATTGGGGCTTATATTCTTGTTGTTGTTGACTTGACATATCATATATTACGTGTTGCTCGTGCAGAGGCTTTTTTTGACATTATTGGCCTTATTTGTGCATTTGAATGCCTTATCTCTTAATGTGATGCCCGAGTGGAGGCTTGAATAGATATTATAGGCCTTGTTGAGTATGGTTTGCCTTATCATGATAAAAAAAAATACCAAGTTATGAGTTAATATGATATAAATGATGTCTTACGTGTATATTCATTCCAATGGTGCCTAACTAGAACTGATATCATGAATTGTTGATTTATTGAGTTGATTTCTGGACTCGCTTATGCACATATTGAGTGGATTGGTTATCTTTATACTGATGTAATTGTGAGCATAACATCCTCATTTCATACATATATATTCATGAGATATTGATAACATTGAGAAACACTGGTTTTTGAAAGAAAATGAGACACTTTAAAAATGTCTAGACCGAAAGATGTGCCGGTCGGGTAGATTAAGACATGAGATTGAGATTTATGGAAATTCTGAGATATAGTATATGGGTTTCCAACCCCCCATGGGTTCTATCTTGGGAGGTTGAGGCTTGATAGGTGTATACAGAAAGTTATACGATAACTTTCAAATCATTACATCATCATCATCATCATCATCATCATCATCATCATTACATTCCATATACATTTACATTTTTGGTGTTATCTAGATGTTTTTTGGTGTTTACTCCATTTATGCTTACTTCTGTGATTACTTGTTCTTTTTTTTTTTTTGTATTGTTATTATAACTGTTAGTAGAGACGGTGTGAGCTACCATTTGGGAACTTTTCTAGCTGCAGGTGACGTGCTCATAGTATTTCTTTACTTGTACTATTTTCTGCTTTGCTTAGTCGGTCTATGATTCCTATTGAGTACAAGTGGACCGTACTCACTCCTATTGTGCCCTTTCGGTACAGATCCTAGCACTAGTACGACACACGGTGGCTGAGTTCGTGCTTTGAGGATTTGTTGATTTTGAGGTACTGGCATGCTCTGGGCTTATCAGAGTTAACTCCAGACCTCATCTTATATATTGTTATGTCTTTATTTCAGTTTCAGTGACATGCTATGTATTTTTAGATTCAGTTATGTAATAGATACTCTTATACTTATGACATCAGGTTTTGGGTTTTTTAATGACATTTCTTCCATCTTCTGCTTATGTTATATATATGTGTTGACCTGACTTCGCTCTAGAAATCTCATTTTGTCTTACTTTTTTCATTTCTTTCCTTTTTGGGTGATTGGCTTACTTATCAAGGCTGAGCCGTGATAAGTGCCATCATGGCCTCATTTTTGGGTCGTGACAATCATATGTGATAGTAAACTAAAAGTCTATGAAAAATATATAAGTTGGCATGACCGGTTGACCGTCTCGGTTCATATGTGATGCAAAAATAATTGAGAATTCATGTGGTGACACATTGAAAAAATAAAAAGATTCTTCAAAAATTTTCTTATATTTGTTTTCACGGTAAAATATTATATCGGCTAAGGTTAAGGTTGTATCCCTAAATTTTTGGAATGTATAATAAGGTGAATATGGGCCTGTTCACTTCCATGTGGATCGTTTACTATGAAATGAGATGCATCTATGGTTGGTCACATGCACCTTGCTATCAACTTGCAATGTGATTTTTGTAAGGTTGTTTGCTCAAATTGTTAAATTGAAAGCATGGTTCCAAACTATAAAAGTTGATAATGTTGGTTGATTTAGCAGAAATTGTATGCCTCCAATTATAGTTGAACCATTGGTTATGAAAACAAATCTCCCAAAAAGAAATTTGGGATGAGCGTGCTTATTTAACATATAGCAACACTTGTATGCATCAAGCTGATAAGGTTCCCCTATATCGTTGGTTTAGGGTCGGAAACCAAATAAATCCATCTAGGAAAATTTGAATGTACAACATCTGATTTAAATGATCCACCATTTACAAAGATGGATCCCCAAATAAGGTTGGGGTCAATGTTAGATTTCCTAACATTGGGGGGAGATATGATTAATAGCTGAAATGTATGGAATGAATTATATAGATCCTCGTAAAAAAATAAACTTGAAGTTCAAGAGATAATTCATAATTTGCAAAATGTTGCAAGTTCATTGCCAGATTCATTTACTGACCCTATGCTATAATTCAGTTATAAATGCTCTAATGAGAAGCCCTTGAAGGATAGAGTCTATTGCATGATTGAAACGTGATAGACCAATTGGTTTCAAATGTAAAAATCCTTAAAGAAGGAGAAGAACAAATGATCAAGATGGTTTGATAATGAGGCAAGTGCTTTAAAAGTGCCCCTTGACATAGTACTTCATAAAACCTTGGCAAAGGTTCAGGTATCTGAAAATGATAAAAAATGAAGAGATCTCGATAAGTTATGTCGTATTGGAATAGATATCAACATGACCATCGACGGTATCT
The DNA here is from genome assembly GCA_031232105.1 of Capsicum rhomboideum. Classification (NCBI taxonomy): domain Eukaryota; kingdom Viridiplantae; phylum Streptophyta; class Magnoliopsida; order Solanales; family Solanaceae; genus Capsicum; species Capsicum rhomboideum. Next base: position 48,747,384 of record CP124710.1, read on the forward strand.
TTGATATAATGTAGAGCTCAACATTATAAATGGTGATGAGGATCTTGAATTCAAATCTATCAAACAGGGTGGACAAATAAATGATTGGCTAAATAAAATACTTAATTTCAAGTATAGCTTATTTCACTTGAAAAGTATTATTTTTAAATTAGTCTATAGACTAAGATATAATGTCAGTGGGGGTACAAATAGGTGATTGTGCGAAAAGTAAAATCGTAAGATATAAAGTATGATTTGTGCCTTGAGGCATAAAGGTTATTCGCAAAAGTCCTGGCATTATTGTTTGGAGATATGTTCTCTTGTGGTGGATGCAATAATTTTTCTTTAAATCTGGCAATGTAAGAAAAACTTGGATGCGTATAATGAATGATTGTTGTGTCTAGCTAGACGGTAAATGCTAAATGAAATTCCTTGAAGGATTTAAAAGGTTTTAAAGAGATTCGATCCATCGAATACCCTAATGGTTGCGAGATCACTTGACTTAAAGAAATATCAATTTCGATCTTAGGAAAATGGTTAAAAATTACCATGTCTTAGTGCAATTGGACACTTATGTATCCTGCTATTTCTATACATGAAGTAATATTTTTTGTTAATGTGCAGGAAAGACATAATTTCACTTTTATCTGGAAATATTTGAGTGAAATCAAATATATTGATATGAATTTACTATCTCTAACCAATATTGTCAAAGGATTGTTGGTTATGCAAATGCAGTAAGGTTATTTGATTTACATAAAGTTTGATCACACTGGAGTTATTTATTTACATGGGATGTGTGGTTTTTCCTTGAAAATAAGATAGCAATAATATTGAAGGCAATGCTATTTGCAAAACTCAATTAAAAGAAGAATATATCAAAGAAGACAAAAATAAAGCACATTTCAGCAAAGTACTTTTTCAGACAGAATCTTCAACGAATTTACTCCTAGATTTTAGCAGAATAGCTCACACAAACTAGTGATCTCAACATTTGAGAAGTTGTTACACAAGACAAAATTTATTATTTTTGAGATATCAAGTGATGTTTTTATCAGGGGGAGTAAATACGCATTGTATTTTTTTTTTCCTTGGCTGAGGTTTTGTCCCTCTGGATTTTTCTGATAAGGTTTTTAATGAGGCAATAAATAATGTGCATTAAAAGATATGTGTACTCTTTTTTCTTCACTAGAATTTTTTTCCCACAGAATTTTTTCTAGTAAGATTTTAACGAGGTACATCATCTATGGACATCCAAGGAGGAGTGTTGTTAAATACATTTTATGTGGATGTCCACTAGTCTAGATATAAATCCTCCACAACTCCTCAACCATTATGATATTAACTCCCACTCCTCCATAACCTTTCCTCTTGAACTTCCCTCATTACTCTTATGGATTAAAATCATGTTTATGATATCCTTTGATGCTCTTCAATGTAATCCTATAAATAGAGGACTTGTGTATTATGTTGGTTACACTTGAAAATACTTGTACACTTGAAATTTAGAAGAATGAAAAGCTCTCATCGCTTGTCTTTTCTCTATATTTCTTGTCTACTTTATTGTTCATATTATTAATCTTTTAGTTTTATTTTAAAACAAGATTGAGTTTATTTGGTATTTTTAGCATATTGGAAATTCTAGAGCTTGAAATTGAGTGATTATGGCATTGTTCTCGATTTAATGGGGGGTGGGGGTAGGGGTGGTAAGTATATAATCCTTATTTTCTCCATGATTTCTTCAATTGGTTTTCATTTTTATTAGTGCGCTTGTCAGAGAAAAATTAAGGTTTTATCATTTCGGATTGATTACTGATTTCGGCATAGAGTTACTGATTTTTCAATTATTTCATCATTTTAAATCGCGTATGAACATGGAAATTGTGGATTTTGAGCCTAAGGTTGTGAAACCGCATTTTTATGATTTTAAGGTTAATTATATTTTAACTCTGCTTTTGATGAAATTTCATATTTATGTTCCTTAAGATATGGTAACGTGATTTTCAAATAAAATTTGAGTTTTTCCCTTGTGGGATTAGAGTTGAATTTTGGATTGAGTTTTTGGACTTGGAATATAAGTATAGCAAATCTAAGATTTTATTTTTTATGAAGTATACGCATTTGATCAGTTTGGATTCATTTAGAGGCTCTTCGAAAGGGTAAAACTTCAGTTTGACTTTTTAGACTTCCTTTAAGGATAGTTCAGACTTTCTTTGACTCTTTTTTGATGTGTTTATGTGTTATATTCTTGTACTGGTAGTAATAAGGATGAGCGATTCTTGTATAGATGAGATAACGAGCATCTATGCGGGTACCAATGTATCTTGAAGGGGTTCAAAGTAACTAATGGAATTATTTGGACTGTTTCTTCTATTCGCTAGTATAGTTATTGTGAATTGTACTTGAAAATGATTTATGAAGCATGGCAATTGATGGTTTTACTTCTATTTTAGTCATTTTGTAGTGATATTTGATGGAAAACTGAGATATTTGGTTAATCAAGGCACAAGAAAGGAGTAATTGAGATCTCTTCTATCCTTATTTTATGTTCATTTATGCATTCGAGAAATCTTGAACTTCCTTTTATATTTGATACTCTCAGATGCTAGTATCTTGTGACTTCCAGTTCTTGGGTTGATTTTTTCAGTTGAGACTTATTATCGCTATTACCACTCCTGTGTATTTACTTTATTTTTTTATTATTTGTGTATTGGGTTGACTTATCTATCATGGGGGGTATGATAGCTGCCATCACCATTCAAATTTTGGATTGTGACAAGTTGGTATCAGAGTACTAGGTTTATTGGTCTCACAAGTACAATCTAAGTCTAGTAAAGTCTTGGGGACAGGTGCGAAGAAATTCAAGAGACATTACATAAAGGTGAACTTGAAACTGGTAAGGGCTTGAATTAAGAAGCAGGTCTTGCTAGAGCAAGTGATACTCGATGGAATCTCATTATAAATTCTTTAACAATTTTATTCTCTTGTTTGGTTCTATTATTGTTGTACTTGATGCTATTGTCATTATTGTCCATTTTGAAGAAAAGGGGCAAAGGGATATCTTATAACCTGTTTAACATTTGAGGTTGTCTTTATGTTGCATTGCATAGAATCTGTTTTAGCAATAACAAATGATCTAAATGAAACTTTTCAAAAGAAAGAGCAAGACATTGCAAATATCATGTTATTTGTTAGGGTGGAAAAAGATTGGATGCAGCGACTACGAGATGAAGATTGGGATTAACTTATAAATGAGGTATCTAAATCTATATCAAATATGATATTTTGTACCTAAATTTGATGAGTTTTAAGTTATTCTTGGAAGATCACATCATAGAGTTGCTTATTTTATATCACTACCAAGTTGAAGTATTTTATAAAATTATTGATTGACAATGTCAAGAACTCAATATTCGCTTTGATTAGGTGACATGATCAAATGTACAATCCATTTATTTTTTTTGGTATTCAAGCAAGTTGGAATATATATTATCATAATCATGGTTGACCAATTTTCTCCTTGGAGTTACTTGCTTGAATCCAATTGATTCTTTTTCTAACTTTAATATTGAAAAGATATTGAGATTGACTGAGTATACTCTGATGATTTTGATAAGTACTCTATTGTTGACCTTCACTTTTAGCTTGAGAATTATATTATTAATGTTTGGATCATGATAAAAGATTTCTCAGTCTTAAGGGACTTGATAATCTTTCCAAGAAACTCATTGATATGAAGAAACATGGAACTTATCCTTTTTTTTGACTTGTAAAATTTTCTTTACTTTTGCCAGTTTCTACTCGTAGAGTTGAGAGAGCTTTCTTGGTGATGAAGTTGATTAAGACTGATTTAAAGATCGAATAGATAATGAGATTTTGAGTGGTTGTTTCGTGCCTTATATAGAAAAAGAAGAATTTAGTACTATCTCTAATGAAGCTATAATGAATATATTTCAAGATATGAAAACTCATCGAGGAGAGTTGTAGTGATTTACTTGAGTTATGTTTTATTAGTATTCTTGAAATAGTTTTTATTAATATAATATTTTTATATTAATTATTCATTTGTTTACATTATTAAATATCGACACCACTTATAAAAATTTCTATGTATGCCACTACTTGGTTTATGTGTTGGGTTTGATGGATAGTATGGCTCAGAGTGATGGTTTGATTGGTACAACAGGGTTCACAGAATAGAGTTGTGGCTCAAACCCTAAATCACCAACCAATCCCTATTTTCCAGAACCCAACAGGCCACCCAACAATTGTATCAACTAAATATGATGGTATGCCTTTACCGGGTATGGGAGCCACGACTGTGGCTAGGCCTGTTATTTTAGATGAGGAGTAGATGAGGTTTGTGAGGTTTAGGAAGATTGATCCACCTCAGTTTTAAGGTGGACAGAGCGATGATGCTTATGAGTTTTTGGTGAGTTGCCATGAGAGACTTCAGAGTGTGGGATTGGTGGAGTTTCATAGGTTTTAGTATATGGCTATTCATAAGTGTGGCCCTACCAAGTAGTGGTCATGTTCCTATATTGACTCTAGAAGGATCTTTGACTATGACTTGTGAGTTTTTCGCTCAGGATTTCCTTGATTGGTTTGTTCCACGTGGTTTGAGGAAGGAATAGAGGCATAAGTTTGAGCAGTTGACTCAGGAGGGGATTTTGGTGACTGAGTACAAGAATAGATTCTATGCATTGTCTTGCATTCCATAATGATTATAGTAGATGAGACTGAGCAGATTAGTAGATTTCTGAGGGGTTTAACCTTCCAAATTTGAGAGGTATTTTTTCAACAACTTTGTATGGAACTTTTTTTCAGAGAGTGGTCAAGGCGGCTAAAGAGTTTGAGCCTACACACCATGAAAAGTTTGGGGACTTGAGGGGAATGAGGTTTCACACTTCTGGTTTGTTTAATGGTAGCTCATATGAAGGTAGGAGTTCACTCAAGAGAGACTCCATGTGTGGGTATTCTGGGTGAGACTTTTTCACTGCATGGAATACTTCTTAGAGGTTTTCAGGCAGTGGTGACCATTATTGTTAGTTGGGTTCATTTTAGCAGGCTCCTATCCATGAAAATTTTATTTTCATATGGGGATCTCGGGTACTATAGGTAGGATTGCCCATTGTTTAGTCAGAGAGGTCCGATTCAAGGTGAATGGTCAGCGGGTGAAATTATACATGGGATCAACTGATGAGGTAAAGGTAGTAGGTATTTGGGTCCTTGATAAAGTCTAAGTAATCAAGGAACTTGAGTCATTCTGCGACGTTAAATCAGGCACATCTTGTGAAGCAACCCATAGGGTATCTTGGTAAAGTCTGAGTAATCAAGATACTCATATCATGCTATGACGTTAAATCAAGTACTTCTTGGGAGGAAACCCAAGGCTTTTTACTTTGTTTTACCTTTATTTTTATTTTTAGTATAGGTCTGATGTTTGTTAAAGTGTGCAGGATTGATTTGAACAAGAAAAAAAAGAAATATTTTTGGCAACGTAGGGACCACAAGCCCATTGTAAGAGTCGTAGATGGATAGCACGACTCATGTTCCTATCTGTAGTCACTAAGACAAAATGCATAAATCTAGAGTGAGACTATGATTGGTCTTCGCAAATTGTACTCACAAAGTACGAGTTGTGGAATCAATCATTCTTTTTAACTCAAAATTGCATCCTTTTGGACCAGGGATCCATACACGTTAGTACGCATCTTATCTTTAATCATGACTCGTATTATTTTTCCTAGAAATAGGGACAAATTGGCACAAAAGCTCTTATCTACAAGCCATAGGACAAATTTTGGTTTCACACCATGGGTCGTACTGTGTACTCGTGGATACCAAGTAAGTTTTCCTTTGTATAAATCCTCTGTAGCTGATATTAATGAATTGTGGTCCCTTTCCATGAGTCGTACTAATGGGTAATGGTTAATATGTCATATCTTTTAAAATATTTAACTATACCCAACCCGGTTCCAGCCCAACTGACCCGACAACCCTAATTTCTTAACCCTCACCTAGCCTCTTTGAATTCTAAACATACCACAACTCCATCCTTTCAATTACCTCCCACATTTCTTCATCTTATCCAGAAATAACTCCACAAATCCCCTTTTATCCACTAAAAACCCAAAGCTTCCCTCGCCATCTTCAAAATTTGAATATCACAACACCATTCTCACTGCGATTTCATCTTCACCACTATGGGTTGGTGTATTTGGAACTTTAATAATCACTCTTGCTTAATTTCACCAACTCTAATAAGGTATAGACTTAATTTTTCATCCTTGTTTTGATTTTGAATTCAAGGTACTTGACTTAGGGATGATTATCTATGTTTATTTGCTTCAAAACGATTGGAATGATTGTAATCGAGTAGGATTATAGAATTATAGTCTATACTTGTGCTTTAATTGTACGAACCTTGAGGAATGGGGATTTTATTTTAAATTTATAAAAAATGGGTTATCTGCTGATTAATTTTGACAGTTATTGGATTGGGTATTCATACCCATTGAGTCAGCCAGCGTTACAATCCATAAAAAATGTCTCCAAAATAAAACAAAGATTTTTTTGCCTACCAATCTCACTACAATCTTGATTCATGATAATATAGGTAAAGTCTAAGTAACCCTTAGTGCGTTAAATGTGAAACAAGGGGAATTTTTCTAAATTTGGAATTCTGATAATCGTACTTGATATGTTGAACTGTGTGAATGAAAATATTAAGTTTTATAACTGAGACTCTTCCTCACGGACTATACTAAAAACTATGGTTTCATATTATGAGTCATAGAATAACTCGTACTGTTAAGGGACAAAATACTTGGTTCTGAACTCTTAAGTACGGACCATGCTATAAGCCATGGTTTCAAACCACGAGTCATAGTATGCCTCATACTGAGTAGTGTAATATTTTCAAGCTTCTACTTCTTGTTCCTGAGCCAAGTCATGAGTCGTGGTCTGCTTTCCACAGCTCGTAGACTTGCTAATGTTGTTACCACTGCACAAATTTTTCAAACTTATATTTTGATTTTCTTTTTGTTTCTTTTGTCTAATACGTTCACCCCGCAGGTTCTACGCCTCCAAAGCCCTTTCTTAAGAAGGGAGAAAAATTAGCACCACCTCCTAAGAACCACAAACTTAAAAATGAATCAAGTGGTTCTGAGAAGGAGTATCCAGTTTACCATGACCAGCTACAATATGAGCCTCAAACCACGAGGCGGAGAACTAAAGAGCAGGTTGAAGCGGAGGCCATAATAACAGCAAGGCACAGGTGACCCCTCCCCGATCTAAAGAGGGAGAAAGGTCATCCAGTTTAGCCAAAGGTGAAGAGTCTGGGTCTGGTGATAAGAGATCTGAAAGTGGAACTCATATTGAGAGTTCGAGAGCCCAGACTTCAGAATATTAAAGAAGAAGGTTATCAAAGCAACACTTTAAATTTGAACAGCTTCGGGAGAGCCTCCTATGGCAAGTTGAAGACTTATAAGCTATTTATGATCACGAACCCACCATGACTAAAAAGGGAAAGCCTTAGAGGGGTTTTTATGAAGAACCCTAGATACAGACGATAGGGTTGAGTTAAGTGTTTGAGATTAAGGAGGTGTTTTATCACTACAAATTTGATTGAATAGATAAGTTTTGGGTTGGTATAGTTTGGCTGTTGTTCATGAATTCTATGTTGCTTATGCAGTGACCCTGAAGCTCAAGACACCAAAGGGCAAAGTCTACAAGAATTATCCTACCTTGGAAACTGTACAGGTACGAGGTAGGTTGGGAACATCACCAAATATATTATTTAGTGTTTTCTCTTTGGTCCTACCTACCAGGCTCTTGAGAATACTTCAGAATATGCTTATCATGCTAATGTGGTGAGAGTGGCAAGGAGGTCGTCGAAGGAGGATAGACTAATGAACTATAAATAGTGTGTTGGTATCAACACTAATAAGAAAGAAGAGACCGCCTAGGTAGTTGGGAAATCGGAGATCAAAATGTCATTATTGAACTTTGCGGCATAGTTTTGGTGGTTCTTGGTATGTCATAGGTTGTGTCTTACCAGTAATGACAATACCCTGACTCCAAACCGTGCTATTCTAGTAGCGAGCATTATGCAGAGATATGCCTTGAACTTCACATAGTATATTATGGAAGAGATCCAGTAACATGCTCTTAAATACAACACGAACATTCTATTCCCGTGTATGATTACTGCTCTTTCTGATATTATTGAGGTGTCAACATTTTCTAGAGTTGACACTCGGGTGGAGGTCAATCATATTGCTGATATTAGTATAATTCATGATGAGACTAATCCAGTGGCCCAGATGAGGGCCCAACTATCGAATTCTTCAGGTACAACTATCTTGGAAGGGTTGGTAGAGCGGGATAAGCAAGTTGATACCCTGAGCCTATTTGATGTTGATACCCCTATTGATGAGACAGTTGTGACTATAGTTGCCGGAGATGATACTCCCACAACCACTACTTCAACTCCTGCTTCACCATCACCCACCTTATCCTCCACACAAGATAGGTTTAGTGCCTCTTTGTATTCCGTGGCCTCTTTTCACAAGCTTATTTACAGTCATATAAGAATTTTTGTAGAATATGTTGAAGAGGTAGATTTGCATTGAAAAAAAAGTTGATGTGTTGCTGAATCAAATAAAAACTTGGGCACAACTTGAGATCGCAGAGACTCTGTGGAGTCTAAATGTTCTCGTAGATGGCTTTGAGCGATGGGTGAATGAGCAACTGGTATCCCTACAGGCTCCTAAATTGACAAAGCTTACTCAGGAGCTTGTGGTTCTATGAGCATAACTCACAGAGTTGTCGACCAGACAAGTTTCTATAGTATAAGAGTCGATATCCCCAACCATTGAAGAGGAGCATGAGGATGATGAGGTGATTTATTTATTTTTGAACCTATGTCCCATGTTCAGGTAAGTGGGGCTAGAGAAAGAGAGATGGTGATGATGTTGATGAGAGCGACCCCAAGAGGTGCAAAATCAGTTTGATAAGGACATCCAGATTGCCCAGTGTACTTCCTTGGATGATATGGAGTTGCATACTGTGGAGACTCTAGAGCGCCAGTAGGTAGTTCACCACTTGGAGGTGCTGTTGTTGGTAGAGGCGATAACCCTTTGGGTGAGCCATGTTCATTAAGTGTATCGGCCATCACTGGCTTCACTGTTACTGATACATTGAGTGTGTTGGCTACCACTGATGCTACAATTTATTAGTATGAGGTTGCACTTTTAGCCCACACTAATTCACCATATTAGAGCTCCTAGGGAGCCACATATACGTCCTACCTCTACTACTTTATTTTCATACTATGTATTGGAGATCATGCACACCTATCTGATAGGGGATGGGGTACTTGTGGGTCTATCTCACCCCTTAGGGGTTATTGTTGTCGTGTTTCTTTTTCCTCAAGTGCTATCTAGTAGAACCAGCATGTGTAGGACTTTTGTTTAAGTGTTTTTGTGGTTTTGTTTGTTGTGTTTTCTTTGTGTTAAGTAGAAAAAAAATAGGAGTACTTAGTGCAGTCAGACTAAAAGTGTGGCACAAAAATCATTTCAAAAATTTTGAAAAAATGGATGCCTCTCCTAATTTTGTGTGTGCTTTATTGCTTTTATGTTGATCTTTGTGGATCTTTGTGTGAGATTATGTGTATGGATGAGATAACTGTAGCTTAAGCTAAGGAATGAACTAAATATCTAGTGGGAAATAACATAGCTCTATGCCATATGTGTGTGAACTGAATTTACTTTACTTCTTACTTTATGCGTGTAATCTAGAACTTCCCCGATTAATCTCACCAAGGTTGTAAGACTGTTGGTTAGGATAGGATCATAGACCATTTTTTTTTTATTATAGTCTACATAGCCTAAATGGCCATCCTAAGAATTTAATCATCCCTTGATCCCTGTCTTTAAGCCTAAACTGATCTTTTTTGTTGATTAGCCTATTCACATTCTTGATTTATCTTTGATCCCTTATTCTAGCCCTGGTCCCTCCTTGGAAATTGTGCACCTCAACTCAGGTAAATCGCCTAACTTAAGGGTGGCTACTGTAGGGGTAGATGAGAAGAAGAGTTGGGTATGAAAAGAACAGACTGATTATACAAAAAGGGGAAAAATAGGTGTGACATATGCTGAACAAGTTGTAAAAGAAAAGAAAAAAAGAACACGGAAATAAAAAAAGAAAAGAAATAAAGAGTTGAGAGTGAAATAAAGACGCACTCGTAGTTGATAGAAATAATAGGAAAAAAGGAGTAAAAGAATTGGTCAAAAGTGGAGAAAAGTTAGTGTAGTGTCAAAGAGGGCGTAGTCACTATCCCAAATATACCATACTTATCCCCAATCCTACATTACAAGTCGAGTAAAGACCTATAGTGATTCTTATCTGATAGTCCAAAAACTGAGGCATAGAAAATAAGGACAAGCCTATGGTATTGTGTATGTATTGTTTGAACTTCTTTGTGAAAGCGAGGGCATTAGTTTAGTCCCAGTTTTCATTGAATATGTATGCATGGTACTTCTTTGTGTGAGGGCACTAGGGTAATGTTGTTGAATACTGGTTATTAAAAGTGATTGGAATCTGTGTATGCATGATCGTCCATTGATAACATAATGTCATCCAGTGAGCCTATTGTGTTAGCTAATAAGTTTTGATTGCATACCACAATTTTGTACTAGAGATGAAAGGGGTAGAACTGAATAATGTGTTTCCCAATGTCATGTGACTGTTGTAAAACTCCCAGGTTTCTTTTGCTTAAGCATCGTGATAGTATAGTTTTGTTTTGTGGCTTGAGGACAAGCAAACGTTCTTAGTTGAGCGTGTTGATATGCCATGAGTTTATGGTACTTTAAACACTTAAAACATGTAAATTATTCATTTTCTTGAGTACATTTTGTTTCATATGATGTGTTTTGTTTGTTTGTACAGGAAAACAGGTCCTGAAATGAAAGAAGTGAAAAATATGCTGAAACAGACCAAGTGTGGCCTATAGGAACTTAGTACGAGTCGTACTTTAAAAGTATGGGTCGTTCTTTGTCTCGTGGAGTTGAGATCCAAAAAATTGAACAATCAGCCTCAAACAGTACGAGGCCAATCCACCAATCGTGCAAAACAAACCACGAGCCATGGTGACTTGTTCTGAGAAGTGTGAAAAGGAAGAGCTGAAAAGAGAAATTTTGAACTTTGAAACCACGAACCTTAGTATGGTTCATGAATTATAACCATAAACCGTACTTTGAATCATGGAGACTTAAAGCTAATTTTAAACCACGAAGGCCAAATTTCCATGGGCCGTGAAAGCAAACCACAGATCGTGTGAAGTGATGACGGGCCAACTTTCCTAGTTTGTTTAGGATAGGTTTTGTTTTATCTATAAATACCTGTTCTAGGATTTTTTTTACAGTTTACGCTCTCTACAGCCTTAGCAACGTGTTACATTGTTTTGTTTTGCATTGTTCTTGGGTTTTTGGAAATTATTCATACATTGATTCATGATTATTAAGCTTTCTTTGATAATTCAAGATTTCAGATTTCTTCTACTTATTTTGTAAGTTTATAATTATGAATTCTTCTACAAATTCTTATTATGATCTTGCGAACATGAGTATCTAAATCCCATAACTACGGTTGTGGGAACGATGATGAGTTAATGAAGTAGGTTAAGGTACTTAGTGATTTTTGAATAGTGTTTATGAATGTATTGTTCTTCCATTCATATTGTTTGCTTTTTAACGCTGGCCAACATTAGAACTCGTCTTAACTCATACTTGCTTGACCATGGGGGTAAAGAGTGGGGAAAAGAATTAATAATGGAGATTTAAGACTATCAACCCACATCTAATAGCTTAAGGCTAGTCCAGGGATAACTAATTTGGGATCAAGGGTAAGGTCTATCACCCAAACACTCATAGACTTATCCAGCCATTTAGGTGAACCTTATTTACCGATCTTGCATGCTAAACACCGGGATAGATCACTAGTATATTATGATTATTGTGTTATGAACTCATGGGGAAAAAAAATCCTAGTTCATTCTCGTTATTGATTACAAAAAACAAACAATTGATATTTTGTTACTTGGTTACTATTAAACTCTTAAATTGTTACTTGTTACAAACAACCCCCTTCTTTGGAAATGATAGATTAATAGTTTGAATAACTGCATTGACCTAGCATCTAAGCTATATTCCCTGTGGGATTGACCCCAACATTGGTTGGGTTCAAAGTTGATCAAGGACCACATTATACTTCATTACAAGGTGTAATTTTGGTGACATCAGTGCACACGCCATCAAGAACATACACATAATAAGGTTCAACAAAACCATAGTTTCTATCAAACCCATAATAGTATTAATATCTGGGTATATAGCTTTCTTTGGTACATAATTCCTCTATCTTCACCCACAGTACCTTTATTCACATCAAAACATACCATGGAAATCTCACATATAGGTATTATATCTCATGAAATTCATACATCAATGTACTATCGCACGGTTTAGAACTTCTTACATCATTCTATATATTATCCATCCAAAAACCATGCCCAAAGGCCTAATCATGCTTTCTCTTGTCAATTCTATATAGTATATACAATTCACTAATCAAAGTCTACTACTCATAAACTGTAATCTACCTCGACGCTAAGCTACTGCCATAGGATGCAGTGCAACCTTTCTCCTTGTTCTCAATCTAGAGTTTTTTTGATGGAGAAGTAGTGTCACACCCTGAATCCCAACAAGGCGTGATTGGCACCCGAAGCCGATATGGCCCGAGAGAACCAATCTTTGCTCATGAACACTCGTACGCATAATCTCGAATGAATAACACATTGTTTCATGTAATTGATGAAATATTAAAATGCCATGCATATACATATATAACACTTGGCCTTTGGGACCATTACATCGCACTGAACGTACATATATTGCATCCATGTACCCACATATGTCTACCAAAGCCTCTAAATACATACATGACCAATTCATAATGTCTATGACATCAAAACCAATGTACAACTTTGACTCAGAAAGCCCCGATCCAAGTGGAGCTCACAAAAACTCGGCAATGATCCCCAGTCTACCGAGGAGGTCTACTACTACCTGCACCTGCAACATGTAAGGTAAGCCCCCAAGAGGGGTCAGTACGAAGAATGTACTGAGTATGTAAGGCCCTAAGAAAACAACATCAATGCATCAATACATAAGAACTTCGATGGAAGTAATTATAAGAAAAACTCTATATGTGGAATTATGTACCTTTCTTTCTTTATGATTATCTCCAATGATTCGTACATAATAACAACAACCATGAAATCAATATAAGAGAAATAGTAATGTGAATAAACTCTCTTTCTGTATGTGGAAAACCATGTACATTACGTTTATGATATTCCTTACTTACCTTCGTCATCTTTATTAGTCATCCACCTTATTGGTGGGCTATTGTGATCATCCACTCTTTTGGTAGGCATCCACCTTATTGGTGGATTATTATGATCATCCACCTTTTGGTGGGCATCCACTTTATTGTGGGTAGTCATCCACTCTTTTGGTAGGCATCCACCTTATTTGTGGGTTATTATGATCATCCACCTTTTGGTGGGCATCCACTTTATTGTGGGTAGTCATCCACTCTTGGTGGGCATCCACTTTATTGTGGGTAGTCATCCACTCTTGGTGGGAATCCACTTTGTTGTGGGTAGTCATCCACTCTTTGGTGGGCATCCACTTTATTGTGGGTAAACATTACATCTTGCTTTCATACTATGAGTGATACCTTGATGATGGAAACATTCTTGAAATTTGAAACACAATATTTACTCTTATACGATTGACATCTTTACTTGCGAGGGATAGGTACGTTAGCTTGCACATTACTTCTTTCATTACCTTTGAGCGATTGGTACAACTGCTTGTGAGAGATTGAGTCACTCATGTGAGAGAGATTGATTCATTCACTTGTGAGAGATTAATACTTTTGCTTATGAGAGATTAATACAATGATAGTCACAACTTTATTTGAAGCTTTGGATTAATAATTAATGAGTGAGAAACATGTGAATAAGCATTTCTGGAAACATAGCCTTCATGGAAACCTAACACTGTTGGAACCATTGGACAATGAGCAATGAAACCACTACTGAAACCTTGGAACATAACCACATTGGACTTTTGGAACATTACTAATGAATATGAGACATGTGTATAACTCTATTGGAACTTTGGAAACATAACATGATTGGAGCAATGCTATTCAACTAAACAAGCTCTCTCTACCTCAGTGCTCTTGTTGGGACAATTCTCTTAGGATCTACAACATATGACGACTTAAGAACTTTCGCCCATAAATAAGAACTAAGTGGGTCATGATTCATCTAGGAGTAAAGCGCATATGAATAACAATATATCAACCTTAGTTGGAATACTAGAACCCCCTTGGAATAGTACATGTTTGGAACCTTAGGACAATCAACACTAAATAGGACATATGTGGATATCAACTGCTCACCAACCTGAGATACAATACCTTAGAACATTTGAAACTCTTGACATATTAGCCAATGAATGCGAGTTAACCAATGGTCATAAGTCAATTAATGAACATAAGTCAACAAATGAACATGGGTCATATGATTCACCATTGACCAATGAATAAGGAACATTTGAGTAACTCTAGCCAACTATCGGATACGGAATACCTTAGAGTATTTCGGAATCGAGTGAGTACTATGACAATGTGAACACCATACGTTGCAGAAAAATATAGAAGAGTAACCTTACATACCTTTAATTCCAATTAGGAGTACAAAAGTCTATATATGAACACAACAGTCCAACTTCTTCTTTATGTTTCACTCTACAATACAAGTCCACAATGGAACTCTCGTTAACAATTATTTACCGTACAAGTGTACAAAACGACAATGAACCATATGACTGCTATATAACTTCATTTAACTCCTTACAATCCAACTCACTGCATCATCATGTCAATAATACCATAACATTACACTCATTGACCAAGATTTCATACATCGATAGTATTGCACACCACACTTACCCTTACGCTTTTCTCTTTATCATTCCGTCACATTTACTCCTTTATCACAACATATGAACAACCTTACATACTTCATACATTCCAACACACCTCCATACAATACTTTAAAGTCATTTAAACGACATCACAAATTGATAATTACATCCAAAAAGGGTACGGGGGGCTTCGGGGGATCATCGGGAGACGAAAACATAAAAAATGAATCTCTGGGCTGACCTACGCTGCCACCTGCGCATGAATGTGGATGAGTTGCACGCGCAGGTGCCCTATGGAAGCAGCCAGAGGCATCTGCGTTGGCATCTGCGCCCGCAGGTGCCTCCGTCTGCGGGGGCGGATGCCCGTTTTGTTCGAAATGGCTCCTTTTTCGGTCTTTTAATGCCATGAATGGTCCATGATCATAAGCAAACTCATTTTAACATATTTTTGATCATTTAACATTCCAAATACCATCCATGGTCTCACGACACACATACAACACCCAAAACCACACTTTACGACCAATATGCCACCAAAACCATAACCAATTTCGCAATAGAAATTCCAAACACTATACACAAGTATAAAGAAAGTCAAGACTATAATCACATCTCATATCTCACTATTGAATCCATCAAGTTCATTTTCTTCAAGATCACAAACCCATGTTCAAGTTTACAAGGCAACACCACTCTCCGATTTAGCAAACATGTACACTTACACATAGTGAACTTATATTCCACCAACATACCCAACACCATATACACCATCTCCCATGAATAAAATATATTATATCATAACAATAAACACTTACCAATACTCACCAAGTGATGATCTTTGACCAAAAGGAATGAAGTCCTAGGATTTGTATGAGAGAAGACAATGTTTGGAAATTTCTAGAAAAGCATGGGTGTCCAAAAATGAATAAAAATCTGATTTATTCTCATATATATAAGCCCCTTTAAGTCTCCCTTATCCCATTTTTCATTAATGCATGGTTTGATTGGTCAAGGGTCAAATATTGAAAGATTGGGTCAAATGGATCACATTGGAAGAATGGGTCAAAAATTCCCTTATTGGGCCATGTCTTCTTTGTTATTTTTTTGGGCTTCATATTTGGGCCCAACTATGCAAGACTTTTAAATTCCCACATATGGACACATAATTCATCAATTCTCTCATGTTTCCATTTTTCCTTAAATGTTACGGTTGTCGACTGAACTCAGAAACGTACGGGGTGTTACAAGTAGGAAGAGGATGGAATCGCATTTCCTTGAGAGAATTTCCTCTCTGTTCTTGGTATTCTTTCATAGAATTCACCCTAAGGCATTTTCAGGAGAGAAGTCTTTTTAGAATAAGAGCTGGAACTGAAATAGGGTAAATTAATTCAAATTTTGCTTTTGCGACCATTGCTGCAACGATTCCTTTCTCACTGCAGCGGGCTTGGTACATTAGAAAGAGTACATCTATGGCTGTACTTTCCATGTCGAACCCACTTCATTACTTCTATATCTTCAATGAATTTTAAGCAAAATAATTGGTTAAATTGGACTCAAATTCGAATTGATAAAATTTTTATATTCTTATGCCTTTTCTGTGTATGTTTTAATAATGATGGAATAGGTCATTACACTATCAATTCTACTTGAATAAGGTGATCAGGGAAAGAGTCTCATTTGTGATGCCATTGCCCTGATGGGCATGGTTGACTATGATTGGTAATTTGTCTAGCAAAACAGTGGCTTCATTGAAAGTTCTGCCCATAAAACAATCCTAATCATATTGTTGGGTATAAATTTGTTTAACAGATTCAACCCTATGTAAAACTTCTATAGATGTATAGTTTTAGGAAAACAATGGCCTAGTAATTTTATTAAATATTTCTTGAACTGCTCCCATGCCTCACATAATTGTACCATAGTGCCTACCTGAAGTAGAAGGTATTATCTCTTAATTCTTCTTTTTTTCTCAATGAAAACCATCATTTCCTTAAAAATATGCCAACCAGCTCCCCCACGTATGGATGGAGTTTAGAGGCAGGCAATGGAGCCATGTTCTAGAAAATAATCAAGAGGAGGGTGAATTAAAATTCTTTTTCTTCAGGGTTGACTGAGATCAACTATTAGTCAACTCACCTACACAACAAACATTACAAGATAAACACCCTACAACGACGGGAAATCTGGTCGCTAAAGGTCCTATTTTTGTCGTTATTAGTTAATTGCGTCTGAAAAAAATCTAGTTGTCACCGGTCTCTAATAGCTCTATCGTTAAAAGTTAACGACCGAAATGAAAATCTGGTCGTTAAATATCTTTAGCGACGACAAAAATTCTGGTCGTTATACCTCCTTTTAGCGACCAAATTTTTCGTTTGTTGATTGTCATTCCGGTTGTTAAAAATCTTTGTACACAACAACATATTTAGTCCTTTTAACTTCTTTCGCAACTAAATTTTACTAGTTGATATATAGAAGCTTTATTAAAAATAATAAATAAGAAACATGTGGTCGCAAGATTAATTAGAAGTATACTGAATCACAAATCTTTGGTACATTTACAAAAATAAATTAAAAGAGTAGATTATACAAACATTACACCATCATTTGCTTAATAAAACTATACACCAGTATATATACACACCAATACACTAGAAGTAGAAATAAATCTAGCTGAAAGAAATTGTACAATACTAAAGCTTCATTTCATCTTGACAAATCAAAGGATTAAAATATGAGGCTTCTCTTAATCTTCACAAAGCAATTAAGCATCAAAATAGGAAGCTTCACTTTACATGACAAAATTACAATTTCATCTCATCTTCCTATAACCAGCTGCAAATATGTGTACTGGCCCTCCTGGTCATTTTCTTTGTTTTCCTACTTTTTTTTTGCATTAAGAGATTTCCTAAAGCTTCCCTAGGACATTTATGACTTACTGGGATTGAAAGTTCAGTTACCAGATAGTTCATTTAATTTTTAGAGCCATTTCCTTGTTTTGGAGTATTTGAAGTTAAGGAATGGGTCTCGGGCCAAAACCCCAGGTAAACGGACTCGGAGGCCATTTTTAATAGTCTGATTTGCTCCAGAATGACGATTTTAAGGTAGGGGGACCCTTGGTTCGGGTTCCAACGCTTTCGTGGGCTATTGGGTGGACTTTGTCTAAAACGATACCTTCGGTGTGGGATCCACTTTTCATTGAAACGACCTTGGATGGAAATTTCAATGGTGTTGTTGTGTCTAGAATGTTGAATTTGGTAGGGTAGCATAGTTCGTTAGCAAGGACAGGATTCTGAACCAATCCCGAGCACTCAATCAGAGTCTGTTGGGACTTATTAAATTTGGCTGGTGCCAAATTATCTAGTGCAACTGCTTTAGTGGCTTGGCACCACTTTATCGGCAACCATTTAAGCAGCCTGGACCATTTTATTAGATCATGTCCATTCAAGGCCAGTTCGCTTTAGCAACAACCCAGGCGCTTTAGCGGCTAAAGCAACCATCCCGGGTATATATATATATATCAACTTCCTCATTTACAGCTTTTATTCCCAAGCGTATATATCCATGTAAGAACATTGTGAGCTTAAAATTAGTAAGGAAATTGTATTTTGGTGCTGGGGTTAGTGTGGGGGCATATTGGTGGACGCTTAATCGTCGTATTCTGGTAAGTTTCCGTTCAAAGTATCGATTAATTCTTCGTTTTAGTTTATATATTTAGAATTATATTGGAACTGAATTGTGGATTGTTTGAGCTAAAATTTAGTTAAATTTATGTGGCAATCAATCCTTGAGTTGAGAGGGACGCTGTGATGATTTCAATTTCACGATTCTACAAGTGGGCCCCACATGAGATTTTTAGTCTGATTTCTAACCCAGAGTGTGTGTATGAAATATGGTTATCAAATTTCTCATCTTGATGCATAGATCATTGTTCTAATAGCATAGTATCTCTCAGAGGCTTCTCGAAAGGGAAAAGCTCCGGTATAGAGGATTTGGCGAGCGTTCGGAGATGTCCAGGTAGGCTAGGCTTACCTTTATTTAGATTGTGCTTAATTATGGTATTATTGTAGTATTGTGCTTGCTTAGGATGGGTAGTTATGATCTAATTATTATTTTAGCATTTTCTCACCTTATTTAGCCTATTAGGGCCCCTTTCGATAGAATCTGGGTTCGTTCCCCCTTAGTATAGTGTATTATCATCCTGTAGGACTAGAATTAGTACTTATAGTACCTTAAGATAGTATTGGGAAGACTTAGACTGGATTCAGGTAGGTTTTACCTTAGGTTGGGTTATCGAGACCCCATAATAGGCCCACTACCTCTTTTTAGGTAGAATATTTGATATCAAGCTCCTTTAGGCTTAGTTGGACTCATGACGGCTACCTCAGGCTATTACCTTGGGTTGGGGGGTAACTTACACTAAATTTCTTAATTTTTAAGCTCCTTTTCCCTCGGGTAGAATAGTAACTGACCCTTGACCGCTATTTCTTAACTTAGCAATAAGAACCCGTCGGGCCTAAGTTAATTTAACAAACCGAGATTAAACTTAGTAAACAAATGGAATAGTGAAAGACTTGAAACCAGTAAACAAATGGAATAGTGAAAGACTTGAAACCCCTGCACTTCTGCTTGGTTTTGGTGTAGGAGTTATAATAGTTGTATATGGATTATTTGGCCTCTTGTTACTATTCACTATTTCCAGTTCGAGCCTGGTGTCTGGCCTCTTATTATTATCCACTGATTTTGGTTCAAGTTTGGTATATACATTCATTATGGATCTAGGATTGGAAAGTTATTTGAGACTGGTACGGTTAAAAGTTTATTATGCTTCTTACCTTAGATTCCCTCTTGTTTGCACCAACATGGCTTATGTAGGCTCGGTAGGGTTATTTGTCTTCTTGTGTATGCCTTCTTGGCTTATGGGGGCCCAATTAGGTTGTAGTTAGTCCTTTTCTTTTATATTTGAGTTACTTATTTCCTTTATTGCACTTACCTAGAATAGTTTGATAGTTACATTTTTACCTCTTTACAATTGACTTTAACTCACATTCTTGCACCTTATTTATGCTTTTACTATATTTGAGCTCAGTCGGCCGATAATTCCTACTGAGCACCTGTTGCTTTGGTACTCATATTGCCCTTCTGCATCTTTTCCCCTGATGTAGATCCAAGTATGAGCCACCATCGCTAATGTTATCCTCGGGCGTTGCTATTGATCCGAAGAAAGGGTGAGCTTTCTAGAGTCCGGAGCTAATCCTCCTCCTTCTGCTTCTGTTATAGTCTTTTATGTTTTTGAGACTACTATGTAGATATGCATATTTTGGATACTGTCTAGTATTCTTCTTTTTAGTTATAGTTTCTCTTGTACCGGCCTTACCAGGTCTTGGGAGGGATTTATTTTGTATATTTTGTCCTCTTCCTTCTCTTGTACATTATGTTATTTATGTATATCTTTTCTATTTCCGCCTATATTATTATTAGTACTGGTTTCATTCTTGTTTCCCATTTATCTTCTTCCTGTTAGCCCATTACTTATCATTCTGGGCTGTGGCTTAGCTTACCTACTAGTGGGTTGAAGTAGGTACTATCATGACCTAAGAAATCGGGTCACGATAGCTTGGTATCAGAGCCTAGGTTCACCAGTATCATTGGTATAAGACCCAATGTTTAGTAGAGTCCCGCGAATGAGTATGGAGACATATATGTCCTATCCTCGGAGGGCTATAGGATGTTTTTAGGAAAATCTCATCTTTTTGGTTAACTTTCATGCGTTGTGTCTGTATTGATTTCTAAATTCTTATTTGTTTCACTCTTTTACAAATGGTTAACACGTGGGGTATGACAGTCGGGGATCAGGATCCCGATCCTACTGCTAGAGCTCCAGTTAAAGGCTGAGGTCGACCCTAAGGTTGAGGGTAAGCTAGTGTTTTGCGGAGAAAATGACTTAGACTTCAAAAATCATTTCAAAAACTTGTTCGAGTTTTAAAACAACTTAAGAATAAAGCAAGAGTCGCCACTTAATTTATTTAGGAAAATTAAGAAACCTTTAAAAATACTTGAAAGATTTAAACAGAAAAAATCTTTAAGTAAAAAAGATTCGGGTAAGCAGTTCATAGTAATACTCTTGGAAGGGTGTTAAGGCACCAAGAATATCCGCTAACTTGCGGTTGTCCGGATTATTTGAAAACAACTTTATTTGACTAACTTTAGGAAAATCATTTGTTTATGAAATTTAACAAGTTAAAAAGAAATAAATTGATTAATGGATTAATCGAAAACTAGTCGGGGAAAATAGGTTTTGGTACTTGGCCGGGAAATTTAACTAAGTTAGAAGAAATTCTAAGTTAGTAGCACATAAACACAAATATCTAGAAAAAGAAAGTAGAAAGATCTCAGGCTTTTGCCCAAAATCGAGAGGGATTTGAAATCATAGGCCCATTTCCAGTTTCTGTTCGCCTGGACTGGATTTGGGCCCATTTTCCTCTTTCCTTCCACCTGTCCTAAACTATTTTTCCGGACCTTTGAGGCCCAAATGACGGCTTCACCTGTATTAAAGTACAATTTTGGCTTCAAGGCCCATAAAAATATAAATTTTTTCAAGACTTTCAAAGTCTCAAAATATCAGTATCTTTGAACTATGGACTTTGGCCCATTTTTATCTTCAACCTGTACGCCGTGGGATAGTCCATTTGGACTTGAATTTGAGGTTGACTCGATGAGATGGACCTCATTGGACCATTTAGAAATGCAAAGAAAGGGGAAGTCCATTTGGACTCCGGGCAAGTTTTACATGCAGAGAAAAATAATAAGAAATTAGTATACGTTCTAAGTCAAGCAATAGAAGCAAATGGGCAAAATAGCCCAAATGACAAGGAAAGATAAGAGGCAATAAAATATATCCATGTCAAATTTGGGAAAGAAAACACACATGCAATCAATCATCTAAAGGAATAGCTTAACAGTAGGAGCACATATTTAACTTCACTAAAATTTATACCCTTAGTTTAAGCATATTATATCCAAATCTCAGAGAAGCACATGCTAGTTTTCACATATGACTAGACAAATATGATATCTTATCAAAACACGATAAACAAATCTTAGTGAGACATAGGCTAATCCTCACACATGACTAATAACACACAAATCTATTATCCAATCTTAGCATAATTTTTGAAAAGATAACATGGCATGAAGAATGCAACTAAAAATCCAAGATTATTCTGTGAAGTTTTGATTTTAACATAAAGGTCTAAAAATGACTACAATAACATGGGAAAAATACAGAAAAGAAAGCCTGGACATTGCTCAACAAAATAGTTAAAGGGAAATCAGTCAAATGTGTGTATCAATCTGGCTTAGCGATAATGAGTAAACTAGATGAAACACATAAAAACACGCCATTTTTTTTTAGAGCCTTTTCGTCCTCTCTTTGACAAACCAAAGAAAAATTTAAGTGTAAAAATGTCATGGAGGAGTTTAAGATCAGGAGAGCACTTATGATTAGTCTATTCCATACAATTAGTCAACAATCATGCTAATAGATGGATTCAAAGAAGAAAATCACTGCTAGAAGTTAACAAGTTTGAAATCCAATTTAAAGAAGGAAGGAGACAGCCACACGACCAAAACAACATGGAAACAAAGAGGGAAAATTTTGACATTAACCACTTTAAGAAGCATATAAGAGAAGATCCATGCTTACCCCAAACAAATTCCTTTATTCATCAGTGGATAAAGACTACTATTAAAATGAAAACACACATGTTAAAATCATCCTACTACTCTCTCTTTGCGAGTTTCAAGAGAACTTTCGCATATCAGAAAGGTCATGGAGAGGTCCTCGGGTGAAAATTTTGGCTTATAAACCAATCTCCACCTTCCCCGTTGACATCATGAGCCAAGGAAAAATTTAGGAGTGGTTCAGCTTATGCATAAGACGACTGGAATAATTCTAAAAAAAAAAAAAAAAAAAAAAAAAAAAAAAAAAAAAAAAAGATTGAACTAAATGAATTAATTCTACAACAGTAAACTAAAAATTGTAGCAGGCAACATTTAGACTAAGAGCAATAAACTAAAACTAAAAATATGTGACAAAGAGGCTCTAATCTTAAAACAGTGAGGTAAAAGAAACCACAGTTGACCAACATTTGATTTGGAAAGAACACACAATGAATTAAACTACATCAACAATACCAAAAATAACGTATCAAAGCTTGTCAAGGTGAAACAATGCGCTTAAAAATCCCAAACAAGAATTTTTGAAACCGAAAATGATATGAACACTAATCCAAAACAACAACAGTTATAATCAAAGAAAAACCTATGGCCTTCATAGCCTCTACAGCACACAATCCCACCAACTACTTCTACGAAACAAGAAATCGAACTAAACGAAACAAAAACCAAAAAAAAAGGAAAAGGAAAGTGAAAGTTCACCTTTCTCAGGGCAGCAAATCGGGACTTCGAGTCTTCGGAATCCTTGCCACCACCAGAAAACACCACTAGAAATTTTAAACTTAGGGAAAATTCTTTCAGAATTTCCCTTTTTGCTCAAAACTCTTTAACAGATTTTCAAGACTTGTGCTTAGGAGTTTTTCACTCTCCAAGGCTTGTTTTCACCTCTCAACAGTGACTGTATATATAGAGGGGAAGAAGGGTCGATTTTCAGCTCTTGGGCGATGTGGGAATAAAGAAATCGGGGGGTAATTTGGGGATTTTTGATGAGGATTTTCGAATTCGAGGATAAGGATGAGCTGGAATCAGTACGAAATCGTACTCCCATTTCTTGAATCGCAGAATTCATGCCACCTGGGCGTTCTAGAAACTTTGGGTACAACCCATCACACGCAAATCACATGAGCTCATATCGATCAAGGGAGAGGGAAGAAATTGGGGACTGGGTTTGTCGTTTTGAGGAGATTTTCGGTCGTTTGGCTGAGCTGGTGTACGCGGGTGTTGTTCGGTGTTGTTGTTGACGTTGTACGCTGTCGATGTTGATATTGTCGGTGTTATGTGTGTGAAGGAGAAGGTAGATATAAGGATGTGGGCTGGTTCGGGTGATGGGTTGGGCTGGTTGCTGTTCAAGTGGGCTGGGTCGGTTGAATTTGGGATTTTGGGCTGTTTTGGCTGATTTGGGTATTGGGTAAGGGTAGAATTAGGATTAGGAAATTAGGATTAGGCCATTTATTAAATAGCCTAATTAGATTAACACTTAGTCAATTTCATTTAAATTTAGGCCAAACCAAAAATCAATTGGCCAATTGCATTGCAATTATGGCCAATTTAATTTCAATTATGACCAAATTTAATGAATTTGGCTAAATTAAATCAAAATCCGATACGAATTGACGAATGATTTAATCCCGAGCTTCTTGGTTTGATAAAATCAAATAAATATTTCCTCAAATAAATTAAATTATTTTAAGAACAAGTTTACATGCTTAAATCAAAATTCACCCGTTTGAATTAATTTTCAAGATGGTTCTCGATAAAAAAAATCTAATTTTTGACAAAAATAATTATTTAAGTGACTAAAATTATACGATCTCGTATCCAAGAATACGAAAATTTATAATTCATCACTTAAATGGAAAATTTAACTCAAATAAATATTTTAGAAAGTGTTTATCGGGATAAAACAAATATTTTGATTTTATTTAAAAACCGAAGAAACTCAGGATTAAATTTAGTCGGGGAGGGCAAAAATTAGGTGTCAACAACTGCCCCCTCCCTTTGGGTAGGGTGGATGCAAGTAACCCTGGGCAAAGGGAGTGTGACGTTCCTAATTTTGACCGACCCCAAATTCATCTCTCGAAGGGGTCGGTTTTCGCACGAAACTCAAGGAGTTATGGCCGGACCCCGGTATCGGGTTTCCTACATATCTCAGTTTACATGAGAATTGAGGCCACTTGTAGTTCATAATGCTTGATTTTTAAGCACGATTTTGAAAGAATTCACAAGCTATTCCGATTTTGGATTTTTGGTAAAACCAGAACGCTGGGGAATAAGAGGATAATGGGGGGAGTTGGAATGCAGTCGAGTTTTCAACAAAGGGCCCAGCCTACATATCCCCTAGGTTCAGGGAATCAGACTGCTTGTAGTTCAACTCAATTGGTAGAAAAGATAGTCTTTTATTTTAGACAATCTTTGGCTTAGGATGAATGACAAGTGATTTGAGTTATGGAAAAGAGGCTTGTAACCTCTTAACCATGGATGTGGAGTTTTTCACATCCATAGGCAAGAATGTACCCGGATATAATTTCCAAAACTCTGAGTGTGATGTCAGTCGGACTTTAAAGAAAGGAAAAGTTACCTCCAGTATGAGTTTAGAAATATCTCGGAGGTGAAACTGAAACTAGAATACCCTGAAATACCCACATGCCTTCTGATAGGGGTGTGGTTTGATGGTGGTGGCAATCGTCCTTTGGCTCGCGTCCAAAGAGTTTGACGTCCCTCTCTGGACTACGTCCCGGTTTGCTGCTAAGAAAAAGTTCCACGTTGTGCTGCGTCCTTTTTGGAGTTGTCCGCATCCGTGGTTTTGGTTTGAGGTTTTCATCCTCTCGGATGCTCTCAACAATATCTCAAACAAAAAAAATTGTTAGTGATAAACATAATTCACAAAGGGGTATATAGTTTCTTACCATATCTCCACGTGAGTTTTTGTCCGAGAAACAATGTCGTCCTCTCGTGTACCTATTTGGGAGGACAACAATTCTTTGCAATAATAGATACAACAACCCTCTTGGCTGTTGAATAAATGGCTTTTGACAATTGAAATATCTTCAAAGTGGGGTGGCCCTCTTGGACACCGACGACACTTTGTATAGAACGGTCCCTGCAACCGCTTGATCTTTTGTTTGATAACCTTCTCGGCTGTCGATAATGCTCTTTTGCATATGATCTCGGGTAAGTCCCGCACATCCTTAGTATCGATACGACTTATAGATATCCCTTAAATCGTCAGTCTTTGGGTAATCTCGCGCATTATTCGATGTTGGATATGAGGCGACTTATAGATATCCTTTGAGTTGGCGGTCTTCTGGGTGATTCTGCACATTATCCGACCTTGGATAAGAGATGGCTTACAGATACCCCTCAAATCGTCAGACTTTCGGTTAATCCAGCACATTATCCGACCTTGGATACGATGTGGCTTATAGATATTCCTTAAATTATTGGTCTTCGGGTAATCCTGCACATAATCAATCTTGAATATGGCGCGACTTATAGAGAACCCTCGGACTGTTAATTTTGGTAATCTTGCACATCGATCGATAAGGATTTAGTTGTGGCTTACGGATAACCTTCAAGCTGTCAATTTTTGGGGTATTCTCGCATACTATCCAGTTAGGATGTTGTTGCGACTTATGGATGACCCGTTGACTATCCACTCTCAGATAATATTGCACACTATCCTGTCTCGAATATTGTGACTTACAGATGACTTTCAGATTGTCAATTTTTAGGAAGTCCAGCTTGTCGTCCGTCTTTGGATAACGACTTAAGGACGTCCCTTTGGATACAAATATGCTGAGATATCCTTGACGTTGGGTTACATCACCTCTTGCGTGTCAACAGATATATAAAATAATGAGATATCCTCAACGCTAGATTATGTTATCTTCGCGTGGTTAACGGATATAGGTGCTCCAAAGCATCTTCCAAAACTAGACTCTATCGTCTTGCGTGGTGAGCGATTGTGGAGACTTGTTTGAATGATATGATGGCCCTCTCGGCATGTCCCTCTCGGCAATGAAATGGCCCTCTCGGCGATGGAATGGAATGGCCCTTTTGGCAATGACATGAAATGGCCCTCTCGGCAATGACATGAAATGGCCCTCTCGGCAATGAAATGGCCCTCTCGGCATGGCCCTCTCGGCAATGGAATGGAATGGCCCTCTTGGCAATGACATGAAATGGCCCTCTCGGCAATGACATGAAATGGCCCTCTCGGCAATGAAATGCGATGGCCCTCTCGGCATGGCCCTCTCGGCATGGAATGGGATGTTCTGCAATGAGCTAAGATGAGATATAATGAAACAGAATTAAATTTTATGTGACACAATATGATGGGATGCAATATGATGCAATGGAATGCAATGCCATATGGTGCAATGGAATGCGATGGGATACAATATGATGCAATGGAATGCAATGCCATATGGTGCAATGGAATGCGATATGATGCATTATGGTGCAATGGAATGTGATTGGATGTAATATGATGCAATATGGTGCAATGGAATGCATTGGGATGCAATATGATGCAATGGAATGCATTGGGATGCAATATGATGCAATGGAATGCAATGCCATATGGTGCAATGGAATGCAATGAGAGGCATCGGGATGTAATAGGATGCAATAAGATAAATTTTTCGACAATCCCCATCCTCCTCCTTTGGCATTGATCGACGTCAGACTTTTTCAGCTTTGATGTGCTGACTCTTTTGAATGTGCCTGTGCTTAAGGTAAACAATTAGTAGACACAATGTCGCTTTTGCTAGCGACTATAGAGCTTTAAAGAGAGCTTTTGCAATATAAATGATTTTGTTTGCCACACAAAAATCATTTCGGAGAAAAGTAAATGGTTGGACCCATTTTTGGGGACAACTATAAATACCACTTTCGAACGTTATAAGTTCGTTTTGACCCATGACGGGTTGGAGGAGGATGTCCCTATTCTTGTTTGTCGGGTGATCTCTTTGATCGTTTCGTTATGCCGACTCTTTCGAGTATACCTGCGCTCAAGGCAACCGTTTAGTAGATACAGAGTCGCTTTTGCTAGCGACTATTATTAGAAAAAGTCTTGAATAAATTATTCATAACTAGGATAGGACGCTTTTGTTTGATATCCACATCTTTTGGAGTCGGATAGACAAATCAAGAGGCCCTTGATCCTGAATGAGTTATTCAACCCATCCTTGGAGTTGTCCAAGAATATCGTTCTTGAGCATTAGGCATTTTTGGTGTTGTTCTTGATTTTCTCAGGGGATTTGAAAGAGACCCTACTTATGTACGGTGATCCCTGCATCCACAGAAAAAATTATCAGTTTTGGGTGAAACTACTCCGCGTTGACCTCCTTAGATCTCTGGTTTGCTCCTCGCTATCTTTTGGGTGCTCCGTCATGTTTGGACTTCCGCCCTAACTCCCCGCTTAAATAGATGTAAGGCAAAACTATTCAAGAAAATATGTATAGATTTTCAAAAATAATTAGGGTTTTGAAATCCTAGATTCGAAAACTTGTGTGAAAGTTTTTTAGCAAAACTCTGCCAGTCATGTCATGTGCTAGCTCAATGAACGTCTTCCACTTGAGGCCTGTCTTCGTCTGACATCCAATGAAGGATCCCTGAAAACTCATTGTTGTTGCTGGGGAAGAGTAGTTTTGCAAAGGCTTGTCATAGCTGGGGATTTAGACTATTTGCACTGTATCACAGCTGGTGATTTCTGAGGTTGACTTGAGCTCTCAGTGTTGGGGAATTTGGAAGTTGTTCCAAAGTATTAGTGGAAATTTTGAGGATTTCCTCAAAATTTCTGCCCCAGTTAGATACTATTTGAGATGATCTCGACCTTTGGGGAATTTTGAGACTTTCTCCCAGAATCTTTGTTGGTCTTCAGTCTCTTTGCCAAAAGATGATTTTCTTCTTTGGAATTTTCGAGATTCCTTCTCGAAAATTCTGCCCCAGTTTCCATTTCCTGGGGTGATATGACCGAGCCGTTGGGGCGCCTACGTATCCCGTTGAAGCAGGAATCAGGTCAAACGTAGTTCAGGACTACGCTACGGGGATATAGAAAAAATCTAAAGCGTTGACCGAAGCTGACATAGGCCGCCTACGTATCTCATTCATGAGAATTCAGGTCAAACGTAGTTCGTACATAAAAGGGAAGGATAAATTTTCCTAAGGGGTTGACCGAAGCCGACATAGGCCGCCTACGTATCTCATTCTTGAGAATTCAGGTCAAACGTAGTTCGTACATAAAGTGGAAGGATATTTAAGCTACTACAAAGCATAAAACAATTACACTAAGAAAAGTACGATTACAAGGAAAGGAAACATAGAGAAGAGACTATCTTCAGACGTAGTATCTCTTCACCGCATTGGAGTTGATCGGCTTGGTCCGCTCTTGACCATCCATCTCGGACAGGATTAGGGCCCCTCCAGATAGCACTTTACGTACTACATATGGCCCTTGCCAGTTTGGAGCAAACTTGCCTTTGTATTCTTCTTGATGGGGAAATATGCGTTTGAGAACCAATTGTCCTACTTCAAATGTGCGAGTTCTCACTTTCTTGTTGAAGGAACGCATCATCCGTTGTTGGTATAACTGCCCATGGCATACAGCCTCCATTCGCTTTTCATCAATTAGCATGAGTTGTTCACATCTAGCGCGGACCCATTCTTCGTTACTCAATTTGGCCTCTTGAATAATCTTCAAGGAAGGTATCTCTACCTCGGCAGGTATCACGGCTTCAGTTCCATAAACCAATAGATATGGAGTTGCCCCAGTTGAAGTTTTGACCGTCGTACGGTATCCTAACAAAGCATAAGGCAACATCTCGTGCCAAGATCTGTTGTTCTCAATTATTTTTCTCAATATCCTCTTGATGTTTTTGTTGGCGGCTTCTACAGCTCCATTCATTTGCGGACGATACGCGGTCGAATTTCGATGAGTGATTTTGAACTTTTCACAAATTTCTTTCATCAAGTGACTATTCAGGTTAGCCCCATTATCTGTAATGATTGATTCTGGTATTCCAAATCGGCAAATCAAGTTGTTTCTGACAAAATCTGTAACGACTTTCTTAGTCACAGCTTTGTATGAGATAGCTTCTACCCATTTTGTGAAATAATCAATAGCAACTAAGATGAACCTATGTCCATTCGATGCTGTCGGCTCTATCGGACCAATGACATCCATGCCCCATGCTACGAACGGCCATGGTGAACTCATTGTGTAGAGTTCATGTGGGGGCATCCGAATCAAGTGTCCGTGTATCTGGCACTTTGGGCATTTTTGTACGTACTTGTTGCAGTCATTCTCCATAGTCATCCAAAAATAACCCGTTCTTAAAATTTTTCTAGAGAGAGCGAATCCGTTCATATGAGGTCCACAAACTCCAGCATGTATTTCTTCCAATAATCTCGTGGCTTCTGTGGCATCAACACATCTTAGAAATCCTAATTCTGGGGTCCTCCTGAATAGGATTTCCCCGCTTGGGAAATAACTCTTCGCTAAACGTCGTATTGTCTTTTTCTGAATGTTACTGGCATCTTCGGGGTATGCCCCAGACTCTAAATACCTCTTGATATCAAAGTACCATGGTTTTCCATCGGCCTCTGCTTCAACATGTGCACAGTGTACTGGTTTCTCCCTCAAACTTATTTCCAGAGGATCAATGTAACTTCTATCTGGGTGTTGAATCATGGAGGATATAGTAGCTAAAGCATCAGCAAACTCGTTTTGTATTCTCGGGATATGTCTGAAGTCAATCTCCTTGAATCTTTTGCATAACTCCTGTACTAGCTCTACGTAAGGGGTGATTTTGGAATTCTTCACAGCCCAATCTCCTCGCACTTGGTGAATCAATAGATCTGAATCTCCAATGACTAATAACTCTCGAACACCCATGTCAAGTGCTAAATCGAGGCCTAGGATGCAAGCTTCATACTCAGCCATGTTGTTGGTGCAAGGGAAACGTAGCTTGGCAGTTACCGGGTAATGCTGACCTGTTTCTGACACTAAAACCGCTCCAATTCCTGAACCTTTGAAATTGACCGCTCCATCAAAGAACATCCTCCATCCGGGGTATGCTTCAGCTATGTCTTCTCCCACGAACAAAACTTCTTCATCCGGGAAATAAGTACGGAGTGGCTCATATTCATTGTCAACTGGATTTTCAGCTAGATGATCTGCTAGGGCTTGTCCTTTGATTGCCTTTTGGGTCACATACACGATGTCAAACTCACTTAACAACATCTGCCATTTGGCCAACTTTCCTGTAGGCATGGCTTTCTGAAATATATATTTCAAGGGATCCATTCTGGAAATGAGATATGTTGTATATGAGGATAAGTAATGTCTCAGCTTCTGGGCAACCCAAGTCAAAGCACAACACGTCCTCTCAACCAAGGTGTAGCGAGCCTCGTACGGAGTGAACTTTTTACTCAAGTAATAAATCGCCTTTTCTTTCTTGCCGGTTTCATCATGTTGCCCAAGGACGCATCCAAAAGCATTTTCTGAGACTGACAAATATAACAATAATGGACTTCCTTCTCTTGGTGGAACCAAAACAGGCGGAGCGGATAGATAATCTTTGATCCTATCAAAAGCCTTCTGGCACTCTTCTGTCCACTTGTTCAACGCATCCTTCTTCAACATCTTAAGGATTGGCTCGCATATGACAGTCGACTGGGCAATGAACCTACTAATGTAATTCAAACGCCCCAAGAAACTCATGACTTCTTTCTTGGTCCTCGGTGGGGGCAGCTCCTGAATTGTCTTGATCTTGGAAGGGTCGAGTTCGATGCCCCTCCTACTGACTATAAACCCCAATAGTTTTTCGGCTGGCACACCGAAGGCACATTTAGCAGGATTCAGCTTCAAGTTATACTTTCTCAATCGATCAAAGAATTTCCTCAGGTGTGTCAAATGATCCGAACTTTCGCGAGATTTGATGATTATGTCATCCACGTATACCTCAATTTCCTTGTGGATCATATCATGAAAGATCGTTGTCATTGCCCTCATGTAGGTTGCACCAGCATTTTTTAGACCAAACGGCATTATCCTGTAGTGATAAACACCCCAGGGCGTGATGAAGGCCGTCTTTTCTGCGTCTTCCTCATCCATTAAGATCTGATGATACCCGGCAAAACAATCCACGAAAGACTGCATTTCATGCTTCGCGCAGTTGTCAATGAGAATGTGGATGTTGGGTAGAGGGAAGTTATCTTTAGGACTGGCCCTGTTCAAGTCTCTGTAATCAACACAAATTCTGATTTTGCCGTCCTTCTTTGGCACCGGCACAATATTGGCTAGCCACGTTGGATATTTTGTGACCTCTACAACTTTAGACTGGATTTGCTTTGTCACTTCTTCTTTAATCCTTAAACTTAAATCTGGCTTGAATTTTCTCATTTTTTGCTTTACTGGATCAAACTCTGGATTGATTGGCAACTTATGTGACACGATGTTGGTGCTCAACCCTGGCATGTCATCATAGGACCAAGCAAATACATCGATGTATTCTCTTAACAAGCGGATGAGTTCTCTTTTCTGTGCTTCTGTCAGGTGAACACTGATTCTCGTTTCTTTAACTTCATCATGGCCCCCTAGATTGACCACTTCAGTTTCTTCCAGGTTAGGTTTCTTGCGGTTTTCAAATTCTTCCAAATCCTCTGTTAGCTGTTCCTCATCATAGCTTTCCCATTCATTGTCATTCACGTCACTGTGTTCATTTAGCTCTTGACATGACATGATATTGGCAGGTTTTAAGTTATTATTACTGAAAGAAACAAACAAACCAAGTCAGATAATAGCAAGATAACACAAAAATAGGGAAATAGGAATAACATAACTCAAAAATAATATTCTAGATAAAGGGAGGCCTTTTCATTGAAACTTAGGAAATATTTACAAACTATGGCTCATGACCTGCACGAGTACAGGCCCATGCCTTTTTAAAAGAAGTAAACAAGAAAAAAGAGGATTTGAAAGATAAAAGGGTGGATCACGGGGCCTCCTCCGGATCATCACCGATTTTCAAAAACTAGAAATTTGCCCTTTTGTCTACCACAGAGGGCGAGGAGTCAGGAGCGGAGTGGATGTCCAATTTTGCAAAGTTTCTCCAGGTGCAGCTTTCCTCACTCCACTAGTCTCTGGGAAATCTTCTATTATAGCATTGCAACCTTCGAACAAAATTCCTATCCCATCCCCCAGACCATCATCCATCGGCATCTCGCGTACAGGAAATGACTGGTACAGCAGTGGCAATGGCTTGGGCAGACCCATTGTTGTCCTTTTCTCATTCTCATCTTCCTTTGTCGGCCTGTATCCTAATCCATATTTGAAAGCTCTTTCTGGAATCACGATCGGTTCAATGATACCCTCCAAGTTCTTTCCTAGGCCTCGACCAGGCTCGAATCCATTCCTTAGCATCACAGTTGCCATCATCTTATAGATAGAAGGCATGGAAGTCTGGCATGTTGGGTCCTCTTCAGCAGCGTTCACGATTTCCACCGTGTAAAAATTACTGCCCTTTGGAATATCTTCAATCACAGGTACATAACCATTAGGGTGGCTCAAGTGACTCCCTTCGCCTTGAATGACCACCTCGTGGCCATCCCAGATAAATTTCAATAATTGATGAAGAGGTGATGAAACCGCTTTTGCACCATGAAGCCACGGCCTCCCGAGGAGCAGATTGTAACTAGGATTAATATCCATAACATGAAATTTAGTCTTGAACTCGGCGGGTCCCATTTGGATGTACAAATCAACTTCTCCTATAGTGTCCCTCTGTCCTCCATCGAAAGCTCGCACATTGACATGGCTCTGACGGACCTTTCCCAAATCATAACCCATTTGAGTCAATGTGGAAAGAGGGCAAATGTTCAGACCAGATCCGTCATCTATCAGAACCCGATTAATCACATGGTCACGACAAATAATAGAGATGTGCAACGCTTTGTTATGCATTATACCTTCAAAAGGTAACTCTTCTTCACTGAATGATATGCGATGACTTCCCACAACGTTACCTATCATTGCGGCCAGATTTTCAACACTCGTACCAACGAGCACATATGCTTCATCTAAGACCTTCAACAACGCTTGTCGGTGGTATTGGGAACTCATTAGTAATGCCCACACGGAGATCTGTGCTGGAGTCTTTTCCAAATGCTTAACAATAGAATATTCTTTTGGTTGCATTCGCCTCCAAAACTCTTCGGCTTCTCCCTCAGTAATCGGCCTTTTCTGTGAATCCTTCTTGTAAGCGTCGTTGGCTAAATTCTCAGGAATGTAGCACCTTCCGGACCGAGTCATCCCATGGGCGGCAGCAGTCTCTACAATAAACTCTTTTCTAGGCGGTGTTGGGACATATGCCTGAGTCGGGGCGGCCATTACCACAAATGGGGGCCTTTCATTAACACTTAAGGCAGCCACGGCCTTCTCTATCTTCTCTGCCCTTTCCGTCCTCTTAGGCTTTTCTGAATCAACCTTAGTGATAGTCTTACTAACTGCCCATTCATCTTCTATTTCGATCATGTTAACCGTAGCCCCTCCATGGTTAGGCAACGGATTACTATTGACATTTGGAGCTGGTGTTTGAAGAGTAATGACTTTATGATCGATCAGGTCCTGGATCTTATGTTTCAAATTAATGCAATCTTCGGTACTGTGGCCGACTCCTCCAGAATGATAGGCACAGTTTTGATCAGCATGATAGAATCGGGAATTAGTATTAGTGGGCTTTGGTTGGACAGGCTGGATATAACCGGCTGCTCTTAATCTTTCAAAAAGCTGAGTGCGACTTTCAGCCAGCGGTGTGAAGTTTCGAAGAGGTTTCCTTTCAAGATTTGGACGAGGAAGGTTGTTTTGAGTAGCGGGAGGTGGTACTTGATGATAATTTGGAGCTACATGGATGTTAGCTTGGCGATTTGGGGTGGTGGTTTGGACATTAGGCTGATAATTTGGCGATGGAGCTTGGTACTGTGGTAGGACGTTTGGTTGTGGAGCTTGGTACTGAGGTAGGACATTTGGCTGTGGAGCTTGGTATTGCGGTAAGATATTTGGCTGTGGAGCTTGGTATTGGGGTTGAGCGTAGAATACGGATTGAGGACTCGGGGGTGGCGGAGAAGAAAGAGTATTCCTGGGTCTGAATCTCCTTTTCAAATTAGCAATAGAATTAGTGGATACCGCAGTCACGTCTTCTCTTTTCTTCCTAGGGAACCCAGCGGACCCAGCGGATGTTGGAGTCTGGATAATTTTCCCAGTTCGAATCCCTTCTTCGAGTGATTCACCAATCTTTACCAAATCTGCAAAGGTTACCCGAACCGCAGACACCATTCTGGTATAGAACTCGCCTTCTTGAGCACGGGAAAATACCGCTACCATTTCCTCCTCAGTCATAGGAGGTTGTACCTTAGCGGCTTCCTTTCTCCAGCGATAAGCATAATCTCGAAAGTATTCACCGCTCTTTTGTTTGATTCTATTTAGTGAATGCCGGTCAGGAACTATCTCCACATTATAAGCGAACCTGTCGATAAAGTCTTTGGCCAAGGCCTTCCAGCTAGACCATTTTTTCAATTCCTGGGATGTGAACCAATCCAGAGCTTCACCGCTTAAACTTCGACTGAATAGGCGCATTAGCAATGCTTCGTTCCTCCCAATTCTAACCATTTGATCACAGTATCTTCTTAAGTGAGCCATGGGATTTCCAGTACCACCGAATGTTTCAAATTTGGGGACCTTGTATCCTTCTGGTAGGTCTACACCGGGGTGGACACACAAATCATCATAACTAAGGCCATCATTATCCCCCGCTCCATGAGACTCTTTGATCCTCATAATCTCTTACTTCATTGCAAGCATTTCCTTTTCATGCTCGATCCTCCATTCTTTCTCTTTCTCCTCATAATGGTCTACCTCAGGATTAGGAAAAGGGTTATAGAGATCAGGAGATGTGACCACATGGAAAGCAGTTGGGGGTATAGGTCGGATGTGAGATGGATTTGGGATAGTGGCGGAAGGGTTTTGGAATACTGAAGCGTGATTTTGAGGATGAACGGAACTGGGGTTGTAGGCAGGGAGGACATTTTGGGGATTAAAGGTGTTTGGTGGTGTTTGAGAGTGGTTCTGTGGAACTTGAGGATGGATTTGTGGAGTTAGGGAAGGATTTTGTGGATGGTAAGCATCTGGGTTATTGTCTCGATTGGTGTTTTGAATGGGTGGAGTGTGAGTTTGATGAACCGATGGATTATTGATGATTGGGTCTATGGGAATTTGAGAGGCGGAAGCGGATGAAATGTTGTTTGGTTAATTCCCGAGGTCAGGTGTGTTGAGAGGAGGGATTTGGAGTGGAGGACCGTGCCCTCCTGGGACAGGAGCATTAGTAGTGATGGCTAAATTAGCCAGGTCCCTAGTACGATTCACCTCTTCTTGAAGCATTTCTAGTTTCCTCGCGAGTTCAGCAATCATCTCACTCTGTTCTGCTATGACATTGTCCCTGAAGGCCAATGCATTATCCTCGTCGCTTCCAGTCATATTTGAATGATGGCTAGGGGATGGAACTTTGTGAGCTTTTGATCGGGTGAAGTAAGGATGTTCAGCCAGCTTATGACAATACGGAGTAGTTTCTATTATCTGCAAAGTAAAACAACTCAAAGACAGATGTGTTAGATCCCGTTAGTAATAAACAATGCAAGATAATCACGTAGGCAAAGAACACATAGAGTTGTTTCTTATCGCGGGTGAATTGATCCATAATGACTCGAAAGTTTCAATGAACAGGATTTTGTCCATTGATTTGGTTGAGTAGAATTTATCAGAAAGGTTCGACTCTTCATCTTGCCTTCTTTCGTCGAGGTGGGGGATAATAGAGTTTTTGAAGATAGGGGCCGGGCCGAAAGGCTGCCTACGTATCTCACGAAGGAGAAATCAGGCCCTACGTAGTTCGAAATGGATAAAGTCATTTCATTTCATTCACTAAACTTCATTTAGGGAAAAGTAAGTACAAGGAAACTGAAAACTTGCTACGTTTAAAGCTTGATTCCGGATAGAAAGTGCCTCTGTTCTTTTGACCTCTTTCGTTTCTATGGATGATCGGGCTCAAACTCCAAACATATCATCCCAATCTTGATGAGGTGCTCCAGCTCGAAGCGAAAAGCTCGACATTTTTCAATGTTGTGCCCTTTTGTTCCATTGTGATAGATGCAGGAGTCATCATTCTTCTTCCATTTTGCCAAATTCTTCCTCGCATTAGCCTTCTTTGGATGTAAGATTTGTGCCTGAACCAACTTGGCATAGATGTCTTCATAATTATCCTTGAAAGTTGTGAAGTCCACACGATGAATTGAAACACCGCTGGTAATGGGAGTTCCTGGCTTGATCATATCACATACCAGCATAGCATGTGGTCCATACAAATGAGCAATCTTCCCACTATTGATCATATCACATATCTTAGCTTTCAGCACACGACATCCATCTGTGGTATGTCCTTTTTGGAGAAGGTGATAAGCGCACTTCTTATGCTCATCCCGGGGATCACACTTGGGTCCTTGGGTCTTGATTGGGGATAGAGTTCCCATGGCTAGCAATAACTGGTAAATTTCTGAGACTTGTACAACTTCTGACTCCCTCAGGTAGTTTCTAGCACCTACCTTGAGTGTGATTTGCCCCTTTTCTCCCGTAGGCCAAGCTATTTCCTCCATATTTTCTGACTGCCTTCCTACCTCTAGTACAAGCTTATCGGGATTTCCAAGAGCCTCACTTTGGTACGCCTCGAATTCCGACACCATCCGCTTGACTTCTTCGGCGAAATCCCTTTTTGGCTTTCCTTCATTCAACGCTTGATCTATTTCAGCAATCCTTGCCTTGACCTCAGCAGTCTGTCTATTCAACTCCTTGTCTTTTGCCAAAGCTACTTCTGTCTGACGACGGATTTCCTCCCTCTTCCTATGGAGCTCATCGATCTCTTGTTGAATTGACGCAATTCTTCTTCTTGTCAAATCCATTTCCATATCCATCTCTTCAGCCAAACCTTCCTGAAAGTATGAGAGATGATTCTTTAGGATTTTTTCTGGGAAACTTTGGAAGACTTAGAGCATTTTGGTCGGACTTTCGTGTAGTGGTTGTATATTTCTGCCTAAATGGTCTCTATAAGCATGGAATTGGATCAATTCACCTTTGATTCGAGTCAACATAACACATAGGAGCACATAAGACAGTTATGTTACACAAACAATTAATAAAGAGCGCGTCCTATTCGAAGGGACCTTTTGAGCCAAAGGTGGGCCTAGCGTTCGTTCAAAAAGACGTATGTGTTGTTTTAAGACCGTTCTATTGCCCCCAATATATATATATATATATAGGTAAAAACCAAAACTTTCCCAAAAAGGGGATACAAAGCCAGCCGACGAAGGGGTTCATATTTAAAGCCAATAGGAAATAAAAGGAGCCCACGCAGGGGCAAAATAGGACAAACCCACGCAGGGGTACTTTAGGAAAGACAGTAAATACATAGAAATAAACCCACGCAGGGGCATTTTTAGGAAAAACAGCAAATACATAAAAATAAACCCACGCAGGGGCGACTTACTGGTGCGGTCCTGAAGATGACCCCTCTC
Source organism: Capsicum rhomboideum (assembly GCA_031232105.1). Lineage (NCBI taxonomy): Eukaryota > Viridiplantae > Streptophyta > Magnoliopsida > Solanales > Solanaceae > Capsicum > Capsicum rhomboideum. The sequence goes on from CP124710.1 coordinate 48,785,780, forward strand.
CATTTGCCCTTTTCTTGTATTTCTTCGCGATCTCTCCAAATGTATACTGAGCGATCCAATACTCTGTTTCTGCTTTGAGCATTCTGTGTTCTGTTGGCACCTGCGGAAAGCCATGGTATTTTTGCAACATATTAGCGGCTTCATTTTCCACCTCTGTTCTCATACCCTCAAATTTCTGACTCAAGGTGTCTATAGTGCGACGATACTCTTCAATGGTATGACTATCTTCTTCTTGCTTTTTTCGAAGTTCTTGTTCACGCCTAACCATTTCTTCCTGTAGATTCTGGAACTGTTCGTGAACTTTGGATCTGGAGTTAGTTGTTGGCCAAGAAATATCCATGCCTTGGATGTCCCTTTTTAACCACTCCTTGTAGCCATCTACGTACCCTGCGTTAAACCTGTCTTCAGCTACCGTTTCTGGCCCCATTTTTACACACGCTTTCCAAATTTTGCAAATGGCATCAGCTTTTGGAACTTTGTTCTCCTCATCGTAATCGAAGACGAAACCCTCCATGTAAGCACACTTAGGAATAGTTTGAGTCCTCCCAAACTGTCTAAGGACCCTTTGGGGGGCATATGGACGGACTCCCCTAATTCCTGGTAGAGGAAGAAAAGGTAGGCCTTGACTTTCGGTGATCACGAATTTTGAGAAAAACCTGTCCAGCATCCACTGAATGTTATCTTCTCCTAATTCACAAAACACTTGGGACCACCCAATCTTGGTCCTGTTTCCCATGTCACCCCAACGGAGCATTTCAGGTAGGTTATCGAACTCATTTTCCTCATCTAGTTCGGGTAGTTCTCGAGTTCCATTAAATTTCATTAAGTGACTAAGGATCCACCATTGAAGAATCAAGTTGCAACCTTGAAAGAAGCAATGTTTGTTTTTGCATCTCCCGAGGGCTCTATAAATGTCGGACAAGATAATTGGGACTAGAGAGAAATAACTGATTGAGCCTCTTGCATTCAGTCCCTTGAAAAGAGTTTGGACCACCATAATGATTCGAGTGCTGATGGTGCGATTTTGGTTCAAAGGAAACACCATAAGTCCCAAAAACGCTATGGCAAAAGCTATGGGTCGAGTTTCATCCCATTCGCGATATGTGTAAAATTCATTCTGGAACCGTATGAACCCCCTGCTACCTTCTCCCCAGCGAGTGTAAAATTCTCGAAATGGAATGCTCGGAGCGTCTATCCAATTGCATTGATCTTGACGCAGCTTAAGGGTCTGAGCAATATCTGTTGTAGATGGTCTGTTCGGAATCAAAACGCCCTTTTGAGGCCTTTTGAAATCTGCCCAAGAGGATATGCTATCCCTAATTTCCTCGATTGTTGGGGTGATTTCCACACTTCAAAAACGAAACACCATGTTGCTGCTATCCCAATACCCTGTCAATATTTGGATCAGCTCCGGCCATGCCTTCATGTCCTTTATGCTTACCAAATGACCCAGATACTTTTTCACTTCACGCTTTTGCTCTGCGCTTAATGACCTATGCCATAAGTGAATTTCAATCGGGGCTTCCAACACCATACTAAAGTTCAAGAATCGTGACATCCTACAAAAGGAACAAATTGTTAGGCCCCACCCCCCGGGACAATAGTTCAAACACAACACATACGTCTTTTCTAACAGCACATAGTTGGATGCGGTGTCGACGGGTCGTAGACCCTTTTGACACATTTGGCGTCTGTCTAATGGACTTAATATCCCCGGGATATTAAGACGTCCTAGGCTAATGCCTAAACCTTTGGGATTTGGTTTCGCTCTATCCTAATTAACTAGAATAGTTGGTTCGAATTGACCGGGAACCCGAAGTGGACTTTTCGGGGTAACACACCAAATGACTGTTGACCGACTCGAGTCAACTACTTCATTTGGCGGTTCAAAGAAATTTGAGGTTTTATACGGAAGGGCGGGTGCAGAAACCCACATAACCGCCCTTTTGTCCTAATGCCTAATGATTTGCCAGAAGTGGCGGATATGCCATGATATGACAGTTATAACAAGAATTTAAACAAGTAAGGCAATTTAAAATAATAATTATTACAAGTCCAAATAGTTAGTCAAATAAAGTTAGATCAAATATGTGGTTAGAACCTAGTTAAAATCCCCAGCAGAGTCGCCATTTCTGTTTTGCGGAGAAAATGACTTAGACTTCAAAAATCATTTCGAAAACTTGTTCGAGTTTTAAAACAACTTAAGAATAAAGCAAGAGTCGCCACTTAATTTATTTAGGAAAATTAAGAAACCTTTAAAAATACTTGAAAGATTTAAACAGAAAAAATCTTTAAGTAAAAAAGATTCGGGTAAGCAGTTCATAGTAATACTCTTGGAAGGGTGTTAAGGCACCAAGAATATCCGCTAACTTGCGGTTGTCCGGATTATTTGAAAACAACTTTATTTGACTAACTTTAGGAAAATCATTTGTTTATGAAATTTAACAAGTTAAAAAGAAATAAATTGATTAATGGATTAATCGAAAACTAGTCGGGGAAAACAGGTTTTGGTACTTGGCCGGGAAATTTAACTAAGTTAGAAGAAATTCTAAGTTAGTAGCACATAAACACAAATATCTAGAAAAAGAAAGTAGAAAGATCTCAGGCTTTTGCCCAAAATCGAGAGGGAGTTGAAATCATAGGCCCATTTCCAGTTTCTGTTCGCCTGGACTGGATTTGGGCCCATTTTCCTCTTTCCTTCCACCTGTCCTAAACTATTTTTCCGGACCTTTGAGGCCCAAATGACGGCTTCACCTGTATTAAAGTACAATTTTGGCTTCAAGGCCCATAAAAATATAAATTTTTTCAAGACTTTCAAAGTCTCAAAATATCAGTATCTTTGAACTATGGACTTTGGCCCATTTTTATATTCAACCTGTACGCCGTGGGATAGTCCATTTGGACTTGAATTTGAGGTTGACTCGATGAGATGGACCTCATTGGACCATTTAGAAATGCAAAGAAAGGGGAAGTCCATTTGGACTCCGGGAAAGTTTTACATGCAGAGAAAAATAATAAGAAATTAGTATACGTTCTAAGTCAAGCAATAGAAGCAAATGGGCAAAATAGCCCAAATGACAAGGAAAGATAAGAGGCAATAAAATATATCCATGTCAAATTTGGGAAAGAAAACACACATGCAATCAATCATCTAAAGGAATAGCTTAACAGTAGGAGCACATATTTAACTTCACTAAAATTTATACCCTTAGTTTAAGCATATTATATCCAAATCTCAGAGAAGCACATGCTAGTTTTCACATATGACTAGACAAATATGATATCTTATCAAAACACGATAAACAAATCTTAGTGAGACATAGGCTAATCCTCACACATGACTAATAACACACAAATCTATTATCCAATCTTAGCATAATTTTTGAAAAGATAACATGGCATGAAGAATGCAACTAAAAATCCAAGATTATTCTGTGAAGTTTTGATTTTAACATAAAGGTCTAAAAATGACTACAATAACATGGGAAAAATACAGAAAAGAAAGCCTGGACATTGCTCAACAAAATAGTTAAAGGGAAATCAGTCAAATGTGTGTATCAATCTGGCTTAGCGATAATGAGTAAACTAGATGAAACACATAAAAACACGCCATTTTTTTTTAGAGCCTTTTCGTCCTCTCTTTGACAAACCAAAGAAAAATTTAAGTGTAAAAATGTCATGGAGGATTTTAAGATCAGGAGAGCACTTATGATTAGTCTATTCCATACAATTAGTCAACAATCATGCTAATAGATGGATTCAAAGAAGAAAATCACTGCTAGAAGTTAACAAGTTTGAAATCCAATTTAAAGAAGGAAGGAGACAGCCACACGACCAAAACAACATGGAAACAAAGAGGGAAAATTTTGACATTAATCACTTTAAGAAGCATATAAGAGAAGATCCATGCTTACCCCAAACAAATTCCTTTATTCATTAGTGGATAAAGACTACTATTAAAATGAAAACACACATGTTAAAATCATCCTACTACTCTCTCTTTGCGAGTTTCAAGAGAACTTTCGCATATCAGAAAGGTCATGGAGAGGTCCTCGGGTGAAAATTTTGGCTTATAAACCAATCTCCACCTTCCCCGTTGACATCATGAGCCAAGGAAAAATTTAGGAGTGGTTCAGCTTATGCATAAGACGACTGGAATAATTCTAAAAAAAAAAAAAAAAAAGAAAAAAAAAAAAAAAAAAAAAGATTGAACTAAATGAATTAATTCTACAACAGTAAACTAAAAATTGTAGCAGGCAACATTTAGACTAAGAGCAATAAACTAAAACTAAAAATATGTGACAAAGAGGCTCTAATCTTAAAACAGTGAGGTAAAAGAAACCACAGTTGACCAACATTTGATTTGGAAAGAACACACAATGAATTAAACTACATCAACAATACCAAAAATAACGTATCAAAGCTTGTCAAGGTGAAACAATGCGCTTAAAAATCCCAAACAAGAATTTTTGAAACCGAAAATGATATGAACACTAATCCAAAACAACAACAGTTATAATCAAAGAAAAACCTATGGCCTTCATAGCCTCTACAGCACACAATCCCACCAACTACTTCTACGAAACAAGAAATCGAACTAAACGAAACAAAAACCAAAAAAAAAGGAAAAGGGAAGTGAAAGTTCACCTTTCTCAGGGCAGCAAATCGGGACTTCGAGTCTTCGGAATCCTTGCCACCACCAGAAAACACCACTAGAAATTTTAAACTTAGGGAAAATTCTTTCAGAATTTCCCTTTTTGCTCAAAACTCTTTAACAGATTTTCAAGACTTGTGCTTAGGAGTTTTTCACTCTCCAAGGCTTGTTTTCACCTCTCAACAGTGACTGTATATATAGAGGGGAAGAAGGGTCGATTTTCAGCTCTTGGGCGATGTGGGAATAAAGAAATCGGGGGGTAATTTGGGGATTTTTGATGAGGATTTTCGAATTCGAGGATAAGGATGAGCTGGAATCAGTACGAAATCGTACTCCCATTTCTTGAATCGCAGAATTCATGCCACCTGGGCGTTCTAGAAACTTTGGGTACAACCCATCACACGCAAATCACATGAGCTCATATCGATCAAGGGAGAGGGAAGAAATTGGGGACTGGGTTTGTCGTTTTGAGGAGATTTTCGGTCGTTTGGCTGAGCTGGTGTACGCGGGTGTTGTTCGGTGTTGTTGTTGATGTTGTACGCTGTCGATGTTGATATTGTCGGTGTTATGTGTGTGAAGGAGAAGGTAGATATAAGGATGTGGGCCGGTTCGGGTGATGGGTTGGGCTGGTTGCTGTTCAAGTGGGCTGGGTCGGTTGAATTTGGGATTTTGGGCTGTTTTGGCTGATTTGGGTATTGGGTAAGGGTAGAATTAGGATTAGGAAATTAGGATTAGGCCATTTATTAAATAGCCTAATTAGATTAACACTTAGTCAATTTCATTTAAATTTAGGCCAAACCAAAAATCAATTGGCCAATTGCATTGCAATTATGGCCAATTTAATTTCAATTATGACCAAATTTAATGAATTTGGCTAAATTAAATCAAAATCCGATACGAATTGACGAATGATTTAATCCCGAGCTTCTTGGTTTGATAAAATCAAATAAATATTTCCTCAAATAAATTAAATTATTTTAAGAACAAGTTTACATGCTTAAATCAAAATTCACCCGTTTGAATTAATTTTCAAGATGGTTCTCGATAAAAAAAATCTAATTTTTGACAAAAATAATTATTTAAGTGACTAAAATTATACGATCTCGTATCCAAGAATACGAAAATTTATAATTCATCACTTAAATGGAAAATTTAACTCAAATAAATATTTTAGAAAGTGTTTATCGGGATAAAACAAATATTTTGATTTTATTTAAAAACCGAAGAAACTCAGGATTAAATTTAGTCGGGGAGGGCAAAAATTAGGTGTCAACAGCTAGAGCTACAACCCCATCTCGAGATCAGGATAGGGAACCATCACCAGATCCTATTATTGCTCCTGAGCCAAAGATAGTGCCAGAGATTTCGCCACCATAATAGCAGGTGGGCCAGGGGAAGTCCAAGCCCTACCTTAGGTTTATATCTTCTTCAGTTGTCTGTGATGCATTGGTTCAGTTATTGGGGTTAGTTGGTGGTTTACCAACTGACGAGGCTTAGACAACAGCTAAGGTGGTATTGATTTAGGGGCACAGCCTGGAACTGCGGCTCCCAGAGCAAAGGTTCCACCAGTATTAATAGTCCCACAACCGGCAGTAGCCCAGCCAGTTATGACTGTGGAGGAGCAGAAGATGTTTGGACGATTTCTGAGATTGAGTACACCCAGGTTTGCTGGGGCCCTAAAAGAGGATGCTTATGAGTTCCTTACCGATTGTGAGGAGAGGCTAAGTAATTTGGAGTTAGTAGAGTCGTACGAAAGGGATTATACTAATTATCAGTTAGACAGAGCAGCGATACAGTGGTGGAGAGCTTATCTTGATTCCAGGCCAGCTGGATCTCCCCCTTTGACTTGGGCTCAGTTCTCCAAGGCTTTTTTAGGGAAGTACATACCTTGCAGTATGCGTGAGTGCCTTAGGGATGAGTTTTCTAGATTGAGGCGGGGTTCTATGACTGTGAACGAGTATGAGGGTAGATTTCTTGATCTAGCTAGGCATGCCACTATGATTCTGCCTAAAGAGTATGAGAGGATTCGTTATTTTGTTAGAGGGTTGAGACTACCACTCCGCAGGGCTACTCAAAGTTTGGTGACTTCGGGGAAGTCCTTTACTAATATTACTAATCATGCCTATACTATAGAGGAGACGGATCACGAGGCCCAAGGGGAAAATGATAAGAGGCTCCGTTATCAGGGTAGTTACAGTGGCAGCCACAACGACTCACAGTTTTAAGTCCAAGGATTACAGGGTAATTACCCCCAGCATCAGTCTTATCAACACCAGGGTCAGCCTAGTAGGCCCATTCAGGTAACACTTCAGATTTTTGATGGGGGTCAACCTAGCTATGGTAGTTCTGGTGGTTAGAGCAATAGTCAGCCATCGAGGGGTATTCAGTCTGGGTCATCAGGCAAAGGTGGCCATTCCAGGTTAGCTGGACTTTCTAGATAGAGTAGAGTGATCGGGGCTTGTTATGAGTGTGGTGTTGTTGGCCACTTCGCTAGAGAGTGTCCCTGCCTTGGGATGATTAAACCTGCAGCTCAGAGTGCTCAGTCGGTCAGATCAGTACCACCTCTAGCTAGTGGTGATGCACATGGTCGTAGGTTTGGTCCCTAGGGTTCCATAGGTGGTCCTTAGGTAGGTAGGATAGGTGGTTGGGCAGGCACCAGTCTAGTAGTGGACAAGGCCATTTGTATACTATTCTTGGTATGTCAGAGGCTGAGACTTCAGATGTTGTGATCACAGGTATGACTTCGGTATGCCATATTTTTGTATATTTTTGCTTATTATTCATCGCATTTGGGGTTATATTCAGAGCCTTTATCTGTGCCATTGTGTGTAGCTACTCCCATGGATGATTTTTTAGTAGTGGGTCTGGTATACAGATCGTGTTTGGTGACTGTTCGAGAGTATGATACTCAGGTTGATCTTATTATGTTAGATATGGTGGATTTTAATGTGATTTTGGGCATAGATGGGTTATCCCCCAATCATGTGCTCTTGGATTGCTTTGCCAAGATCATTACCTTATTCATACCTGGTATACCTCCGATTATGTGGCAAGGTTCTTTTAGCTTTGCGTCGACGGGGATTATTTCTTATATTCGGGCTATGAGATAGTATCGAGGGGTTGTCAGTCATTCCTTGCTTATGTTTGGGATGTTAGTATTGAGAGTTCTTAGCTTGACTCCATTTTTTTTTTTCATGATTTTCTTGATGTTTTTTCTACCAACCTACCTGGCCTTCCTTCTGAGCAAGATATAGAGCTTGCTATTGACCTCGAGCTAAGTACCTGACTTATTTATATGGCTTCTTACTGTATGACTCTTGCCGAGCTAAAGGAGCTAAATATTCAGCTTTAAGATATTATGGGTAAGGGTTTCATCAGACTAAGTTTATGTCCTTGGGGTGCTCCAGTCCTGTTTGTAAAGAAGAAGGATGGTTCTATGCGTATATGTATCGACTACAGGCTGTTGGATAAGGTGACCGTGAAGGATAAGTATCGAATGCCTCATATCGATGACTTATTTGACTAGTTTTAGGGTACAACAATGTTTTCTAAGATTGATTTGAGGTTTGGTTACCATCAAATGAGGATTAGGGTTGAGGACATCCCTAAGCTAGCCTTCAGGACTCATTATGTACATTACGAGTTCCTGGTGATGTCTTTTGGTCTGACCAATGCCCTAGTAGCATTTATGGACTTAATTAACCACATGTTCATGCCTTATTTGGACTTTTTCATGATCATCTTCATCGATGACATCCTTGTCTATTTGAGGAGTAGGGAGTAGCATGAGCCGCATTTGAGGACTATACTCCACACTTTGAGAGATCATAGGCTTTATGCCAAATTCTCAAAGTGCGCATTTTGGCTTGAGTCTGTAGCTTTCTTGGGCTACGTGGTGTCTAAGGATGGTATTATGATGGACCCAACAAAGATTGAGGCTATTTGTGATTAGGCTCGACCTACGTCTACTACTAAGGTTTGCTATGTCATTGGGTTAGCAGGTTACTACAAAATATTCGTTGAGAGTTTTGATACTATTGCAGCCCCTAGATTGAAGCTCAAGGACTTGCTCACTTCAGTTCCTATTCTAACTCTTCCAGTTGAGGGATAGGGTTTCACTGACTATTGTGATGCTTTAGGTGTTGGTTTGGGGTGTGTTCTGATGTAGTGGGCCCATGTTATTACATATACGTTGAGGCAGCTGAAGGTGCATGAGCGTAACTACCCCATTCATGATTTGGAGTTGGCAGTGGTAGCTTTTATGCCTAAGATTTGGAGGCATTACTTGTATGGTGCTCGTTGCGATATCTTCACCGACCACAGTCGTCTTCAGTACATGACCTAGAGGGAGATTAATTTGAGGTAGCATAGTGCAGATGGATTGAGTTGCTAAAGGACTATAATATTTCTATTCTATACCATCCGGGCAAGGCAAATGTGGTAGCGGATTCCTTGATCCAGAAGGCTGTGAGTATAGGTAACTTGGCCTTCATTTCAGTTTCTCAGCGATCATTGGCCTTGGACTTTCAGTCCTTAGCCAACTTGATAGTTTGACTTGATATTTCTGACCCCATGAGGATTCTTGCAAGATTTGAGGCTAGATCCACCTTGTTGGAGCAGATTCGGGGTCGTCAGTTTGAGGATAACAGACTTTGTGGCATTCGGGATCAAGTGTTGATGGGTGAGTCCAGGAGGGCTACATCAGATTTTAAGGGTATTCTGAGATTTGACAATAAAGACCTATTTGTGAAAACTAGCTTTTTACATGTTTTGATCATTTTACCCTTCTCTATAGTTGCTATATATTTATTTTGGGGTGTGGGGATGGTTGGCACAGTTCCCAATGCAATCGGGAGTGATTTGAGCGAGTTTGAGGCTTTATAAGTCAATACTTGACTTCGGTCAAAATTTCATTTTGAGTCTCGGATGACGATTTGGACAGCACTAGCAGATCCAAAACATCAAAATTGGGTTAGTAGTGAGGTTGGTTCAGGTTTGGGACCTTTATTTAACATTTTGATCCTTCATTTGAAAAATAGTGAAGAAGGGGTCCTGGGGGTTAATTTATTGAAAACAATCTTTTTACAAAAATTTGACGTCGCCATTGAGTCTAAAACGTCGAAAATAGCCTAGTACCATATATGGTTTACTTATGTCGGGTCCCAAATGAATCCCTAGGGTCCATTCGGGGAAGTCGAAGGCATGCAAAATCAACACTTCTGTTGATATCTGGTGCATGCCAGATCCTTTTTCGCCAATGCAGGTCGCTGGCGGCAATCATAGAGGAGGAATTTTGGTGGTGGCCACATTCATGAAGGGTAATCGGGTTGGGGTCGGGTCGGTTCTTCTTCACGAACACAAAAAGGCTGTCGCGAACACAAAGGCCTGAGTCATCAGCCTTCGCGAACACAAAGCCTCGACCGCGAATGCGAAGACCATTTTATGGCTGATCAACATTGACCTCGTGATTGTGAGGTGGGGTTCCGCGATCCCGAGGCACTGTTTAATAAATAGTATAAATTCATCATTTTCGCGATTTTACTCTATTTTTGAACCTCTAAGCTTCAGAAAAACTATTTTGAGGGTTTCTTCATCGATTCTCATGTGGGTAACTTCTAAACTCATAATCCCACTATTTTCCATTGATTATATCTCTGAAAACATGTAATGACCTTCCCGATTATTTCCCTCGTTTTCGTGCATTCTCAGTGTTTAGAGCTTTTCTATAACTGCCCCAAGTTATTTATGAATTGCTGGGACTGACAGTTCGGTTTTCGGACAGTTCGTCTAAGAAAATTATTTAGACCGAGCACGTTGTAAAATATTTAATTAAATTAGAACTTGGTAAAATGACATAGTTAATTACCTTTCGAAAATGTCTTTGAAATTTATAAAATTCTTTAGTTTTGATATATCTATACTGCTTTATAATAGTTTTATAACCTATTAATTTTTAAGCGGAGATAGCGAATTTAAATATGTTAAAATAATATTTTTATTTTATAGAAATTTTGTTAGAAATAATTTTCTATTAATTATGGTATTTTCAAAAAGTTGTATTTATTTTACCACGAGCCTATGCAATGCCCAAATATAGATATAACGAGATAAAAATTATATTGATGTGTGACCTCCACCACCACGTGGAAAGTGGGGAGGTGTACAGTATTGTGACTTGACAGGTGGTTGTTGCCATTTGGCAATTAGGCAAGTGATTACAGTGGTATGTTTTACATAATGTACATATATTGAATATAAGCATCATGCATTACATACTTCCACTGTTTCCATATTTTCCTTCACCATTATTGATCATTTAAGCTCAAATATTGAGCTATTCAATTAAGGTTTGAGTTTAGGGGTTTATATATTTGAGTTTATGGACTCGCTCTCGTCATTTCTATGGTACGTTTTCTTATTTTTACGGTACTTTTCATTTACGGTGTTATTATTGGGATTGGTATTGATGTTTGAGCTACATTTTGAGCTCAAATTGAGCGGTGCTAGTTGTGACTATTGATCACGGGGTGATTTGGGATGCTGTGACGATTTCAATTTTGCGATTCCGCAAGCGGGCCAATGCAATATGGGTATCAATAGTCATGTTTTGACATGTAGTTTATTATTTTGGTAGCTTGGCAACAGTCAGAGGCCTCTCGAAAGGGGAAGGCTCCTGTATAGTTGGTTCTTTTGGCAAGCTTGCGGCAGCGTCCAGGTAGGCTAGGTTTACCTTCCTTTACACGTAGATTGAGCTTACGTGTAATATATGTATGCTATTGTGCTGGTGTTATGGGCTGGTATTATAAACTTTGTGGTGGTGGTTTGCTGTGATTTAGGCCTTCTAGGCCGAATAGGGCTATTCGGATATAGTCTAGGCCCGTTATCCTCGAGATACACCGCAGATGACCTATTTAGGGTCGGATAGTATTGTTGTGTTAATTTCTGGTTGGGGAATGTTATTGTCGGACCGTAGTCCAGTCTTAGGCAGACTTAGACCAGACTTAGACAGGTACATCTAGACTTGGTTTTCGGGACCCGTTACCCTTTTAGTCGACTTGTCAGAACTTTGATATCTTTGGGCTTAGTTAAGCCCTCTATGACCTGTTAGGGTTGTGACGGGATTGAGTCACCCCGATTATACCCGATTGACCTATTTAGCCTTGTTAGTCCCTGATAGCACCGTATTTGACCAGGATCGGCTAGGTTGATTTAGAATACGGACCTACCTTTCCATGACTTCTAATGTATACCCAGACTTGTATATACATATTGCTTATAGTAGATATTTGACCTAAAAGGACCCCGAGATTGACTTGTAGCATGTTATGGGGTTAGCTTCTGTACTTATATACTAGTATTGACTTGGGACTAGGGCGTTCCCCGTTTATCTGATATGATATGACATTTGATTCTGTTCTGGTTACTGGCTATAATGAGTTTCGATTCGAGTCTGACTATGGATTCAGGTATGATGATTTTGATTATTGACTATTGGGTGTTCCGGTTTGAGTCCGGCCCCGGATTGATGTACACTATAAGTTCTGGTACAGGGTACCGTGATTATGATACTGTTGTTCTCTGAGTTTCAGTTCGAGTCCAACAGATATGATATATATGTGGCCTATTGTTATTACCCACTGTGCCTGGTTCGACTCCGCCGTCTGGCCTCCTGTAATTACCCATTGGTGCCGGTTCAAGCCCGGTGCACTATTGTTGGATGTTGTGGTTACTGGACACTGATACAGTTTTGAGACGCTGGTGACTATGCATTTACTATTCTTGTGTGTCCCGCCGGTTTATGGGGGCCAGACTGGGTTATTGTTTTCTTTCGTGTGCCCATCGGGTTTATGGAGGCCCAAATAGGTTATGTTTTACTTGTGTGTTTACATATGCATTTATTTACTCGATTATTCGGTATCACATTTATTTATTTCCTTAGCATATCTACACGCCTCGGTAGTTACTTATGTATTTATTACTTATACCCCAGACTTAGCATGCACCCTTGCATTTTAGCCTACTTATATTACATTGAGCTCAGTCGACTGATGATGTCTACTGAGTACCCGTTGCTCCAGTACTCATACTGCACTTCTGCATCTTTTTCCCCGATGCAGATTCGGGCACTAGCCGATGGTTTTGATGTGACTCTCTTCTCAGCACTGACTCCGGAGCAGGGTGAGCTTACTGACGTTCTAGGCAGATCCTACTCCATCTCTATTGTATAGTCTTTTGTACTCAAGACTGTTGTACTTATTATATATATTTAGGTTCTATCTTGTATTCTGGATATGTCTAGTAGTGGCTCTTGTACCGACCTCACCAGGTCTTGAGAGGGGTTCTTGACTTTATATATATTGTCCTCTTCCTTCTCAGTCTCGGTATGGGTATATTTTGGTTTTGTCTTTTTTTATATTTCTAGCATGCTTATTAGTACGGTTACTTCTACCTCATCTCTGTTCTTCTGATATTCTGCCCGTTAGCCCATCGTTTGTCACTTTGGGCTAGGGTTTGACTTGCCTATTGGTGGGTTACGGTAGGTGCCATGATGATTCGAATATTGGGTCATGACAGGTTGGTATCATAGCCTAGTTTGTATGGGTAGTGTTGGTACATGAGCCAATGTGTGGTAGAGTACTGCGGATCGGTGCAGGGACGCCTGTATCCTATCCTCGGGAGGCTACAGAGCATTCTTAAGGGAGTCTCTCATTTTCTTGACTCATGTCCGTGCGTTAAGTCTATGTTGGTTTCTGATCTTCATTTGGTTCACTCTTTAAGTAGATGGCAAGGACGCATGGTACGAGAGCTGAGGGTCAGGACCCCGAGTCTGTAGCAAGGGCTCCTGTTAGGGGCCGAGGTCGACCCAGAGGTCGAGGGCAGGGCAGAGCAGCAGCCCAGGCTGAGATCATGCTATGGATCAGTCACCCGATCTCGTTATAGCTCCAGATGTTCCGCCGCCACAGCAGCCGGTGAGCTAGGGAGCAACCCAGGCTCCACCTAGATTTATTGAGGCTTCAGTGCTCCGAGATACTTTGGTGCAGTTGCTGGGATTAGTTGGAGGACCATCATCCGAGGGAGCCCAGCCAACAGTACATGGAGTTGGTATTGGTGCGCAGCCTGCAACTGCAGCGTCTAGAGTAGAGGTTCCTCCTGTACTGGTAATTCCACTACCGGTAGTAGCTCAACCAGTTATGTCTGTCGAGGAGCAAAAAATGTTGAGTCATTTTTTAAGATTAACTCTACCCAGGTTTGCGGGTACACCAGGAGAAGGCGCTTATGAGTTCTTATCCAGGTGCGAGGAGAAGCTGAGAAATTTGGGATTAGTGGAGTTGCGCGGGGTAGATTTTGTTGCTTATCAGTTTGATACAGCCGCGAGGAGATGGTGTAAAGGTTATCTTGATTCCAGGACAGCTGGATCTCCACCCGTGACTTGGGCACAGTTCTCCGAGGTGTTCTTTGGGAAGTATATGCCCCGCAGCATGCATGAGCATCTTCGAGATGAGTTTTCCAGGTTGAGACAGGGGTCTATGACAGTAGTTGAGTATGAGGCGAGATTCAATGATTTGGCCAGACATGCTACTATCATCTTGCCTGATGAGTACGAGAGGATTAGTTGCTTTGTCAGAGGGTCGCGATTAACACTCCGCAGGGACACACAAAGTTAAGTGACTTCGGGGAAATCATTTGCTGAGATAGCTGAGCATGTATATTCGTTAGAGGAGATGGATTGTGAGGTCCAAGGGGGCAGCGATAAGAGACCCCGATTTCAAGGTAGTTACAGTGGCAGTCGCAGTAGTTCGCAGTTCAGAGGTCGTGAGTTTCAGGGTAGGTACCCACAACAGCAGCGTCAGTCCTTTCAGCAACAGGGTCAGCCTAGTAGGCCCGTACAGTCAGCCTTGCAGATTTTTTATAGGGGTCAGCCCACCTATAGCGGTTTTGGTAGTCAGCCTCAGGGACGTGGTCAGTCCAGTTCATCGACTAGAGGTGGTCATATCGAATTAGACGGATCTTCTAGGTCAAGCATGAAGCCAGGAGCATGTTATACTTGTAGGGTTGTCGATCATTTCGCGCGTGAGTGTCCTCAATGTAGGGCGATTGAGCTTTCAGTTCAGACAACACAGCCTATCAGATCTATACCGCCAGTAGGCAGAGGTGGTGTACAGGGCCGTCGGGGTGGTCCTTAAGGTTCTCCAGGTGGAGCGCAAGGAGTTCAAACTGGTAGTCAGGTCGGTGCTCAGACTAGTGGTAGCCAGCGTCAGTTGTATACCGTGCCGGCTAGGCTAGAGCCTGAGGCTTCGGATGCGGTGATTACAGGTACAATTTTCGTATGCCACCAGCCAGCTTTTGCATTATTTGATCCTGGATCCATATTTTCTTATGTATCTACTTATTATGCACCACAGTTGGGTTTATGTTCTGAGTTATTATCTGTACCCTTACATGTATCTACCCCTGGTGGTGATTTCTTAGTAGTGGATCGGGTATATAGATCTTGTCTGGTGACTGTTCGAGAGTTTGAGACTCGGGTTGATTTTTATGTATTTGCCATGGTAGACTTTGATGTGATTCTGGGCATGGACTGGTTGTCTTTTCATCATGCAGTCTTAGATTGCTTTGCCAAGACCTTGACCTTAGCCATGTATGGAGTACCCCCGGTGGTATGGCAGGGTTCTATTAGCCGCACACCGATAGGGATTATTTCATATGTTTGGGCTCGTAGATTGATGTCAAGGGGATGTAATTCATTCCTTGCTTATGTTCGGGATGCTAGTGTTGAGAGTCCATCGCTTGACTCCGTCCCTGTTATTAGTAAGTTTTCTGATGTATTCCCGACTGACCTGCCTGGCCTTCCTCCTGAGCGTGATATAGAGTTTATTATTGACCTCGAGCCGGGCACCTGACCTATTTCTATGACTCCTTATCGTATGGCTCCTACTGAGTTAAGAGAGTTGAGCACTCAGCTCAAGGACCTTCTGGGGAAGGGTTTTATTAGGCCGAGTGTGTCACCATGGGGGTGCTCCAGTTCTATTTGTAAAGAAGAAGGATGGGTCAATGCGAATGTGTATCGATTACAGACAGCTAAATAGGGTGACAGTGAAGAATAAGTATCCTATGCCTCATATCGATGATTTGTTTTATCAACTTCAGGGTGCAACAGTAGTCTCGAAGATAGATTTGAGATCTAGATATCATCAGTTAAGAGTTAGGGCTGAGAACATCCCAAAGACAGCCTTCAGCACTCGGTACGACCATTATGAGTTCCTAGTGATGTCTTTTGGGTTGACTAATGCCCCAACAACTTTCATGGATTTGATGAATCGTGTATTTAGGTCATAGTTGGACTCCTTTGTAATTGTGTTTATTGACGACATCTTGGTTTATTCAAAGAGCAGTGAGGAGCACGAGCAGCATTTAAGGATTGTGCTCCACACTTTGAGAGATCATCGGCTTTATGCCAAGTTCTCAAAATGTGAGTTCTGGCTTGAGTCTGTAGCTTTCTTAGGGCATGTTGTATCCAGACACGTTATCATGGTAGACCCAGGAAAGATCGAGGCTATTCGAGGTTGGGCTATGCCCACGTCGCCTACTGAAGTTCGCAGTTTCATTGGGTTGGCAGGGTACTACAGGCGCACAGTTCCAGATATTCTATTCACCCTGGGACAGCTAAGATGTATCGGGATATGAGGCAGCACTATTGGTGGAGTGGTATACAGAGAGATATAGCAGGGTTTGTAGCTCGATGCCTTAGATGACAGCAGGTAAAGGCCGAGCATCAGAGACCCGATGGTTTACTTCAGCAATTACCCATCCCTGAGTGGAAGTGGGAATGAGTCACTATGGATTTCGTTAGTAGGTTACCTCGCACCTCTCGTGGCTTTGATAGTATTTGGTTTATTGTAGATCGGTTGACTAAGTCCGCACACTTTATCCCTATTCGAGTCTACTACAGTGTTGAGAGATTGGCTCGTGTATATATTCAGGAGGTGGTTCGCCTACATAGAGTGCCAGTATCTATTATCTCAGACAGAGGGTCTCAGTTTACCTCTAATTTTTGGCGAACTTTCCAGGAAGAGTTGGGTACTCAAGTGGACCTTAGTACTGCATTTCATCCTCAAACCGACGGGCAGTCTGAACGAACTATTCAGGTATTGGAGGATATGATCCGCGCTTGTGTTTTAGACTTTGGGGGTCAATGGGCTAAATTCTTGCCTTTAGCAGAGTTCGCGTATAATAATAGCTTTCAGTCCAGCATACAAATGGCTCCATTTGAGGCTTTATATGGCAGACGGTGTCGATCTCCAGTTGGCTAGTTCGAAACTTCAGAAGTTAGTCCTCATGGCACAGATTTGCTCCAAGAATCTTTGGATCGAGTTCGAGTGATTCAAGATAGGCTGCGGACAGCTCAGAGTAGACAGAGGAGTTATACTGGCCGTAGACGTCGTCCATTGAAATTCAGAGTGGGTGATAGGGTCTTCTTACGAGTATCGCCCATGAAGGGCGTGATGCGGTTTGGTAGGAACGGTAAGCTTAGCCCCAGATATATTGGACCCTTTGAGATTTTGCGGACAGTTGGAGAGGTGGCTTATGTGCTAGCTTTACCTCCGGCATTTTCAGCTATCCACCCAGTGTTTCATATTTCTATGCTGCGACAATACATTCCAGATGAGTCGCATGTGCTTTGGTGGGACTCAGTTAAGTTAGATGATAAGTTAACATTTGTGGAGGAGCCTGTGTCCATTTTAGCCAGAGCTATCAGACGGTTACGCTCCCGGGACATTCCAGTGGTTAAGGTACAGTGGCATCACCGTCCGGTTGAGGAGGCTACTTGGCAGCTTGAACGTGACATGCGAGCCCAGTATCCCTACTTGTTCACGTCTTCAGATATGTGCTTATTCTTGACTTTCGCGGACGAAAGTCTTTTTAGTAGTGGATATTATAATGACCTTCCCGGTTATTTCCCTCGTTTTCGTGCGTTCTCGGTGTTTAGAGCTTTTCTATAACTTCCCCAAGTTATTTATGACTTGCTGGGACTGACAGTTCAATTTTCGGGCAGTTCGTCTGAGAAAATTATTTAGACCGAGCACGTTGTAAAATATTTAATTAAATTAGAACTTGGTAAAATGACATAGTTAATTACCTTTCGAAAATGTCTTTGAAATTTATAAAATTCTTTAGTTTTGATATATCTATACTACTTTATAATAGTTTTATAACCTATTAATTTTTAAGCGGAGATAGTGAATTTAAATATGTTAAAATAATATTTTTATTTTATAGATATTTTGATAGAAATAATTTTCTATTAATTATGGTATATTCAAAAAGTTGTATTTATTTTACCATGAGCCTATGCAATACCCGAATATATACAAAACGGATAGATGAATTTGTTATGGACACCTCACTCCACGTGGAAGTGGAGGAGTGCCCATCAACATGGAATTAAGGAGGCGTCATGACTGTAATTAGTCATGTGTCACCATTTCACAATTATGTTAATGATTCCTCATCATGACCACTATGTTGTACACACACACACACACACACACACACACACACACACACACACACATATATATATATATATATATATATATATATGCATTCGGTGGACAAAATGTAATATTTTACATTTTGTCTAGTTTTTCCAATTACCTCTCACCGTTAGTGATTATTTAAGCTCAATATTGATCTAATTCATTAAGGTTTGAGCTTAGGGGTTTACATATATTGGGTCCGTGGACTCGTTCTCATCGTTTCTACGGTACGTTTTCTTGTTTTACGGTAGTTTTCGTGTATGGTGGTATTGTTGGGATTGGTATTGAGGTTTGAGATACATTTTGAGCTCAAATTGAGCGATTCTAGTTGTGACTATTGATCACGGGGTGATTTGGGACGCTGTGACGGTTTTAGTTTTGTGATTACGCAAGCAGGCCCCACATAGACGGTTCGAACATGTTTTTCAAACTAATGCAATATGGGTATTAATATTCATATTTTTACATGTAGTTTATTATTTTGATAGCGTGGCAACATCCTGAGGCCTCTCGAAAGGGGGAGGCTCCTATTTAGCTGGCTTTAGCAGGCGTTCGGTGGCGTCCAGGTAGGCTAGGTTTACCTTCCTTTACACTTAGATTGAACTTATGTGTGATATATGTATGCTATTGTGCTGGTGTTATGGGCTGGTATTATAAACTTGGTGGTGTTGGTTTGCTGTGATTTAGGCCTTCTAGGTCGGATAGGGCTATTCGGATACATTTCAGACCCGTTATCCTCGAGGTACACCGTCGATGACCTATTTGGGGTCGGGTAGTATTGTTGTGTTAATTTCTTTTTGGGGAATGTTATTGTTGGACCTTTTTCCAGGCTTAGGCTGACTTAGCCCAGACTTAGACAGGTATATCTAGACTTGGTTTTCGGGACCCATTAGTGGGCCCCGTTACCCTTTTAGTTGACTTGTCAGAACTTTGACATCTTTGGGCTTAGTTAAGCCCTCTATGACCTGTTAGGGTTGTGACGAGATTGAGTCACCCCGATTAAACTCGATTGGCCTGTTTAGCCTTGCTGGTCCCTGATAGCACCGTATTTGACCGGGATCGGTTAGTTTGATTTATAATATGGACCTACCTTTCCACGACTTCTAATGTATACCCAGACTTGTATATACATATTGCTTATAGTAGATATTTGACCTAGAAGGACCCCGAGATTGACTTGTAGCATGTTGTGGGGTTAGCTTCTGTACCTATATACTAGTATTGACTTGGGACTAGGGCGTTCCCTGCTGATCTGATATGATATGACATTTGATTCTGTTCTGGTTACTAGCTATGATGAGTTTTGGTTCAATTTCGGCTACTGATTCAGGTATGATGATTTTGGTTATTGACTATTGGGTGTTCCGGTTCGAGTTCGACCACGGATTGAGGTACACTATGAGCTCTGGTACTGGGTACCGTGATTATGATACTATTGTTATCTGAGTTCCGGTTCGAGTTCGGAAGATATAATATATATGTGTGGCCTATTGTTATTACCTACTGCTTCCGGTTCGACTCCGGCGTCTGGCCTCATGTTATTACCCATTGGTTCCGGTTCAAGCCCGGTGCACTCTTGTTGGATATTGTGGTTACTAGATACTGATATAGCTTTGAGACACTGGTGACTATGCATTTACTATTCTTGTGTGTCCCGCCGATTTATGGGGGCCAGGCTGGGTTATTGTTTTCTTTCGTATACCTATCAGGTTTATGGGAGCCCAGATAGGTTATGTTTGACTTGTGTGTTTACTTACGAATTTATTTACTCGATTATTCGGTATTGCATTTATTCATTTCCTAACCATATCTATACGCCTCGACAGTTATCTATGTATTTATTACTTATACCCCAGACTTAGCATGCACCCTCGCATTTTAGCTTGCTTATATTATATTAAGCTCAATCGGCCGATGATGCTTACTGAGTACCCGTTGCCCTGGTACTCATACTGCACGTCTCCATCTTTTTCCCCAATGCAGATCCGGGTACTCGTCGACGGTTTTGATGTGACGCTCTTCTCAACACTGATTTTGGAGCAGGGTGGGCTTACTGACGTCTGAGGCATATCCTACTCCATCTTCTACTGTATAGTCTTTTGCCCTTGAGACTGTTGTACTTGTTATATATATTTGGTTTATGTCTTGTATTCTGGATATGTCTAGTAGTGGCTCTTGTACCGACCTCACCAGGTCTTGGTAGGGGTTCTTGAATTTATATATATTGTCCTCTTCCTTCTAAGTCTCGGTATGGGTTTATTTTGGTTATGTTTGTTTTTATTTTTCTAGCAGGCTTATTAGTACGGTTACTTTCACCTCATCTCTGTTCTTCTGAGGTTCCACCCATTAGCCCGTTACTTGTTGCTCCGGGCTAGGGTTTGGCTTGCCTATTGGTGGGTTACGGCAGGCGCCATCATGACTCAAATATTGGGTCGTGACAGCTTAGTAATAACCTTCCCGGTAATTTCCCTCGTTTTCATGTGTTCTCAACATTTAAAGCTTTTCTATAACTGCCCCAAGTTATTTATGACCTTCTGGGACTGACAGTTCGGTTCCCGGGCAGTTCGTTTGAGAATATTATTTAGACCAAGCACGCTGTAAAATATTAAATTAAATTTGAATTTGGTAAAATGACATAGTTAATTACTTTTCGAAAATATTTTTGAAATATATAAATTTCTTTAGTTATGATATATCTATACTATTTTATAATAGTTTTAATATTTATTAATAATTTAAGCGGAGATAGTGAATGTAAATATGTTAAAATAATAATTTTTTTTATAGAGGTTTTGTTAGAAATAATTTTCTATTAATTATGATATATTCAAAAAGTTGCATTTATTTTACTACGAACCTATGCAATACCCGAATACATATATAATGGGATGAAAAATTACACGATGTGCCACCTCCACCACCACGTGGAAGATGAGGAGGTGCACATCATCATGGTCACCTGCCATTTGGCAAGTGAAAAGTTAACACTGGTGATATATATATATAGGTGTATTTGGTGGATGGACAAAATGTAATATTTTTACATTTTGTCCACTTTTTCCAATTACCTCTCACCATTATTGATTATTTAAGCTCAATATTGAGTCAATCCATTGAGGTTTGAGGTTAGGGGTTTATGTATTTGAGTCTGTGGACTCGTTCTCGTCATTTCTACGGTACGTTTTCTTATTTTTAAGGTAATTTTTATTTATGATGGTATATTTTGGGATTCGTGTTGATGTTTGAGCTATATTTTGAGCTCAAATTGAGCGGTTCTAGTTGTGACTATTGGTCACGGGGTAATAAGGAACGTTTTGACGGTTTTGATTTTGCGATTCCGCAAGCGGGACCCACGTGGACTGTTCGGACATTTTTTAAACTAATGCAATATGGGTATCAATAGTCATGATTTGATATGTAGTTCATTATTTTGGTAGCTTGGCAGCAGTCAGAGGCCTCTCGAAAGAGGAAGGGTCCTGTATAGCTGGTTCTTTTGGCAGGCTTGCGGCGGCGGCCAGGTAGGCTAGGTTTACCTTCCTTTACACGTAGATTGAGCTTATGCGTAATATATGTATGCTCTTGTGCTGCTATTATGGGCTGGTATTATAAACTTGGTTTGTGCTGCTATTATGGGCTGGCATTATAAACTTGGTGGTGGTGGTTTGCTGTGATTTAGGCCGGATAGGGCTATTCGGATACATTCCAGGCCCGTTATCCTCAAGATACACCACAGATGACCTATTTGGGGTCGGATAGTATTGTTGGGTTAATTTCTGGTTGGGGAATATTATTGTTGGACCTTAGTCCAGGCTTAGGCAGACTTAGCCCAGACTTAGACAGGTACATCTAGACTTGGTATTCGGGACCCGTTACCCTTTTAGTCGACTTGTCAGAACTATGACATCTTTGGGCTTAGTTAAGCCTTTTATGACCTGTAAGGGTTGTGACGGGATTGAGTCACCCAGATTATACCCGGTTGGCCTATTTAGCCTTGTTAGTCCCTGATAGCATCGTATTTGACCGAGATCGGCTAGGTTGATTTAGAATACGGACCTACCTTTCCATGTCTTCTAATGTATACCCAGACTTGTATATACATATTGCTTATAGTAGATATTTGACCTAGAAGGACCCCGAGATTGACTTGTAGCATGTTGTGGGGTTAGCTTCTGTACTTATATACTAGTATTGTCTTGGGACTAGGGCGTTCCCGTTTATCTGATATGATATGACATTTGATTCTATTTTGGTTACTGGCTATGATGAGTTTTGGTTCGAGTCCGACTACTGATTCAGGTATGATGATTTTTATTATTGACTATTGGGTGTTCCGGTTAGAGTCCGACCCCGGATTGAGGTACACTATGAGCTCTACTACTGGGTACCATGATTATGATACTGTTGTTCTCTGAGTTCCGGTTTGAGTTCGGAAGATATGATATATATGTGGCCTATTGTTATTACCCACTGTGCCTAGTTCGACTCCGGCTTCTGGCCTCTTGTTATTACCCATTGGTGCCGGTTCAAGACCGGTGCACTCTTGTTGGTTTTTGTGGTTACTGGACACTGGTGACTATGCATTTACTATTCTTCTGTGTCTCGCCGATTTATGGGGGCCAGGCTGGGTTATTGTTTTCTTTCGTGTGCCTATCGGGTTTATGGGGGCCCAGATAGGCTATGTTTGACTTATGTGTTTACTTACGCATTTATTTACTCGATTATTAGGTATCACATTTATTTATTTCCTAAGCATATCTACACGCCTCGGCAGTTACTTATGTATTTATTACTTATACCCCGGACTTAACATGCACCCTCGCATTTTAGCCTACTTATATTACATTAAGCTCAGTCGGTCGATGATGCCTACCGGCACTCATACTGCACTTCTGCATCTTTTTCCCCTATGTAGATCTGAACATTAGCAGACAGTTTTGATGTGACTCTCTTCTCAGCACTGACTCTAGAGCAGGGTGAGCTTACTGACGTTCGAGGCAGATCCTACTCCATCTCTACTGTATAGTATTTTGCACTCAAGACTGTTGTACTTGTTATATATATTTAGTTTCTGTCTTGTATTCTGGATATGTCTAGTAGTGACTCTTGTACCGACCTCACCAGGTCTTGGGAGGGGTTCTTGACTTCATATATATTGTCCTCTTCCTTCTCAGTCTCGGTATGGGTATATTTTGGTTCTATTTGTTTTTATATTTCTAGCATGCTTATTAGTACGGTTACTTTTACCTCATCTCTGTTCTTCTGAGATTCCGCCTGTTAGCCCGTCGTTTGTCGCTCTGGGCTAAGGTTTGGCTTGCCTATTGGTGGGTTACAGTAGGCGCCATCATGACTCGGATATTAGGTCGTGACAAAACACCTTTTAATTATGATTTCAAAATGAATTTTTGGGGGTTTTATCGATAAAGTTTGAAAATGGTTTTTCGTCCTTTTGGACCTTGTTTTTAACTTGTTTTTCAACTATAAACTCCTATAGCCTTAGGGAATATGTTTTTGAAATAAAATTATGGTTTTACCCCTCTCATTTTTAAACTCGCTTTTCAAGTCCGTTTTGGTTCCGGCTTAAATATGGGCAATATGGATATTATTAGGTTTCTTTTAACTCATAGATACTATATTTGTATATTTTAGTTGATTTTGATACCGTTCAAAAGGGGAAAGCTCCCTGTTGAAGAACTTTAGTCTTGAATTTTATCATTTCGAGGTAGGTTATGGCTTAACTTCTTTCAGATTTAGCTATGTAGCTAATAAATAAGTAAAGCATGCTATGGGTTGGGGAGAATAACTATGGTGTTTATATTTTGAGATTATTATTACTTTTGTCTGCCCGAGTGGAGGCTTATAATCGGTAGTTGTGGACTTGTGATATTTTTGATATTGTGTGTTGCCCGAGTGGAAGCCTTATTTGACATTATTGGCCTTATTTGTGCATTTATATGCCTTATTCTAGATATGATGCCCGCACGGAGGCTTAAATTATTATTATAGGCCTTATTTCAGCATTGATTGCCTTTATTATGATAGAAAAACCTAATTTAGGAGTGATATGATACTAATGATGTCTTACATGCATATATATATATTCAGATTATGCCTAATTAGAGTTGATAATCATGAATTGTGGACATATTGAGTTGATTTTGGGCTTACTTATATACGTATAGAATTGATTGGATATCTTCATACAGATTTGATTGTGAGCATTACAGCCTTATTCCATATATATAAATTCATGAGATGCTGGTACTATTGAGGAACATTGTGTTTTGAAAGAAAATGAAATATTTTCATAAAACCCCTCTTTGTGAACATGAGCCGGAGGGGTGGGTTGAGATTGAGATATGAGTTATATTATACGGGTTTCGAACCCCCCATGGGTCCTATTACAGAGCTGCGAGTTCTGTAGGTGAATACAGAAAGTCATACGATGACTTTCACTGTTCCTCCCATCATCATTACAATGCATTGCATATGCATCTTTTGTGATTACTTTAGTTTTTCTTGACTTGTGTTTATTTTCCGCATACTTTTCATCTATGTCTGTGTTGTTTCCATTCAGTATTATACTAGAACTGCTAGTGGAGATGGTGTGAGCTACCGTTTGAGAACTTTTTTATTTGTAGGTGACTTGCTCATAGTCTTCTTTACTTATATTATTGTTTACTTTCCTCAGTCGGCCTATAATTCCTACTAAGTACATATGGACCGTACTCACACCTACTGTACCCTTTCAGTACAGATTCAGGTACGAGTACGACTCATGGTGGCTCATCGTGCTTCTTAGAGACTGTGATCGAGGAACTAGGTTGCTGTAGCAACCAGAGTTGACATCCAGACCTCTTTTATCCTATCTTATGTTTTTATTTTCTACCAGAGATAGACTTATGTTTTATTTTTAGATGTTTAGATTTGTATTAGATGCTCTACACTTTTGACACCGAATTTTGGGAGATTGTATGTTATTTCTTTCAGATTTACTCATATTATGTCTCGTGTTGGTCTGACTTCACTCTAGAAGTCTCGCCTTAGTTTATTTTCCTTAAATGTTCATATTCCCTCCATTTTGGGTTATCGACTTACTTATTAAGAATGTACCTTGATAAGTTCCATCATGACCTGGTTTTTAGGTCGTGACAAATTAGTATCAGAGCTAGGTTCACCTATCTCATAAGTGTTAGAGAAATATTTCTAGTAGAGTCTCGCAGATCGATATGTAGCTATCCGTATCTAAATTCGAGAGGCTATAAGATGTTTTTAGGAAACAAACTCTCTAATTTGATTCCTTATCGTGCGGGTTGTTCATACCCAATATTCTAAACTTGTATTCCATTATTTCTGCGTAGATGGTGCGGACTAGGTCTAGAGATGCTAGGGATGCTGAGCCGACACCCAATTTAAGATCCCCAATTCATGGATGAGGCAGAGGTTGTGGATGGCCCAAAGGTAGAGGACGGACACAAGGAGCTACCCTAGTTGGAGGATGTACTAGGGAGGCCTCTCCTGAGCCCGAGGTTGAGTATACCAGAGATAATTATCAGATAGGGGGTGCAGGGCCAGCTTAGGTCCCACAGGGTTCAGTTGACACCCCAGTGCTTCAGGATTTGTTGATTTTCCTTTTGAGTTGCTTGGATGGTGTTCCTTTGAGTGTACCGGGTGTTCCTCTGACTTTGAGTGGTGTTCTGCCATCTGAACTTACATCTGCTTATGGTATTTCTATTTCTAAGGTACAACCATCATCTATGATACCCCCACATACGGACTCTTTACCTTTCATACTTACTATTTCTCTGGTTGCTTCAGGTACGGTGATATCTTATGATGATCAGAAGAGGTTCAACAGGTTTATTCGCTTGGGTCCGTCCAAGTTTAGTGGTCCTATTGGCGAGGATGCCTATGAGTTTTTGATTGATTGCCAGGAGAAGTTACATAATCTTAGATCCCTTGAGTCTCACAAAGTTGCTTATACTACCTATCAGTTGACGGATGTTGCTAGGGATTAGTGGAGGTCGCTTGCTAGTTGTAGACCTTTGGGTTTGCCTACTATGAATTGGACTCATTTTTTTGAGGCATTCTTGGAGAGGTTTGTGCCTTATAGCTTGAGTGATCAGATAAGAGATTAGTTTGATCATTTAGAGCAAGGCTCTATGTCTATTAGCTAGTATAAGGCACATTTTCATGCTCTATCCAGATATTCAGCCGCTAACATCTCCACTGAGTCTGAGAGGATTCAAAAATTTGTGAAGGGGTTAGACGATTCATATCAGTTGGCTACAACCCAGATAGTAGTTTCAGGGGCTTCTTTGTAAAGTATTACTGAGCATGCCAAGATGACCGAGTCTATTATCCAGGCTACTCAGGGAGGTACCAAGAAGGTGCATCGTCAGGGCAAGTTTAGTGGACACGCCTCTTGAGGTAGAGACTTCTCTAGTCGAGGTTCCCGTGGTTATCATGGTAGGCCAGTTCAGGCTGCGTTGTAGGGATCATGTGGTAGACCATCAGGTTCTGTGGCTTCTAGTAGCCAGATATTAGGTCATGCGAGTGGAGGTTCTAGGTTTAGTTTTTCAGGCCAGAGTGGTTGTTCTGGTTCATCTGCACCTCCTCAGATTGAGTCGGGTCATAGAGGATGTTTTGTATGTAATGAGTTTGGCTATGTGGCCAAGGATTTCCCACGACATGTGTTTGGACCTGCTCAGCAGGGATCTCAGCTTCAGCTTTTCCTTACTCCTATTTTTGTAGTCAGAGGTGGTTCATAAAGTGGTAAAAGTGGTGCTCGAGGTAGAGGTAGGAGAGCTTGTGATAGTGATCGTGGGGTTGCTCAGTCTATGAGCGAATATGGATAGTGTTATGTTATATACTTGGGTGACTTAAGGCGGAGTCCTCTGAAGCAGTCATTATAAGTATTGTCCCAGTTTACTACAGATCTGCTTCCATGTTATTTGACCCTTGATTTACATTCTCCTATGTGTCTACATATTTTACTTCTAGTTTTGATGCTGCATGTGAGCCCCTTGCTATGCCTCTTTATGTATTTACCCCCGTATGAGATTCTTTAGTGATGGATCGGGTGTACCTATCTTGTGTGGTTACCTTTTTGGGGCGTTAGACTTGGGTACACTTGATCCTCCTAGATATAGTTGACTTTGATGTTATCTTGAGTATGGACTGGTTAGCTCCATATCATGCTATTTTGGACTATTTTGCCAAGACTGTGACCTTAGCTACACCAGGTTTGCCAAGGTTAACTTAGAAGGGTATGCTTAATTTGGGTCCAAAGGGAGTTATATCTTTTTTACATGCTCGTCACATTGTAGAAAGGGGTTGTTTGTTTTATTTGGCCCATGTTTATGATACTAGCATTGCCTCACCACCTCCTATGGATTCTATTTGGTTTGTTCACAAGTTCATGGATGTGTTTCCTACTGATTTATCTGGTATGCCTCCAGATCGTGATATTGATTTTGCTATTGATGTGGAGCCGGGCACCAAGCCTATTTCTATTTATCCTAATAGGATGGCCCCAGCTGAATTGAAGGAGTTGAAGAAACAATTGCAAGATTTATTGAGTAAAGGGTTTATTAGGCCTAGTGTATCTTCGTAGGGTGCGCTTGTCTTGTTTGTGAAGAAGAAGGATGGTTTTATATACATGTGTATTGATTATCGACAGTTGAACAAGGTGACAGTTAAGAATAAGTATTCTTTTCCTTGCATTGATAATTTGTTTGACCAATTTTAGGGTGCTTCAGTGTTTTCTAAGATTAATTTGAGATCTGGGTATCACCTGTTGAGGATTAGAGCTTTGGATGTTTCGAAGACAGCTTTTCAGACTCGATTCGAACATTATGAGTTCTTAGTCATGTCTTTTGGGTTGACCAATGCCCTGACATCATTCATGGAGTTGATGAACTAGGTGTTTCAACCGTATCTCAATTACTTTGTGATGTATTTATAAATAATATCTTTGTTTATTCCTAGAATGAGGCTAATCATGTGGGACACTTGAGGACCGTAATTCATAGACTGTATGGTGAGAAATTGTTTGATAAGTTCTTCAAGTATGAGTTTTGGTTGGATTCTATCTCTTTCTTGGATCATGTGGTGACCAAAGATGGTATTATGGTCGATTCGGCCAAGATTGTTGCAATTCGTGATTGGACTAGGCCCACTAGTTCTACAGAGATTTGGAGTTTTGTTGTCTTGGAGGGTTATTATCAATATTTTGTTAAGGGTTTCTCTTCTGTTGTGGCTCCTTTGACCAAGTTGACTCAGAAGAAGATTACCTTTTAGTGGTAGGAAGCGTGTGAGAAGAGCTTCCAAAAACTCAAGGAGTTGTTGACTTTGGTTCCTATCCTGACTTTGCCCAAGGAGGAAATGGGTTTTACCGTGTTTTGTATACTTTCGGTGTTGGTTTGGGTGCAGTGTTGATGCAGGAGGGTAAGGTGATTGCTTATGCTTCTCTTCAGTTTAAGTCTCATGAGAAGAATTACCCAACCCATGACTTGGAGTTGGCTGCAATTGTGTTTGTGTTGAAGTTGTGGAGGCACTACTTGATTGGAGTTCATTGTGAGATCTTCTCAGATCATTGTAGTCTTCAGTACTTCTTCACCCAGTGAAAGCTTAATATGAGACAGATACACTGGCTTGAGTTGCTTAAGGATTATGACATCACTATTCTATATCATCTGGGTAAGGCTAACGTGGTTGCAGATGCCTTGAGTTGGAAGTCGACTAGTATGGGGAGTTTAGCTCATCTCTTGACTCAGGAGCGACTTTTAGCCTTAGAGGTTCAGTCTTTAGCTAATCAGATGGTTAGGCTTGATATTTTGGCACCTGGATATATTTTATCCTTTGTTGAACCTAGATCTTTTTTGATGGAGCAGATCTAAGCTTACCAGTTTGATGATGATAGTTTAAGGGCTATTAGGGATAAGGTGTTGAGTGGCGAGGCCAAGGAGGCTTCTCTTGGTCCTGATGGTGTTTCGAAGATTGGTGGTCGAGTTTGTGTTCCAAGAGATAGTGGATGGGTAAGATTGATTTTAGAGGAGGTACATTGTTCCAGATATTCCATTCATCTTGGAGTGACTAAGATGTATCGTGATTTGAGGCAGTTTTACTAGTGGTGTGGTATGAAGAAGGATGCAACAAATGTTCTAGTTCGTTGCTTGTGTTGTCAGCAGGTTAAGACTGAGCATCAAAGATCGGGTGGTTTGCTTCAGAGATTACCTGTTTTGGAGTGGAAGTGGGAGTGGATCACTATGGATTTTGTGATTGGATTGCCTTGTACTTCTCATGGTTCTGACAGTAGTTAGGTCATCGTGGATCGATTGACCGAATCAACCCATCTTATCCCTATTCAGATTTCATCCAGTGCAGAGAGGTTAGCTTGTATCTACACTCGAGAGGTAGTTCGTCTCCATGGAGTGCCCATGTTTATTATTTCAGACATAGGTTCAATGTTCACTTTTAGCTTTTGGAGGATGTTTCAGGAGGAGTTGGGTACTCAGGTAGAACTTAGCACAACTTTTCACGTCCAGACCGACGGTGAGTTAGAGTGGAATATTCGGGTTTTGAAGGATATGCACCGCGCGTGTGTTATGGACTTTGGAGGTCAGCGAGAGAAATATTTAGCCTTGGCGGAGTTTACTTATAATAATAGCTACCATTCGAGTGTTGAGATGACAACTTTTAAGGCATTGTATGGTAGGCATTGTCATATTCGATTGGTTGATTTGAGACTTCTGAGGCTAGACCCCGTGGTACCGACTTGCTTCGTGAGTCTTTGGATAGAGTTCGGGTGATTCAGGATAGGCTTCGGGTAACCCAAAATAGGCAAAAAAGTTATGTCAACCTCAGACATTGTGCCTTGAAGTTTGGTATTAGAGATCGGGTTTTCCTTCATGTGTCGCCCATAAAGGTCGTGATGAGGTTTCGGAAGAGGGGCAAGCTTAGCCCGAGGTACATCGAACCTTTTAAGATTCTTCCAACAGTTAGGGAGGTTGCTTATGAGTTGGCCTTATCTCCATATTTCTCAACCATCTATCCAATTTTTCATGTATCTATGCTCCTACGCTACATTTCAGATGAGTCTCATGTGCTTTGCTGGGACTCGATTCAGTTGGATGAGAGGTGGACCTTTGTTGAAGAGCTAGTCTCCATTTTGGACAGGGATGTTAGATGACTGAGTTTTAGAGACATTCATGTAGTTAAGGTTCAGTGGATACACCGTTCCATTGAAGAGGCTACTTGGGAGATCGAATCCGACATGCGTAGTAGTTACCCCCAGCTTTTCACTGATTCAGGAATTTCTTTGTTTTTTAGTTCGAGGCCGAACTAGAGTCTAAGTGGTGGATATTGTAAAGACTTATTTTGTGAAACTAGTTTTTTACGTGTTTTGACCATTTTTTCCTTCCCGTAGTTGCTACATGTTGATTTTGGAATGTGGCGATGGTGGTACGGTTCTCGATGTGATCGGGAGTGTTTTAAGCGAGTTTGAGGTTGTTTTGAGGCTTTATGAGCTAATAGTTGACTTCGGTCAACATTTTATGTTTCGAGTCTTGAATGATAATTTGGACTGCGTCATTAGATCCGGAACATCGAATTTGGGTTAGTAGCTAGGTTGGTTCAGATTTAGAACCTTTATTTTGCATTTCATTCCTTCATTTGGAAAATAGTGAAGAAGGGGACACGGGGGTTATGACATTGAAAACAATTTTTTTTTGAAAATCCGACGTCGCCATTAAGTCCGAATTGAAACATCAAAAGTATCCTAGTAGCATATATGGGTAACTTCGAAACTCATTATCCCACTATTTTCCATTGATTATATCTCCCAAAACAATTTTTAATCATGATTTTGAAATGGATTTTTGGGGTTTTTATCGGTAAAGTTTGAAAATGTTTTTTCTTCATTTAGGACCTCTTTTTTAACTCGTTTTCGCGTGGGTTTTCAACTGTAGACTCTTATAACCTAGGGGAATGTGTTTTTGAAATAAAATTTTAGTTTTCCCCTTCTCATTTGCAAACTCGTTTTTCAAGTCCGTTTTGGACCCAACTTAAATATGGGCTATATAGATATTGTTAG
Organism: Capsicum rhomboideum; assembly: GCA_031232105.1. Lineage (NCBI taxonomy): Eukaryota > Viridiplantae > Streptophyta > Magnoliopsida > Solanales > Solanaceae > Capsicum > Capsicum rhomboideum. Next base: position 48,817,065 of record CP124710.1, read on the forward strand.
CTTTCTTTTAATGTGTAGATACTATATTTGTATGTTTTAGTTGATTTCTAGGCTGTTCAAAGAGGAAAGTTCGTGTTAAAGGACTTTAAGCTTAGATTTTGTCATTTCGAGGTAGGTTATGACTTAACTTCTTTCAGATTGAGCTGGATAGTTAATAAATAAGTAAAGCATGTTATGGGTGGGGGAGAATAACTATGGGGTTTATATTTTGAGATTATTATTACTGTTGTATGCCCGAGTGGGTGCTTATAATTGGTTGTTATTGACTTGTGATATTTGATATTGCGTATTGCCTGAGTTAGGGCCTTATTTGACATCATTGGCCTTATTTGTGCATTTATATGCCTTATTCTAGATATGATACCCTTGCGGGGGCTTAAATTGTTATTATAGACCTTATTTGAGCATTGATTGACTTTATCATGATAGAAAAACCCGAGTTAGGGGTTGATATGATACTAATGATGTCATACATGCATATATATTCCGATGGTGCCTAATTAGAATTGATAATCATGAACTGTGGACATATTGAGTTGATTCTGGGTTCACTCATATACTATTTAATTGATTGGATGTCTTTATACTGATTTGATTATGAGCATTACATTCTCATTCCATATATATACATTCATGAGATGTTGGTACCATTGAGGAACATTGTTTTTAAAGAAAATGAGACATTTTCATAAAAAATCTCTCCGTGAACACGAGCCGAAAGGGTGGTTGAGATAGAGATATAAGTTACAGTATACGAGTTACGAACACCCCATGGGTCCTATTGTGGAGCTGCGAGCTCGGTAGGTGTATACAGAAAGTCATGCGATGACTTTTGCCGTTCCATCCCATCATAATTGCATAGCATTTCATATGCATATTTTATAATTCCTTTAGTTTTCCTTGACTTGTGTTTATTTTCCGCATACTTTTCATCTATGTCTATGTTGTTTCAATTTAGTATTATATTAGAACTGTTAGTGGAGACAATGTGAGCTACCATTTGGGAACTTTCCTATTTGCAGGTGATGTGCTCATAGTCTTCTTTACTTAGATTATTGTCTACTTTGCTTAGTCGGCCTATGATTCCAACTTAGTACATGTGGATCGTACTCACTCCTACTGTACCCTATCGGTGTAGATCTATGTATGAGTATAACTCGCGGTGGCTGATCGTACTTTTCAGAGACTGTGATCGAGCTACTGGGTTGCTCTAGGGACCAGAGTTGACTTCCGAACCCCCTCTATCCTATCTTATGTCTTTATTTTCTATCAGAGACAGACTTATGTAGTATTTTCAGATGTTTAGATTTGTATTAGATGCTTTAAATTTTGACACCAAATTTTGAGAGATTGTATGTTATTTCTTTCTGACTTACTCATATTATGTCTCGTGTTGGTCTGATTTCACTCTAGAAGTCTCACCTTAGTTTATTTTCCTTAAATGTTCATATTCTCTCCATTTTGGGTGATCGACTTACTTATCAAGGTTGTACCGCGATAAGTGCCATAATGACCTAGTTTTTGGGTCGTGACATTAACGGTCGTATTTGTGTTTCGAGAGTCGAAGACTTGATTCAGTTGATACTTCGAGAGGCTCTTAGCTCCAAATATTCTATACACCTCGGGACTGCCAAGATGTATAAGGATTTAAAGCATCATTACTGGTGGAGCGATATGCGAAGAGATATAGTAGAGTTTGTGGCTTGGTGCCTATGTTGTCAGCAGGTGAAGACTGAGCATCTGAGACCTGGTGGATTGCTTCAGGGGCTACCCATTCCCGAGTGGAAATGGGAGCGGGTCACTATGGATTTCGTAGGTGTTTTGCCTCGCACTTCTCGTGGTTTATATAGCATTTGGGTCATCATAGATTGATTGACTAAATCTACCTATTTCATCCCTATTCAGACTTTCTTCAGTACCGAGAGGTTTGCCCGTATCTATATTCGGGAGGTGGCTCGTCTTCATGGGGTACCTATGTCCATATTTCAGATGGAGACTCTTAGTTCACTCATAGCTTCTGGAGGACATTTCAGGAGGAGTTGGGTACCCAGGTTGACCTTAGCACCTTCTTTTATTCCCAGACTGATGGGAAGTCTGAGTGGACTATTCAAGTTTTGGAGGATATACTCTGCGCTTGTGTTATGGATTTTGGAGGTCAGTAGGACCAGTTTTTAGCTTTGGCAGAGTTTTCTTATAATAACAACTATTATTTGAGTATTCAGATGGCACCATTTGAGGCATTGTATGGTAGGCATTGTCTATCTATGGTCAGTTGGTTCGAGACTTCTGAGGTTAGGGCCCGTGGTACAAATTTGCTTTGTGAGTCTTTGAACTGGGTTCGGGTGTTTTAGGATAGGCTACGGGCAACTCAGAGTAGGTAAAAAATTTAAGCTAACCGTAGACTTCATGCCTTGAAGTTCAGAGTTAGTGATCTAGTCTTTCTGCGAGTATCACCCATAAAGGGCATGCTGAGGTTCGGGAGGAGGGGCAAACTCAGCCCTATGTATATAAGTCTATTTGAGATCCTACGGACAGTTGGGGAGGTTACATATGTGTTAGCTTTACCTCAAGTCTTTTCAGCCATCCATCTGGTTTTTCATGTATCTAGGTTACAGTGTTATATTTTGGATGACTCTCACATTCTTCAATGGGACTTAGTTCAGTCGGATGAGAGGTTGACCTTTATAGAGGATCCTATATCACTTTTGGCTAGAGATGCTAGACGGTTGTGCTCTAGAGACATTCATGTAGTTAATGTTCAGTGAATACACTGACCAGTCGAAGAGGCTATCTGGGAGACCGAGCGTGAGATGCGGACCCAGTATCCCTACCTGTTCGAGCCTTCAGGTACTTCTTAATCCTTTACTTTTGCGGATGAAAGTCCTTTTAGTAATGGATGTTGTAATGACCCTCTAGATCATTTTCTTTGTTTTGGTGCTTTTTCTATATTTAGATCTTTCCTACAGTTGTCTCAGGTCATTTATGACTTGTTGGGATTGACAGTTCGGTTACCAGGTAATTAGTTTGGTTCTTAGAGTCATTTCCCTATTTTAGAGCTTTTGAAGTTAAAAAATAGGTCTCGAGCCAAAACCTCAGGTAAACGGCCTCGGATGCCCTTTTTAACAGTCTCATCAGATCTGGAATGTCAAATTTAGGGTTGGAGGACCCTTGATTGGGGTTCCGAGGCTTATAGACTCATTTTGGGCTATTGGGTGGACTTTGGCTAAAATGGTCCCATATGTGTGGGACCCATTTTTTGTCAAAATGACCTCAGATGGAAACTTTAATGGTGTCATTGAGTCCGGAATGTTGAATTTGGTAGGGTAGAATAGTTTATTTACGAGTTCAGGATTTCAAATCAATCCCGAGCGTCCGGTCGGAGTCTATTGGGACTTGTTAAATTTGGTTCGTGCCAAATTATCTGGTGCAGCCGCTTTAACGGCCAAGGGACCGCTTTAGCAACAGCCGCTTAAGCGGCCGTAGACTGTTTTAGTGAGCTTGGCCAGCCGAGGCCTAGTCGCTTTAGCGACCACCGAGGCACTTTAGCGGTGACCACTTTAGCAGTTATTTAGCAGCTAAAACGGCCATCGCTGGTACATATATATATCATCTTCATCATTTCCAGCTTTTATTCCCAAGTGTATATCACCATTTAAAACCATTATGAGCTTAAAATTAGTGAGGAAATTGTATTTTGGTGTTGGGGTTAGTGTGGGGGTGTATTGGTGGACGATTAATCGTCGTATTCTCGTAAGTTTTCATTCAAATTATTGATTAATTCTTTGTTTTAGTTTATATATTTAGAATTGCGTTGGGATTAATTTGTGGACTGTTTGAGCTCGAATTTAGCTAAAATTATGTGGCAATCAATCCTTGAGCTGAGAGGGACGATGTGACCTTCAATTTTACAATTATGCAAGCGAGCTCCACATGGGATTTTTAGTCTGATTTCTGACCCGGAGCGTGTGTATGCAATGTGGGTATCAATTTTCTCGTCTTGATGCATAGATCATTGTTCTGATAGCGTGGAAACTCTCGGAGGCATCTTAAAAGGGAAAAGCTCCGGTCTAGAGGATTTGACGAGCGTTTGGCAGCGTCCAGGTAGGCTAGGCTTACCTTTCTTTAGATTGTGATTTATTATGATATTAGTATAGTATCATGCTAGCTTGGAATGGGTAGTTATGACCCGATTATTGTTTTGGCATTTTCTTGCCTTATTTAGCCACTTAGGGCCCCTTTCGGTAGAATCTGGGCCCATTCCCCCTTAGTATAGTGTATTATCATCCTTTAGGACTAGAATTAGTGGTTATAGTATCGATAAGATTGGGAAGCCTTAGACTAGATTAGGGTAGGTTCTCTCTTAGATTGGGTTATCGGGACTCCATAGTGGTCCCCACTGGCCCTTTTTATATAGAATATTTGATATGAAGTTCCTTTAGGCTTAGTTGGACTCATGACGGCTACCTCAGGCTATTACCTTGGGTTAGGGGTGACTTACACTTAATTGCTCGCTTGTTTAGCTCTTTTTCCTTCGGCTAGGATAGTAACTGACCCTTGACCACTCCTTCTTGACCTAGAAATGGGAACCCATATGGCCTTAATAGATTTAACAGCCCGAGATTGAACTTAGTAAACAAATGGACTGGTGATAGGCTTGAAACCCCTGGACTTCTGCTTGCTATTCCATGCTAATGTATTTATATAACAGTTTCGGTTTAAGTTTAGCGTATGCTCTATTGCTATTATTATGAATTCTGATACGAATCTGGCATTGGTTTATGGTTATGATTTGCTCCTGATGAGATCATCTGTTACGGTTATGGTTTGTTACTTTTGAGTTTCGATTTAAGTCCGGCATCAGTCTATGAATACGATTTGGTTGTTCTGGCAGCTGAACTTCGTTTTGGTGTGGGAGTTCTAACGGTTGTATATGGATCATTTGGCCTCTTATTATTATCCACTATTTCCGATTTGAGCCCCGTGTTTAGCCTCATGTTATTAGCCACTGGTTCCGGTTCAAGTCCGATATATACTTTTATTATGGATCTGGATTGGAAAGTTATTTGAGACTGGTATGGTTAAAGGTTATTTATGCTTCTTACCTTAGATTTCCTCTTGTTTGCACCCACCGGGCTTATGCAGGCTTGGTAGGGTTAATTGTCTTCTTGTGTGTGTGTCTTCTTGACTTATGGGGATCCAGTTAGGCTGTAGTTAGTCGTTTGCTTTTATTTTTGAGTTACTTATTTCCTTTATGGCATTTTCCTAACATAGTTTGATATTTACATTTTTACCCTTTTACTGTTGACTTTAGCTTACATTCTCGCACCTTATTTATGCTTTTACTATATTTAAACTCAGTCGGTCGATGATGCCTACTGAGTACCCGTTGCTTTGGTACTCATACTGTACTTCTACATCTTTTCCCCTGATACAGATCCGAGTATGAGCCACCGTCGCTGACGTTATCCCCGGGTCTTGCTACTGATTCGAAGACGGGGTGAGATTTCTAGAGTCCGGAGCTGATCCTCCTCCATCTGCTTCAGTTACAGTCTTTTGTTTTTCTGAGGCTACTGTGTAGATATGTATATTTTGGATACTGTCTAATACTCTGCTTTTTCATTATAGTGGCTCTTTTACCAGCCTTACCAGGTCTTGGGAGAGATTCATTTTGTATATTTTGTCCTCTTCCTTCTCTTGTACAGTATGTTATGTATGTATATCTTTTCTGCTTCTGCCTATATTATTCTTAGTATTGGTTTCGTTCTTGTTTCCCTTTTATCTTCCACCCGTTAGCCCATTACTTGTCGTTCCGGGCTATGGCTTGGCTTACCTACTGGTGGGTTGAAGTAGGTGTCATCATAACCTGAGAAATCGGGTCATGACAATATGCTAACCTGCAACAAAAGAACTACCACCTGAAAGCAAATATCATATAACACAATCATAAATAGCACTCAACACCAAAGTAGAGCAGCAACAAAAACAAAACCAAAAGTAATAGTACTTGACATTGGACAAAAGATTATGATACAAAAACAAGATCTAAATCGCAAAAAACACAGTTGCATCTAAAATTTTAAAAAAGTTCACTTTAAGAAAACTAACTGAAAAATACTTTTCAGATTTCTTGGAAGACATGTCAACTGCAAAAGTATGCCTGCATTTTAGCATAATCATATTTAAAGGCATAATAGAATTCATTTCCTTCAAGATTGAGTAATTTTTGGCGTCTTCAATTTTAATTATTCCAAAAGTTCTAGGAATACATTGATGAATTTGTTGGTAAAAGATTCAAGGGAGTAAAAGCTACCCTTAGAATTATAAATTATAGAAAAATCACTGTGTTGATGCTACAATTTTCTGTGAAAATGACAGAAGAGAAGCATCACCAAAAGCAAGCCCGGGATGGACGCAACAAAGGAGTCCCCACCTAACATTTCTAGGTGTGTTAGGACACCTATATTAAGTAAGTTTCCAATGTTAACTCTATAAGGTCCAAGAACATAGAAGTAGGCTTTAAACACTCAAAGCAAAGATAAAACATGACAACAAATATGTAGTCAATTTTTTTGGTTTGCTGTTTTTTAAGAGACCATGAAAAGCAGAGAAGCAAATTGAAAACAGAATAGCTTTGACCTTATGGATTGCTCAAGCATGAAGATCACTGTTTAAGACCTAACATTTGGTTATATATTAGAGTTATCTGTAGTCTTAGTTACTCCCTATAAAAATAAAGATGTTCTTGTGTGTTCTTATGTGCATTTACGCCGTAACTATACTTTGCATATAAGTAGGTAACTTATTAAATCTAATACCTTTCATATAACATGTAGGGGTCGTTTGGTAGAGTGTATTAAAAAGAATAATGCATGCATTAGTCTTGTGTATTACTAATATCTTGTTTGGTACATTTTTTTAGCCTATGTATAACTAATGAACTCTATTGTGTATTGAGGTGTGTATTACTAATACCTCAAAATCAATGGTATTAGTAATGCATGCATTAGCATGATTGAAGATACAATTATCCCTCAAAATCTTTTCCACATCCTTTTCACCATATATATGGAGGGTATTTTTTTTAAAAAAAAATACTTTTTTTTAGAAATTATGCAATTAATGTTATTTTTAATACACCAAACCAAACACTGCATAAGAAAAATGCAAGTATAACTAATGCAAACATAGCTAACACGAGTATTACTAATACAAACATTATTAATGCATCATATTTTGCATTATTCTTATACATTCTACCAAACGACTCCGTAGAGTATATGTTTTCCATCTAATGTCTGCAAAAGTTCGCTAAATTACTACACTTTAATAAGATTCCAGGCGAAGAGAAGTGAACCGCAGAAAGTCGTCAGTCAGGAAGATAGTCCAAGAAGTAGTGTTCGGAGGTTCTACTATTCCAAGTCTAGCAGGGGACCTTGGACGTCTGAATTTCTACCCCTGAGGATAGCTAAGTTGGTAGTATTAGTCTATAGATGCATTAGTTGAATTATTGTGTTGCTCTGTTGGCTGCTGCCATTGATGGTTGTACCATTGCAGCCCCCTGTACAGTTTAATCCCTATGGGTAAAAAAAATTGTACTCGCCAGAAAAAATAGATTTCAGTTCCTTTAGGTAAGATGTCGAAGCATTAGACAAATAGAGAAACTTAAAAATAGGACACCAGGATCACGCTTATAATACAAAGATTTAATATTGTACTTTTTGCAACTAATTATGGGATTCTAAAATCCTTTAAAGAGACATTTGCCCAACAACAACATACTTCTTTTTTCTACTTTTACATAAACAAGAAAAGCAAGTTAAACAATGACTTAGAATAGGACATGGACAGTACTAACATGTCGTAGCTCAAGCATATACTCTCTAAGTTCAAATAAATAAAGGAAAAATTACAAAAAAAAATACAACTAGTAATGTTACATTACATAATATAGCCCACTCTATGTTACATTACCAAATAGGACCCAATTGTATAGATAAAGAAAGTTATTTTACTTCCATAGCCAAATTATTACACTCTCTCTCACATCTCCCATCTTCATCTTACAAAATAGGGAAGAAATCATAGGCGAAGATAATATTTTCTCCATTCGAATCTCTCGCCTTTTGATTGTCTAGTAAGCAATACTCGTCTAGAAATTGCATCAACATTTCGCGGAAAGGAAAAATGAATTTTACTAGCCATGAAATTCCCAAAAGCTAGCAGATAACTAAACGACGGAAATAATGATATGTAACTAGAGAGTCGGATAATTAAATTTTTCATTTAATCAACTTTCAAATAAGGAAAAAGTAACATAAATAATAAAAGAGTCAAAAATGAACAAACAAAAAATTAAAAATTACTTGTAGTGATATAAAATATTCTTCATGACAGTAGTAGTATTGTTCTTATGTGTCCAATTTATAGGTATCAAATCGTGTTTCTTCAGCCCATTGATCCTTGGCCACTTTTCATAACAAACAACTCGTCTTTCATCACTAATCTCCACCTCAATGAACCCTCGTTTGAACAACTTCCTCTTCCAAAACCACCTCTGTTTATGTTATTCGCCCGACAAAAACCTTGGCCTCCTTGTCTAAACCTCGGAAGAATACTCAAATCACAATGTGTCACCTATGGTGGTCGCCTCACATTCTCCTGCTGTGGTTTATCAAAGGTACGAGGAGGAGAGGAGGAGGAGGCAGCACAGACTGAGAAGGAGGCGGTGGCAGAGTGAAAAAATGGTAACGCGTAGGGGGGAATGGAGGTGGATGAAAGAAAGTGTTGTTTGTGTGGGAAAGAGGGATATATGCAGGTTCTTGTGGGTTCAACAAACTCCTTCGGGTCATGAAAGTACAATTGATAAAGTTGTAGTGATTTTGAAAAAAGTGTTTGCTATGAGTATAGTATTTGTATAGTATTGTATATGAGTATACTATACACCTCTTATAATTTTGCATAATGTTGTATATTAGGTTTATAGATACAATTATTCAATAATATACATAATTATACAAATATGTACATATGTATATACAATGTTTAAACAATGTATCTACATTGTATAAGTATGTATAAAATGGAGAGGAATAAGACAAAGTCGATTTTTTGTATAATAGTGTATAATATTGTATAGTATTTGTATATAAGTGTGTTATACACCCATGTAATTTTGCATAATGTTATATATACAATTATTCATGATATACATAATTATACAAATATATACATATGTATATATATATAATTTTTAAACAATGTATCTACGTTGTATAAGTGTGTATAGAATGGAGAAAAAGAAGAAAATCACCGAAACAAAAAGACTGTATTGTATATACAACAATATACAATACAATGTAAAAATATATATACAATAATGTATAAAACAATATACAAATGTATACAAAAAAATGAATTTGATCTTCGTCCTCGAATCTAAGCACCAATTCATCCAAAATCACCTCAAAACTACACCAAATCATCCAAAATTTCAGATTTGGGCTCCTCAATACATAATCAATCTTTTGTAACCATACCCACTCAAAACATAACTTATTTACGAAAATTCGATTCTCAAATTTTGAAGCTTTGAGCTTCAACAATGGCTGAACATCCAAAAAAATTGTACTACAACTATTTCGATTCTTTGTTGCTCACTGATGTTGAAAACATTGAAGAATTTCTCATATACGAATCCAGAAATTTTGAATTTGTACCATCAAAAATTTCAAGCCTAAATTCAATCTCCAATTGAATTCACTTATGGGGAATTTCTCAGATAGTGCTGAAATTGAGTATGAATATGAGGAAATTATAGAGGAAAGATTAAGAAAAGTGGACCTGGAAGTGAGAAATCTTGACAGGAGCATCGTAATTTTCTATGGATATTTTTTTTGTTTTTTGCCTTTTGATTTGAAGAAAAACTCTTTTCCTTATATAACCGACAAAAATGTTACTTTGCAGTTTAGTGCCAAATTCGGGTTTGGGCCATGGAATGCAATGTAAGTTTTGGGCCACGAAAATGTAATGTAGATTTGATAAGTATATTTTTCTATAATGTTCCCATAAATAAAACTATACTTATTATATAGGAGATGAAATCATGAAACCCAGTCAAACAGATTCATGAATCAAATTGTCTAACAAAATAAAATCATTTAAGCAGAATACACAGAAGAAACTTAGCATAACAAGCATCCTTATAATATTATAAGTGAATTCAATTAATTCTAAACACTTCTGGATTGTACTTCATGTTAGATGAAATAATAAGCTTTTGGCTGCACAAAAACAACTAGTAAAAGTAAGACACTTAATTTTATGAAATATGGAGAACATAAAATTTATATCAAACATCTGCAGAAATAATTCGTTTACTTGGGGAAACTTAATTACCAATTCAATCCATTCTATGAACTTTATACTCATTTAATTCATCTTCTTGAAGAATGATCTCACCTGCTACTGTTGTGAAAATGAATGTAGAGATCTTAATATGGTAAACATGAGGATCAAATTAACAATCACAAGAATTTTTTTGAAGTTGATATATAAATCTGAGCACAGAAATGAAACCCATTGTGTACCAAGATAGAATCCATCAGGAAACATAGATTTTATATAGTAATAAAATAACATGAGACGTAGAAAACTCAAATAACTGTTGGTCATGAAAAGAAAATGGCAATAAGAATAAACTGTTCTCTTTTTTGGGTCAAGAAAGCTAATAGAGAATTGAAAATCAATGTCTGAATCTTCACTTGGACCCCAAAATGCACCGAGACCCTTTCCCTCAACCTACATGCAGTAAAAAGACATAAAGATTCCCTAAACAAGCTATAGACTAGCATGGTGCTTTTTAGACTAAAGATTCAAGTCATAACACAAGTAAAAATATAACAAATTCAAGTCTAGATAGTTTCCTCGAGAGCATGCATACAAGCATGACCAAGCTTTCTATATCATAACCATGGATCACAAGATAAAGCAGTAATACATGTTAAAGTAGGTAAATCAACATTGTTAAGAACATAAATATTTTCAACCCGATTATCAATGAGAGTGATGTTCTTTGCAGCATTACTGCTGGCGCATTTGATGGCATTGAATAGTACATCGAGACTTGCATCACACAGTTGACTGATACTCAATAAATTGTGCTTGAGTCCATTAACAAAGTATACTTCTATTAGATCACATGAGGGTTTGATTTTTATTGAGCCGACTCCCATAAATTCCCTGTTGCATTATCTCTAAATCATACAAATCCACCATATGTTTTCTTTATAGAACTGAAAATTCCTTTCTTTCCTATCATGTGTCTAGAATGTCCATTGTCTATTACCCACATTCCCTTCTTTTAGGTTTTTTGGGTATATTCCTGCAAAATAAGAAAATTAGTTTCTTTTAGGTACACAAGGGTTTTTGGGTCCTTAAGGATTAGAAGTTGTGTCTTTAGGTCTCCAAATCCATTTTCCACTAGATTTCAGTTAAAAGACATGTGACCAATTTTACCACAAAAAAAATATGTAGGTTTATTTTGCTGAGACGAAGGAGTTACATTCTTCAGAATTATTTCTAGTAGAAGGTTTTGACTTACCAGAGTTTAGACTTGATGATCTCTTAATGCCATTTAATTGCGTTTTTAATTCACCAAGTTATTCTAGAAGTAGGTCGACTTCAATTTGACTTTCTTCTAAAAGTATCTGCCTATTTTTCTTCTCTTGAGAAATTTTATTATATTCATTAATAACCTTTTCTAGTTCATTAGCAACCATGTTAAGAGAATATTGAAGATGCATGAAGTTTTGGCAACTACTTTCCTCATTGGATTCACCCATGGTCATAAAGTAGATATTTGCCATCTCTGCTTTATCATCATCAGATCCTTCCTCATCACTCCATGTGCCAAAGTTCTTAGAGTTATTTTTTCTAGAACTTTTTCTTTTGTAGTCTAGACAGTTTTACTTGATGTAGCCCGATTTTCCACAGTAATATCATCGATCATCATTTTTCTGATAGTCATTGCTCTTGAAGTTTTGTTGTCTTTGTCTCAACATATGTCTAACTATGCAATTTATGAGGGCCATACCCTTGCTGTTGATTGCTTCTATGTCTCCTTCTTCCTCGATGCTAGTAGCTTTGAAAGCTATTGTCTTGTTTTTCTCTTCCTTGCTATAACTTTTTATGTGATTTTATTCATAAGCAATAAGATTACCTCTGAGTTCATGATATGTCATTTTATGCAGATCTCCATCTTCAAGTATGGTGGATTTTATCTCCCAAGCTTTAGGCATACTTCTTACAAGCTTTTTCACTTGTAAACAGTTTGAGTTGATCATTCCTAGTGACTTGAGTTCACTGACAATTTTGCTAAATTGGTAGAACATAGATTCCACACCTTCATCAGCATTCATCTTGAAAAGCTCATATTCATTAACAAGAGCTCCTATCCTTGCCTCTTTCACTTTGGTTGTTCCTTCGTTTGTGGCTTCAAGTTTGTTCCACATTTCCTTTACTGTGTCACAAGTTGAGATCTTATAATACCCCGATCCACTTACTGCATAATAAAGCAAATCGATTGCCCTGTCGTTAGTTTGAATTATCTATTGTTGTTCCTTTATTATTTCAAAGGTTTCCAGATCGACACTGCTGCTAGATTCCTTTCCATTTGTCTTTATTCTTGGAATAGGCTTTGGTCCTTTTCTTGATCACCACCCACGCCTGGAAATCATTTGATTCTAAACCTTTTCTTCCAGTCTAAGTAATGTTGACCATTGAAGTAAGGTGGCCTATTTGATGAATGTCTGTCTTGAAGGATGGCTTCGGGAATTTGGTAATTTGCTGTTTTGATATTTTCTCATGAACGGTTAAACAATGATATGTGAGACCTTCTCTAGTATCAATTGATAAGCAAGGAGGGTGAATTGAAATTCATTTTTTCAAAGTGGACTGAGATAAACTATTAGTAAACCCACTTGCACAACAACGTTAGTACTAAGAGTAATAATAGCAGAATGTGAAACTAAAACAAATAACTAATAACACAGATAGTTTATCCTGGTTCAGAACACCCTTGTGGTGTCTACTTCCAGTCACCTTAGATTACAAGGTTCCCTTTAGAGACAATGAAAGATTACGAGTGATTCACCCAAAAAACTGATTTAACTTTAATTCTGGTGAATGGTAGCTTCCTCTACTTGTATAACACCTAATTTCTTATCTCTTTTGTTTTCACTACAAGCTATTACAGTGAATTGCATGAGATGACAGAAGTAACTAGAATATTTCTTAAGTGAAGATGTATAGTCTTAATTCTAGACCCCTATGCCCTATTTATACAATGTCTTTATGAGTAGATCGTTGAAGATTTGACGACTCAGCAGAATATTAAACAATCTTTAGTTACCGTTGGTAGGTCATAACTGATGGCCTTGATTTGGGGAATTAAAATTTCCTTTCTTCTAATTCCAAGATCTTTTCAAGAAACCCAAGGGTCTTTATGACACAATCAACAATTCGCTTCATTTTCAATTAGGCCTTGCTCTAGCTTCTTTAGGGGTTATTACTTCTTTGGTAGCTCAACACATGTACTCTTTACCTGCTTATGCATTCATAGCACAAGACTTCACTACTCAAGCTGCATTATATACCCACCACCAATATATCGCAGGATTCATCATGACAGGAGCTTTTGCAAGGTATTTGTGGGTTCATCTAGGTTATTTTAGGGTACCTAGATGACGTTATAAATTCGTATCAGATACTTCAATATTTCCTTTCATTGTGAACTTCCTTAAATCATGGCTCCTGCATCCTTGTGAAGATACTCTTTCCTTTTGAGATATTTCCTTCCTTGCACGTTTGGATCCTCCTTTCAATGCTTTCCTAGTAAAATATCTTTTCCTTTTGTTTCAAGATCCTCGTTGCTGTTTCAATATTTTTACAAAAGAGGTTTGGTTTGTTATCATTGACGATATATTGGGGTTAACACTAGCTTCATCACTGAGGGAGTACTTGAAAACCCCCGATCAAATGGTCTCTTTGGAAACTCGATTCTACTTATGCATTGCACACACTCCAAGAAAGTTTCTTAAATGATCATATAGATCGTCATCATTAGAGTTTGTGAAATAGACCGTCAGTCTTATGCATGGTGTAGATGTTGGCTTTGATTTTAAATGAGTCAGCATCTACATAGGTGATACAATAGTATTTGCATATGAAATTGCCTTAGCCTAGTCTACAAATATTTTATCCACCTCTAGCAGATTTACTTTTGCAGCTATCTATACTTCAGCTTCAACTATTTTCACCTAGTTTATGAACAAAGAAAATGAGGTATAATGAAATAGAAAAAGACTTAATCAATATAAACACAAATTAGTAATTTCAAAACCGTATTTCCCGACAACGATGCCAAATTTGATACTATCAATATCACACCTAACAAGTGATGTAACATGGTCACATGCAAATACAGTAGCCTAAAGAGGTTGGGATAAAATCTCATAGAAAATAGAAGAAAAAGATACTGATCAAATGATAACTTGACTGATATTATTATTTCTATCCTGTGAATGTCGAAAATATAGATTGTGAATTTATAGTCAAAATTGTTGTAATTAAATTGCTTGTAAACTATATTTTTTGAAGAACTAAGATTGTGTCCCCCTCAGTGGAGTGCAACATTCTATATTTTCATATAGGTATAAATAATTGAGTTGTCTAGATATGTACTCAATCCCCTACACCATAAGTCATTTTTTTTTAAAGAGCTGAACGCTTTATTTGAATATGATATTTTCAAATCTATATGAGTTATTTAATTTAGATAAGAGAGATTGGTTATGTCAAGTAAATCAACTTATCCTAAGAGAATCTATTAAATGAGGATTTGCACCTCAAATTCTTGCCCATTATATCAACCAAATCCTAATTTGCTTTTCTAAGAAAAATTAGAATATCATGACATAAATTAATATTTACAACCACCAACCAACAAAGAAAATGAGAAATAGATTGGTTTCCTTATTACCTACAAATCATATAACCACAAAAATATTATAAACACTACATTCACATTGGATCTATAACATCAGTAGAGGATTTAAATACTCATAACGTAAAAAAAACAATAAGAAGTAGATAAAAAATATTATTACTTTCTTTGAATTAAAGATTGTTTTTCACGCTTCACAAAACTAAGTAACTAGTGAGAGAAATATTGTTCTTCATGTGAAACTATGAAAATATGTGTTCTTCCTGTTAAAAAATCCTGTAAAAAGTACTTATAATAGCTCATAGACTCAAAGTCCTAAAAATGTCAAACTACCCATACGGACTATGAAACAGACATGTGTTTTGTGAATCCTCTTCTGCTCTAATGTAGAGTCTTTTTTAGGGTTACTGAACGTCTATAATGAAATGATCCATAGAGCACGTTAAATGATCTTCAATTTGTGAAACCTATGCACTTGATCTTCACAATGTTGCCTTCCTGAGATTGGTGGACCGTGAATGTGAGGTATAGTCCGTACTTTCCACTATAACTTGGTCAATCTCGAAAACCCTGCATGTCCAAGTATCTAATTTTCTTCCATGCTACTAACCACAACCATACTTTTATTCTACAGTTCAGTAATTGCCTAATTTTAGGTATTTTCTTAGTTTTTCCTTGTTCTGGCCATTTATAGCAAATACCTACAAACTAACATTTTAACATTAGAAATACAGAAAACATGTAAAATAATATTAAAAAATCAACTAAAAGACATTCTATGTGTCTTGGTTTCATGTCACATCAACGCATTAGTAGACCCATTTGATTATATTATTCGACGCAGCATTTTTCGGAAGCTTTGGGGCTACTTGACATTCAGAGCTATACTTGGCTTGCTCTATCTTTATATATTTTTTCTTATACTGATTCAGATAATTTTGTAACTTGAAACATATGTATCATATAGTACCTAATGTAATTCTATGATACCGTGGGACTTCGGGGCTCTCCGATTTAGCTAGGTACATAGTTTCAAAATTTATTCACGAATTAAGATCGGATGCGGTAATACATCTAAAAAATTATTTCACCGAATGTACTCCCCTCTAGATGCAAGAATAACAATTCTTTAGACGCATGTTCTTATAAAATTATTTAGATGCATGTTCTCATACTTGCTACAATAGGTCTTGGGGGTATTTTGTTATTTTCGCTCTTCTATTCTATTTATGAAAGCTTGGTTTTTGAGGCTTAATATTGCGTATTGATTTGATATTTGTAATGACCCTCAAGGTCATTTTCTCAATTTCCATGCATTCCGATATTCAAACCCTCCCCATAGCGGCTAAAGGTCATTTATGACTTGTCGAAACTGCCGGTTTGGTAATCGGACAGTCCGTTTGGGTTTTAGACTCATTTCCCTATTTTAAAGCTTTCGCTATTAAGAATTTGGTCTCGTACCAAAACTCCTAGTAGACAATCTCAGATGGAAATTATGACAGCTCGGGAACGTTGATTTTAGGCCAGGAGGACCCTTGGTCTGGGTCCCGAGGCTTCCGTACTCGTTTTGGGCTATTGGGTAGATTTGGTGAAATATGGAACAATAGGTGTGGGCCCCACATTTAATTGAAACGACCTTAGATGGAAATTTTAATAGTTTCGTTGAGTTTGAAATGTGAAATTTGGTATGGTAGCATAGTTCATTTATGCATACGAGGTTCCGAATAAATCCCGAGCACTCGATCAGAGTCCATTTTGGACTTAGTTAAAATCTGGTAGCTAATATCTGGTGTGACCGCTAAAGCGGTCAAGGAGCCATTTTAGCGGCCTTGGCCATTTCGACGAGGACTGCTTAAGAGCTCCCTTGTCTGCTTAAGAGGACGTCGCTTAAGCGATGGGGTGCCACTTTAGCAGCCTCAACCCTTTTGTCAGTGAACGCTTAAGCGGTCAAAGTCCGCTTTAGCGATAGCCACTTAAGCGGCCAGGTGTCTGCTTTAGCAACACCTAAGGGCTGATAAATCCCATTCTTCCTCGATTATATCTCATTTTCTCAACCCTTTCCCCCTATTATTGAGAGCATGATGAGTGAGAAAGAGTGGGGATTCACCCATTGAAGCTAAGGTAAGGTAGCTTATCACTCCTTGGTCATTATTCATCATTTTACCCATTGAATTCCATCTAATTTCATTGTAAATTCTTAGAAATTAGGTCACTGAAATCCTAATCTTTGGGGACTGATTTGGGCCTCGATTTGTGTCCCATTTGCGCTCAACTTTTGGGCACACATTTCTTGTCCTTCGAGGCGCCTCATGAAGGATTCAATTTTGGAATTTCTTTAGCAGGCCCCACGGGCTCATTATTGCCCCAATTTTGGGCACAAAGTTTTATAATACAATATGGGTATTGTTTTACATGTGTTGACATGTAGGTTACTATTTTGATTGTGGGACATTAATTCGGGATCATGGAGCAAAGTCGTGCGCTTTGTGGACTCTTCAAGAATTGCGGCTCTGCATCGAGGTACGCTTCAATCTACTTTTCTCTATGATATTGTGTATTGTATAGATTGGATGCTAGGTAGGGATTACAGGATGGGATTATGGCTAGTGTAGCATGACTAAGCCTATTTAGAGAATTTGGGGTATAAGTGTGACCCGAACCTTTGCATAGGTTGCTTGTTAAGGCCATTGAATCCTATTACCCTTGATTATAAGCATGATAACAATAGTCGATAATTTAAGATCCTTTAGTATAAGGTTTATCATTCGTCTTGGTAAATAGGGTAGTATTTTCCCTGATTAAATCCTTTAGTGACTTTACGCCCTCATTTATCGTAGTTTCTTGAGTCACGTGGTGTTATTTCATTGATTATGTACTATTGGGCCCCAGGTCGTGGTTACGATGCCAGTTGGACTCTAGGTTAGTAATTTATCCCTAAAGGGGACATGATTCTAATTTACAGACACTTAGGCGTTTATAGTGGTATTTTTTGGATACTGGTGATGACATGAATACTTTTAGGCGCATTCATGCTCACTTAGTGGTACAATTCCTACCAAAACCTTAATTTTACTACTATTTCCAAAAAGGAATTTATTCCCATATTTCACTTTAAATAAGGATTGTTTTATAACGAGAATCGTACCACCTTATTTACTGGATTATGATGTTTATTGGAAGCCCTGGATCGGGACAAGGCAGTGTATATGGATTTCTCAAATCCTCTAGGGGGCCCTTCGTCCGAGAGCCGTGTTTCCAATGAAGCTTTGTCGTTGTAGGTCCTGCCTTTGTGAGCTAGGTATGCTGGAGGAGGTGTATACACTTGGTACAATATGGTTTGAGATTGTGTAATCAGTTCGAGTCCGGTGTCCTCGATATGGTTATGCCATTTTGGTTTATGTTGCATTCATCCATTCATATGTATTTTCTATCACTAGTATAGCTGTTTGGTGCCTGTATTTATCGATCTTATGGTGGGCTGTATAGTACATGTTATGGTTACTGTTTACTGAGTGTTTTCACGAACCTTCTGGGCTTATGGGGGTTCGGTTAGGCACTTATTTATCCGGACTAGCCGGTTATTTTATTATTGATTATTATGGTTAGTTTATGGTAGGTTGGTTGTGTACTAGTACCTGAGATTGGAGGTACGTTCCTGATTCCTTGATGATACTAGTGTAGCACCTTTACTTGGCTAGGGACCATGAGATGTTAGGTTGACTCCTTCAGGTAGTTACCTTTGAGTTAGTTCTATATGTATACATATATGTATGTTATTACCATATATCTCTCTCTTCCTCGATCTATCCATATTGTATATGTACTTTTTGGCCTAGTATATTACTATATATACTACTTTCTCTATTTATTTATGTATTGGCCAGGGATATACGATATTGCACTTTAGTTCCTGAATGTTGTCCGGATAGGATAGTCATTCTTATTGCTCCATTAGCACTGTTATGCCTAGTTCCTTGGATATTAGTCTGTAGTTACTTTCATGCCTTACATGTCATTTTATGCTTACATTATTTCTGGAGCTTTGTTGGCCGATGCCTACTGAGTAACACGTGTTTGGTACTCATACTACACTTCTGTAGCCTGTAGGTTACAGTTTGAGTTATCGTCATTGATATGTGTAAATTATGTGGAGCATCTATGGATCGGAGACTTGGAGTGAGCTCTTGACGTTTTGGAGAATCCCTAGTTGTTCTGGACTAAGGGTTGGATTACCTACTTGTGGGATATAGTAGGTGCCATCATGCCCTGAGAAATTAGGTCGTGACAAATTGGTATCAGAGCCTAGATTTACCAGTGTTGTTGGTACAAGAGCTATGTGTTTAGTAGAGTTCTGCGGATCGGTGGAGAGACTTCTGTATCCTATCTTCGGGAAGCTACAGGGCATTCATAAGAAATTCTATTCTTGACTCCTTGTCGTGTGTCGTACTTCTATGAACCTCTAAGTGCTTCTTTTTTACTCCATTCTCTCCCAGATGAATCGTACGAGGCCATTGATAGATAAGGACGGTATTTTAGCGCGTGATACCAAATTTTTAGCTCAGCATCAGGCTAGAGAGTTATAGATTGACATCGAGGATCTTCGGCATTAGCCAGAGGGTCTGGGGTCAGCCCAGGTTTTGACAGATTTTGTGACTGCCTCAACTTTTCAGGATTTGGTGTTAGGGGTTTCGAGTCTGTTTTAGGACACCTCTCAGCTAGAAGTGATGTCGGGTCCATCGAGAAGTTCTTAGACCAGAGTTGGACTTACTGGTGTTCAGCAGGGTTCTCTGTCTATTTCAGAGTATGAGATTGGGTTTCTCGAGTGGGCCAGACATACTCCTATATTATTTCCTACTAAGCATGAGATGGTGCAGAGATTTATCAAAGGGTTGAATTTACCACTCCGTTTAGCTTTAGAGCATTTGATAGTAGTTGAGTCTTCTTTCTCTAAGGTTGTTGATCATGCTAGGGCTACAAAGGGGGCTTGCTTTGCGGCATATGGAGGTGGCAGTAAGAGGCCATGCCAGTTATTCAGTGTTAGTGGCATTCCGTCTGAAGGTCAAAATCTTCTCAACAAAGGCCATCCTCATCAACAGCCAATTAAACATGTACAGGTAGCACCTCAGCTTATAGATAGCCCTCAGGTAGATCATGACGGTATCAGTGGAAAGAGTTCTGGTCAGACATCACAGAATATTCGGTCTAGGTCTTCAAGCCGTGGCGGCCATTCTAGATTAACAAGTTTGGTTCCTCAGAGTATTCCAGTAACATGTTTTGATAGTGGTGAGGTTGGTCATTGGTCTAAATATTGCCCCAGGCATGAGTTGGTTAGCCAGTTAGGGACATCTCGTGTTTCTCACTAGGTTAGAAATTCAGGGGTTTGTTATGACTGTAGAGAGATCGGTCATTTATCCAGAGAATGTCCCCGACGTGGGATTATTAGTCATTCGAATCTGTCTCACTGTATTGTGGTACCTTCAGTTAGAGGTAGTGCACCTAGTGCCTCAGTTGGTGATTCAGATGTTCTGCCCGAGTTCGGATATGCTAAGACTCGTACTCCTTCGGGCACACCAGCCTTATGATTTTGGATTTCCACCGTGTTAAGTGTATCCTTGACTTTCTATCCTTTTGTTTCTATTTGGATTATGTTGGGGTTTTCATACCCATCGATGATTCTATACCATGGTATTTCTATATTGGTTATTATATGCCTTGGTGTTTTCATAGTGATTGATGTAGGCCTTTGTGTAGGTTAATGCATATATGACTACCCCTCCGTAGATGATTCTTTAGTAGTGGATCAGTATCGTGTTTTCTTAGGGGTGTAACATTTGGGTTAGAGTCCCATTTTCCTTGGCATTTTGGCCTTGTTGTGGCTATAGAGTGGATCAGTATCGTGTCTTCCTTGGGGTATGGCATTTGGGTTAAAGTCCCATTTCTTTGGCATTTTGGCTTTGTTGTGACCCTAGAGTGGTTCTTCTACTGATTTTCATTTTTGGTACCACCTGCACTGTATTTTGAGGTCACTATTCTAGTTGTTCCCATTTGATAGATGGCTAGACTAGCGTTACCTAGTTAGTGTTTCCCCTTTCTTGCGATTCTGATTCCATTGGCTTAGATGGACACTTTGGTTGGTTAGACTCCCCTTTTGGTTGGCAAAGTCGGTTGTAGAGTAGATTGTGGAAATAAAGGTAAGTTCGACCTTCCAGGGTTTTTTTATGACTTAAGCATTGGTAGTCTTCTTCCATAGCCTATTTTTGTTGATGGTACATTGAGATTGGACTCTGTTAATTTGGATAGTTCATTGCCTAGTGGTGGCCTTGATCTTGATGATTGATGTTTAGTTCATGTTGGTATTTTGGTTCTATTACCCCTCTCTGATGATTGGGAGTCCTGAGGCTTACCTTCTGATTGTTAGGTTCATCTCCTGGTGATTGGTTTGATCTTGGTATTGGTGTCGAGTTGGATACTCCGCTCTTCCTGTGATGTGGTTCATGTTTCAGCGGAGTCAAAGAAGGGGTAAATGGGTGATTTCAGAAATTCCCATTTTGACTCTTTGTCGGCCTATTATGGCTTCGTGTGATGCTTCTACTCAGTGGTGTGTTCTTGATTATCAGTTGTTGGTTACCAAAGTGGGCATCTTTGGGAGTGAGTATTTGTTGCCGTAAGATTGGTTATTGGATTGGCCAGATGACGGTTGAGTCGTACATTCTGGTTACTCGAGTCCTGGCTATCACTAGTACTACTTGTAGCTTTGGCAAGAGCTTGGTTATGCCTTGTTGCATTATGCCCTCCTGCGATTGTGGAGTTGATTGCTTGCATTTTCAGTCTATGGTTTTCATCCATTATGATTTTATTCTTCGGCAATATTTTAGTTCGGCCCTTATGGAAATTGTTGGGCATGTACTTGATTTTTCTGATAGAGAGGTTGATTTGAGAAATTGGCCTTTGTAAGGACTTGTTTTCCCCAGTTATGATTTTGACCTTTCTGGATGACGGCTTGGGAGTTGTGATAGATTTCGGTTTGTGGATGTCTACTCGTCAATATAATCAGTTTGGATAGTTAAGATCAAGTAGTTCAGCTTCAGTGTTGGAATTTTAGCTTGGGTCTGCATAACTTTGTTGCATCCTTGTTTCCAAATTCACCTCAGTTGGACATTTATTTTTAGGCTGGCTAAGCCTACTCTTTACATACCGATTCAGTTTTCTTCAGTTTGGATAGACCGTGCTTGATAGATGCTCGAAAGGCGGTCCATCGATATATGATATTGGTTTCTTCTACTTTTGACCTCGATTCTCCATTTCAGTCAAAATATGATTGTCTTCTCAGCGGGAGAAGTGTGCTTAAGATGGGCTTAGCATGACTTTATCCATAGTTGGTGGAACATCCTGGAGCCAATCGTTCAGTTTTATGAGATTGGTCCTTTGAACTTCTGACCATCATTTTTGAGGGTCATCCAGACTAGTTGTAGCTTTGGCCTAAGTGTACAAACCTTGGTTACCTCTGTTTGTGCGTCCTGGTAGTACCTTATGGGCTTATTCTTGCACTTACCATCATGGATTTTTGGTAAGTCAGCTTCAACCTTTCGAGGATGGTGTGTTTTGATTACGCGGACAAGACTCAGATGACATTTTGTGTGATTTGGAATAGATAGCAGGTTTGGAAAGGCAAAAGAAGGTTAAGTTTGGATGTTGGAGTTGTAGCATGATTCTGGCCTTGGATTGCCTTTAGCCTAGCCGAGTTTCTACTTGATTGCGCTTGTATCGGGGTGTTGTCTGCATGTTGTGGTTTAGGTTGATATGCTTCAGTTGTATTCATTCCAGTTGGAGGCCAGTGGGTCGCTGAGTTTGGGATTGCGGCTATTTGGAAAAGTGAAGCAAGGATGTGTAGTAAAAAGGTATACCTTTGGTGAAATCCCTTGGGAGCATTATCTTTTCTTCGACGTTATCTAGGAGCCATGCTCGGGGTATGCGGGCCTAGTACCTCATCCCTTCGAGCTTTTGGGCTCTTTCTATCAATTGACTTTCGCGAATGAAAGTCCTTTAGTAGTGGATATTGTAATGACCCTTGAGGTTATTTTGTCGATTTACATGTATTTCGATATTTTGAGCCCTCCCATAGTAGATGCAGGTCATTTATGACTTGTCGGAACTGTCGGTTCGCTTATCAAACAGTCCTTTTGGATTTTAGACTTATTTTTCTATTTTGGAGCTTTCGCTGTTAGGGATTTGGTATCTGACCAAAACTCCTAGTAGACGATCTCAGATAGAAATTCTGACAGCGGCATCAGCTCCAAAATATTAACTTTAGGCTAGGGGGACCCTTGGCTCGGGTTTTGAGGCTTTCAGACTCGTTTTGGGTTATTGGGTAGATTTGGTAAAAAATAGAACTATAGGTGTGTGGCCCACATTAAATCGGAACAACCTCAGATGGAAATTTTGATGGTTCTGTTGAGTCTGGAATGTCGAATTTGGTATGGTAGCATAGTTCGTTTACGCATACGGGGTTCTGAACTAATCCCGAGCACTAGATCAAAATCCATTTTTAACGTAGCTAACATCTAGTAACTGATATCTGGTGTGAATGCTAAAGTGTTCAAGGAGTCGCTTTAGCGGTAGCCACTTTAGTGGTACCAAGCCGCTTTATCGGCCTTGGCCATTTTGGTGAGGACCGCTTAAGCGCTCCCTTGTCAACTTAAGCGGACGTCGCTTAAGCGATGGGGTGCCGCTTTAGCAGCCTCAGCCCTTTTATCGGTGACCGCTTAAGCAACCAGGTGTCCGCTTTAACGGCACCTGAGGGCTGATAAATCCCCTTCTTCACCAATTCTCTCTCATTTTCTCAACCCTTTTCCCCCATTATTGAGAGCATGAGGAGTGAGAAAGAGTGGGGATTGACCCATTGAAGCTAAGGTAAGTTAGCACATCACTCCTTGGTCATTATTCATCATTTTACCCGTTGAATTCCATCCCATTTCATTGAAAATTCTTAGAAATTAGGTCTTTGAAATCCTAATCTTTGGGGACTGATTTGTGCCCCGATTTGTGTCCCGTTTGTGTTCAACTTTTGAGCATACATTCCTTGTTCTTCGAGGGACCTCGTGACAGATTTAATTTTGGGATTCTATTAGCGGGCCCTACGGGCCCATTATTTACCCAATTTAGGGCTCGGAGTTTTATATTCTAATATGGGTGTTGTTTTGCACATGTTGACGTGTAGGTTACTATTTTGATAGTGGGACATCGATTCGGGATTGTGGAGCAAAGTTGGGCTATTTGTGGACACTTCAAGAATTGCGGTTCGGCATTGAGGTAGGCTTTGGTCTACTTTTCTCTATGAGATTGTGTATTGTATAGATTGAATGCTAGGTAGGGATTCCAAGATAGGATTATGGCTAGTATAGCATGACTTAGCCTATTTAGGGAATCCGGGGTATAAGTGTGACCCGAACCTTAGCATAAGTTGCTTGTTAAGGCCATAGAATCCTATTACCCTTGATTATAAGCATGATAACCATAGTCGATGATTAACGATCCTTTAGTATAAGGTTTACCATTTGACTTAGTGAATGGGATAGTATTTTTCCCGATTAAATCCTTTAGTGACTTTACGCCCTTATTTACCGTAGTTTCCCAAGTCATGAGGCGTTATTTCATCGATTATGTATTATTGGGCATGAAGCTGTGGTTACAATGCCAATTGAACTCCAGGTGAGTATTTTATCCCTAAAGGGACATGATTCTAGATTATAGACGCCTAGGCGCTTGTATTGGTATTGTTTGGATGTTGGTGATGGCATGCATACTTTTATGCGCATTCATGCTCACTTAGTGGTACGATTCCAAGCAAAACCTTAATTTTACTACCATTTCCAAAAAGGGATTTATTCCCACTTTTCACTTTTGCTATTATAATGGGAATTGTACCACTTTATTTACTGGATTATGAGATTTTGGAACTAAAGTTGAGGTTTTAGAAGTTCGATTGAGCCTGATTTCAATCCATTATTTATCCACTCATTTTACCACTACTATTTACTTTGGTCGAGGGACATTCCTACCCTTTGTACATGATTATGATAATTTAGTCTCGAGTATGATCTCGGGAAATAGATATACGGATTTATATCCTTTTAGTCGCAGTTCAAGTATATGCACTGATTATACATATAACTCTCTCCGATATTGGATGGACTAGATGGATTATGATGTTTATTGGAAGCCCTGGATTGGGACTAGGCAGTGCATATGGATTTCTCAAATCCCCTAAAGGACCCCTTCATCCGAGAGACGTCGTTTCGGAGAAGCTTAGTCACCATAGGTCCTGCCTTTGCGATCTAGGTGAGCTGGAGGAGGTGTATACACTTGGTACATTATGGTTTGAGATTGTGGAATGGTTCAAGTTCGGTGTCCCCGATATGGTTATGGCATTTTGTTTTATGTTGCATTCATCCATTCATGTGCATTGCCTATCACCAGTATAGCTTTTCGATTTTATGGGGTTTTTATAGATACATGTTATGGTTGCTATTTGCTTAGTGTTTCTGTGAACCTTTCGGGCTTATAGGGGTTAGGTTAAGTACTTGTTTGCCCGGACTAGCCAGTTACTTTATTATTGATTATTATGGTTAGTTTGTGATAGGTTGGTTATGGACTGGTACTTGAGATTGGAGGTACGTTCTTGATTCCTTTATCTTCTCAGCGAGTTATATTGTTTATCCCAGGATTAGTCACCCCTTTTGGGTAGAAGCTTGATGATGCTAGTGTAGCTCCTTTACTTGACTAGGGACCATGAGATGTTAGGTTGATTCCTTCAGATAGTTACCGTTGAGTTAGTCCTATATGTATACATATATGTTATTACGATATATCCCTCTCTTCCTTGATCTACTCATATTGGACATGTACTCTTTGGCCTAGTATATTACGATATATACTTCTTTCTCTATTTATTTATGTATTTGCCAGGGATATATAGAATTGCACTTTAGTTCCTGAATGTTGTCAGGATGGGATAGTTATTCTTATTGCTCCATTAGCACTGTTATACCTAGTTCCTTGGATATTTTCCTGTAGTTATTTTCATGCCTTATATGTTATTTTATGCTTACATTATTTCTGGAGCTTTGTTGGCCGATGCCTATTGAGTACCACGTGATTGGTACTCACACTACACTTCTGCAGCCTGCTGGTTATAGTACGAGTTTTTCCATTAATGTGTGTATATCATGCAGAGCAGCTATGAATTGAAGACTTGGGGTGAGCTCCTGAATTTTTGGAGTATCTCTACTCTCCCTCTTATTGTAGATTTTTCTCTATGTTGTATCAGAGACGACTTATATATGTATATACTCTTTTCGTGTATTTCATTTGTACTCTTGTTGCATTAGAAGATCTTTTATTGGCTCCACCAGGTTTTGAGATTGTATTAGCCTTGCTATTATATTTATTCTATTATTTTCTTTATTTCTATCAGTAATCCATTGTTAGCTATTTCGGACTACGGTTTGGCTTACCTACTTGTTGGTTATAGTAGGTACCATCATGACCTGAGAAATTGGGTCGTGACAAATTTTTATCATACCCTAGGGTTACCGGTGTTGTTGGTACAAAAGCTAAGTGTTTAGTAGAGTCTTGTGGATCGGTACGGAGATGTCTGTATCCTATCTTGGACAGGCTACAGGGAATTCTTTGGAAATTCTACTCTTGACTCCTTATCGTGTGTCCGTACTTCTATGAACCTCTAAGTGCTTTTTTTTACTTCATTCTCTCCAGATGGATCGTACGAGGCCATCGATAGATACGGACGGTACTTCGGCGTATGATACCAGAGTTTTAGCTCATTGTCAGGCTAGAGAGTTAGAGATTAATATCGAGGATCTTCAGCGTCAGCCAGAGGGTCTGGGGTCAGCCCAGGTTTCGACAGTGTTTGTGACTGCCTCAGCTTTTCAAGATTTAGTGTAAGAGGTTTTGAGTCTGTTTCAGGATACCTCCTAGCTAGAGGTGATGTCAGGTCCATGGAGTAGTTCTTAGACCAGAGTTGGACTTATTGGTGTATAGCAGGGTTCTCTGTCTGTTTCAGAGTATGAGATTGGGTTTCTCGAGTGGGCCAGACATACTCCTATGTTATTTCCTACTGAGCATGAGATAGTGTAGAGATTTATCAGAGGGTTGACTTTACCACTCCATTTAGCTTTGGAGCATTTGATAGTAGTTGGGGCTTCTTTCTCTGAGGTTGTCGATCCTACGAGGGCTACAAAGAGGGCTTGCTTTGAGTCATATAAAGGTGGAGGTAAGAGGCCATGCCAACAATTCAGTGTTAGTGGTATTCCGTCTGAAGGTCAAAATCTTCTCAACAGAGGCCAGCCTCATCAACAACCAATTAGACTTGTACAGGTAGCACCTCAGCTTATAGATAGCCCTCAGGTAGATCGTGATGGTATCAGTGGAAAGAGTTCTGGTCAGACATCACAGAGTATTCGGTCTAGGTCTTCAAGCCGTGGCGACCATTCTGGATTAACAAGTTTGGTTCCTCATAGTATTCCAGTAGCATGTTTCGATAGTGGTGAGGTTGGTCATTGGTCTAAATATTGCCCCAGGCATGAGTTGGTCAGCCAGTTAGGGACATCTCGTGTTTCTCACTAGGTTAGAAATTCAGGGGTTTGTTATGACTGTAGAGAGATCGGTCACTTATCCAGAGAATGTCCCCGACGTGGGATTATTAGTCATTCGAATCTGTCTCACTGTATTGTGGTACCTTCAGTTAGAGGTAGTGCACCTAGTGCCTCAGTTGGTGATTCAGATGTTCTGCCCGAGTTTGGATATGCTAAGACTCGTACTCCTTCGGGCACACCAGCCTTATGATTTTGGATTTCCACCGTGTTAAGTGCATCCTTGACTTTCTATCCTTTTGTTTCTATTTGGAATATGTTGGGGTTTTCATACCCATCGATGATTCTATGCCATGGTATTTCTATATTGGTTATTGTATGCCTTGGTGTTTTCATAGTGATTGATGTAGGCCTATGTGTAGGTTAATGCATATATGACTACCCCTTCGTAGATGATTCTTTAGTAGTGGATCAGTATCGTGTTTTCTTAGGGGTGTAGCATTTGGGTTAGAGTCCCATTTTTCCTTGGCATTTTGGCCTTGTTGTGGCTATAGAGTGGATCAGTATCGTGTTTTCCTTGGGGCATGGCATTTGGGTTAAACTCCCGTTTCCTTGGTATTTTGGCTTTGTTGTGACCTTAAAGTGGTACTTCTGTTGATTTTCATTTTTGGTACCACCTACACTGTGTTTTGAGGTCACTATTGTAGTTGTTACAACTATTATTACTGGGCATTGACTGAGTCCCATTTGATAGAAGACTAGACTAGCATTTCCTAGTTAGTGTTTCCTCTTTCTTGCGATTCTAATTCCATTGGCTTAGATGGCCACTTTAGTTGGTTAGCCTCACCTTTCTGTTAACAAGGTCGGTTGTAGAGTGGATTGTGGAAATGAAGGTAAGTTCGACCCTCCAGGGATTTATTATGATTTAAGTATTGGTAGTATTTTTCCATGGCCCGTTTCTTTTGATGGTATGTTGAGATTTGAATCTGTCAATTTGGATAGTTCATTGCCCAGTGGTGGCCTTAATCTTGATGATTGATGTTTAGTTGATGTTTGCATTTCGGTTCTATTGCCCATCTCTGATGATTGGGAGGCCTGAGGCTTACCTTCTGATTATTAGGTTTGCCTCCTGGTGATCGGTTTAATCTTGGTATTGTTGTGGAATTGGATACTCTGCTCTTCCTGCGACATGGTTCATGTTTCAGACAAGTCAAAGATGAGGTAAATAGGTGATTTCACAAATTCCTATTTCGACTCTTATACGGCCTATTATGGCTTCGTAGGATGCTTCTACTCAATGGTGTGTTCTTGGTTATCAGTCGTTAATTACCAACGCAGGCATCTTTGGGAGTGAGTATTTGTTTCCATAAGATTGGCTATTGGATTGGACAGATGACGGTTGAATCGTACATTCCGGTTTGCTTGAGTCCTGGCTATCACCAGTACTACTTGCAGCTTTGGCAAACCCTTGGTTATGCCTTGTTGTATTATGCCCTCCCACGTTTGTGGAGTTGCTTTCTTGCATTTTTATTCGGTGGTTTCCATCCATTATGATTATGTTCTTCAGTGATATTTTAGTTCGGCCCTTGCGGAAAATGTTGGGCATGTGCTTGATTTTTCTAATAGCGAGGTTGATTTGGGCAATTGGCCTTTGTAAGGACTTGTTTGCCCTAATTATGATTTTGACCTTTCTAGATGACGGCTTGGGAGTCATGATAGATTTTGGTTTGTGGATGCCTACTAGTCAACATGATCAGTTTGGATAGTTGAGATCGAGTAGTTCAGCTTCAGTGTTGGAATTTTAGCTTGGGTATGCATAACTTTGTTGCATCCTTGTTTCCAGATTCGCCTCGATTGGGCATTCATTTTTAGGCTGACTAAGCCTACTCCTTGCATACCGGTTCAGTTTTTTTTAGTTTGGATAGACCATGCTTGATAGATGCTCAAAAGGTGATCCATCGGTATATGGTATTGGTTTCTTCTGTTTCTGACCTCGGTTCTCCATTTTAGTCAAAATAATGGATTTTCTTCTCAGCGGGAGAAGTGTGCTTAAGATGGGCTTAGCACGACTTTATCCATAGTTGGTGGAACATCCTGGAGCCGATCATTCAGTTTTATGAGATTGGTGCTTCGAACTTCTGACCGTCATTTTTTACGTTCATCTAGACCAGTTGTAGCTTTGGTCTAAATGTGCATACCTTGGTCACCTCTGTTTATGTGTCCTGGTAGCACCTTATGGGCTTATTCTTGCGCTTACCATCATGGATTTTTGGTTTGTCAGCTTCAACCTTTCGAGGACGGTGTGTTGTGATTACGTAGACAGGAAAAAGATGACATTTTGCTTGATTCAAAATAGATAGCAGGTTTGGAAAGGCAAAACAAGGTTAAGTTTGGATGTTGGTAGTTGTAGCATGATTCTGGCCTTGGATTGCCTTTATCCTGGCTGAGTTTCTACTTGATTGCCCTTGTATCGGCATTTTGTGGCTTGGGTTGATATACTTCAGCCGTATTCAGTCCAGTTGAAGGCCAGTAGGTAGCTGAGTTTGGGTTTGCGACTATTTGGAAAAGTGAAGTAAGGATGTGAAGTAAAAAGGGATACCTTTGGTGAAAGCCTTTGGGAGCATTATCTCTTCTTGGAGGTTATCTAGGGAGCCATTCTCGGGGTATGGGGGCCCAGTACCTCATCCCTTTGAGCTTTTGGGCTCTTTCTATCTATTAGCTTTCTCAAACGAAAGTCCATTTAGTAGTGGATATTGGAATGACCCTCGAGGTCATTTTCTCGATTTCCATGCATTTTGATATTTTGATCCCTCCCATAGTGGCTACATGTCATTTATGACTTGTCAAAACTGTCGGTTTGGTTATCGGACAGTCCGTTTGGGTTTTAGACTTATTTCCCTGTTTTAGAGGTTTTGCTGTTAAGGATTAGGTCTCGGACCAAAACTCCTAGTAAACGATCTCAGATGGAAATTCTGACAGCGCCATCAACTCTGGAACATTAATTTTAGGCTAAGGGGACCCTTCGTCCAGGTCCCGAGACTTTCAAACTTGTTTTGGGCTATTAGATAGATTTGTTGAAAAATAGAACTATAGGTGTGAGCCCCACATTTAATCTACACGACCTCAGATGGAAATTTTGATGGTTCCATTGAGTCCGAAATGTCGAATTTGGTATGGTAGCTTAGTTCATTTGTGCGTACGGGGTTCTGAATGAATCCCGAGCACTCGATCCGAGTCCATTTTGAATATAACTAAAATCTGGTAGCTGATATCTTGTGTGACCACTAAAGAGGTCAAGGAGACACTTTAGCGGTAGCCACTTTAGTGTTACCAAGCCGCTTTAGCGGCCTTGACCATTTCGGCGAGGACCGCTTAAGCGGCCTTGACCATTTCGGCGAGGACCGCTTAAGCGCTCCCTTGTCTGCTTAAGAGGACGTCGCTTAAGAGATGGGGTGCCGCTTTCAGTGACCGCTTAAGCGGCCAGGTGTCCGCTTACTGAGAGCATGAGGCGTGAGAAAGAGTGGGGATTCACCCATTGAAGCTAAGGTAAGTTAGCTCATCACTCCTTGGTGATTATTCATCATTTTACCAGTTAAATTTCGTCTCATTTCATTTTAAATTCTTAGAAATTAGGTCTTTGAAATCCTAATCTTTGGGGACTAATTTGGGCCTCGATTTGTGCTCAACTTTTGAGCACAAATTCCTTGTCCTTCGAGGGACCTCGTGACAAATTCAATTTTGGAATTCCATTAGCGGGCCCTACGAGCCCATTATTGACTCGATTTGGACCTGGAGATTCATATTGCAATATGGGTGTAGTTTTACTAGTGTTGACATGTAGGTTACTATTTTGATAGTGGGGCGTCGATTAAGGATCGTGGAGCAAAGTCGGGCAATTTGTGGACACTTTAAGAATTGCGGTTCGGTGTCGAGGTAGGCTTCAGTCTACTTTTCTTTATGAGATTGTGTATTGTATAGATTACATGCTAGGTAGAGATTATAGGATGGGATTATGGCCAGTGTAGCATGACTTAGCCTATTTAGGGAATCCGGGGTATAAGTGTGACCCGAACCTTAGCATAGGTTGCTTGTTAAGGCCATAGAATCCTATTACCCTTGATTATAAGCATGATAACCATAGTCGATGATTAAAGATCCTTTAGTATAAGGTTTACCATTCGACTTAGTGAATGGGGTAGTAGTTTCCCCAATTAAATCCTTTAGTGACTTTACGCCCTCATTTACCGTAGTTTCCCGAGTCATGCGGCGTTATTTAATCGATTATTTATTATTGGGCCCGAGTTCGTGGTTACGATGCCAGTTGGACTCCAGATGAGTATTTTATCCCTAAAAGGGACATGATTCTTGATTAAAGACACCTAGGCGCTTATAGTGGTATTGTTTGGATACTGTGATGGCATGCGTACTTTTAGGCGCATTCATGCTCACTTAGTGGTACGATTCCAACCAAAACCTTGATTTTACTACTATTTCTAAAAAGGGATTTATTCCCACTTTTCACTTTAAATATGGATTGTTTTATAACGGGAATCGTATCACCTTATTTACTGGATTATGAGCTTTTGGAACTAAAGATGAGGTGTTAGAACTTTGACCCAGGCTGATCCTGGTCCATTATTTATCCACTCATTTTACCACTACTATTTACTTTGGTCGAGGGACATTCTGACCTTTTGTACATGATTATGATGATTTAGTCCCGAGCATGATCTCGGACAATAGATTTACAAATTTATATCCTTTTAGTCACGATTTGAGTCCGCGCACTAATTATACATATCTCTCTCTCCGATATTGGACGGAGTAGATGCATTATGATACTTATTGAAAGCCCTAGATCGGGACCAGGCAATGTATATGGATTTCTCAAATCCCCTAGGGGGGCCCTTCTTCCAAGAGCCGTCGTTCCGAGAAGCTTGGTTGCCGTAGGTCCTGCCTTTGCGAGCTAGGTGAGCTGGAGGAGGTGTATGTTGCATTCATCCATTCATGTGCATTGCCTATCACCAGTATAGTTGTTTGGCACCTGTATCTATCGGTCTTATGAGGGGCTGTATAGGTATATGTTATGGTTGTTGTTTGCTGAGTATTTTAGTGAACCTTCCGGGCTTTTGGGGGTCCGGTTAGGTACTTGTTTGCCCGGACTAGCGGGTTACTTTATTATTGATTATTATGGTTACTTCGTGGTAGGTTGGTTGTGGACTGATACCTGAGATTGGAGGTACGTTCCTTATTCCTTTATCTTCTCGGCGTGTTATATTGTTTATCCCAGGATTAGTCACCCCTTTTGGGTAGAGGCTTGATGATGCTATTGTAGCTCTTTTACTTGGCTAGGGACCATGAGATGTTAGGTTGACTCCTTCAGGTAGTTACCTTGGAGTTAGTCCTATATGTATACATATAAGTAAGTTATTACCGTATATCCCTCTCTTCCTCGATCTATTCATATTGCATATGTACCCTTTGGCTTAGTATATTACTATATATACTTCTTTCTCTATTTATTTATGTATTGACCAGGATATACGGTATTGCACTTTAGTTCCTGAATGTTGTTAGGATAGGATAGTTATCCTTATTGCTCCATTAGCACTGTTATGCCTAGTTCCTTGGATATTTGTCTGTAGTTATTTTCATGCCTTACATGTCATTTTATGCTTACATTATTTCTGGAGCTCAGTTGGCCGATGCCTACTGAGTACCACGTGTTTGGTACTCATATTATACTTCTGCAGCCTGCAAGTTATAGTACTAGTTATCGTCGTTGATGTGTGTATATTGTGCGAAGCAGCTATGGATCAAAGACTTGGGGTGAGCTCCTGAGGTTTTGGAGTATCCCTACTCTCCTTCTTATTGTAGATTGTTCGCTATGTTGTATCAGAGACGACTTATATATATATATATATATACTCTTTTCGTGTATTTCATTTGTACTCCTGTTGTATTAGATGCTCTTGTACTGGCTCCACCAGGTTTTGGAGTTATATTAGCCTTGCTATTATATTTATTCCGTTGTTTTCTTTATTTCTATCAGTAGTCCATTACTAGCTGTTCCGGACTACGGGTTGACTTACTTACTGGTGGGTTATAGTAGGTGCCATTATGAACAGAAAAATTGGGTCGTGACAATATTTTATTGGGGTTAAGGTTTGACTTTACCAACTGGCAGGTTAGTATAGTGCTATGATGACCTTGGATTTTTAATCGTGACTAAAAAATATCGTTAGACTGTCTAAATAGTAACTAAGACTAACAAATTGAAAATGAGCAAGCACATTTTAATATTTATAGGATTGATGTTACCTGTAATCACACATCATCTCATACACAATTATTTATTTAATAATCGTGGTTTCGAGTGCGCACTTTTAATTATTTCTTTGAGCACATACTACCGGCCGACTCTCATTTCTTTTGCAAGCATAGACTAATATTGAAGAACTTTATCGTGTTGCCCATCGATAGATATTCTGTGACATGCTTTATATATATCTCGAATAGATGATCAATTATGGAGCTCCCAAAATGAGAAGCCAACATAACCTCAGTAACAGCTCTTATAGTCTTAACTACTAACTTGGCACGATCCTCAAAATGTTCGCCATTAGGTTTCTCAATGGCAGCCATATCGCTCTCAAATGCTTCAAGTCTTTCAAGATTAAATGATCCTTCCATTTGTATGATCTTCTTTATATCTTCTTCATATGGTGTATAAGAAGGCATGTTAAATGAATCAATTTCATTCTCGTTGATCTTGCCCTGCTTCCATTTAAACAAAAGAAATGTTAAACTTTACATATTAACGTTAACATCGATATTTATTTGGTATGACACAAGTTATTTTTTGGAAACAATTTTTTTGATAAATAATGTAATTTGGTGAGTGGAAAGTATTTTACAAAAAAATAAAGATAAAGTTTTATAATAATATTATCAAATAGAATTTTTTTTGGGGTGGTTAAGATTAATACTAACGTTTAAGTGTTAGAGCAAGTAATATGAGTTAACAATTAAGATTGTTTTAAGGTCAATGACTTCCGCCCATAAATAAGGGAAGTCATTTTCTCAGAACTTTTTTCCAAGGAATATATTTTATGTTAATTAAGCAAATAATTTAATTGGAAAGAGAACTTTTTGAACAATAAAAAATATTTGGTAGGGAAAAACAAAAGTGGATGCATGTTTAAGGAACACATAAACAACCTCGGCAGCTAACTGAAGAAGTGAGTTTGTTAGCAAATCCATCAAACAACAAGAATCATAGCTTCTTGGATCTGGATTGCTCCTGCCAACATACACAAGGACCATATACCCTCCACTCATTAGTTCTTGAGAACGCAAGTGTAGAAAGCTTGAAAAATCCTTCTCAAATTGCTTGAAATATTCTTCCAGTACTTGTGGAGGACTTGATTCCGATAAAAGTATACTTCCCTTGTTACACTCCAAACCCTTTGGAACCTGCTAGTTAATAATATACACTTCTAAAGATGAAGTACATGAGAAAAAAATACTCACAGTAGTAAAAGGAAATTGTAAAGAAATTTGTTCTAATACAGAGAAAAGTTGTAGTTAATTTAATTATTAACTAGTAAAGAATAAAAATAAGATGAATTAGAAAGTGAGTGACACATGAAATTAAAGTACCTGAGAAAGCCAATGGAGACTATAAGAAGAATGAACAAAGTTTAAGCTGTTTCTAGGAAAAAGCCTTTCATAAAAAGAACCAGCAACTCCTGCTATGAAACAATTCCCATATTTCTCTTTTTTCATCTTCTCAAGAAATAATGGAATTGATTTGAACACACTATTGAAATCATTATCTGGCAGATCGTTCAAATATACTTGAAATTCTGGTGGTTCAGACTTATTCTCTTTGCACAAATTATGTACCGTGTCAATGACATTGCTGATGGACAAGAGAGTATTTGGTCCTGATGAACAACCCAAATCTGCCACAGTGAAACACTTTGGAAAAATACCATTCTTGAACAAATTTTTTACACAGTCTTCTAATACAGGTTTTGCCTTTACTATCACTGTTCTCTGAAAATTAAGAGACAAAGATTAGTAACAATGCTTATAGTCTAGTTGTATTGGTATGCAGAACGGAGCCATATGGGTTCCGAATTTTAGAATGACGAATTTAAGTCATAATAACTGAGCTCTAAATGTAATATTTGTATATATTTAATAATTTTTTAAAACACAAATGTACCATTTGAGTAAAAGCAACTGAGTTCGGTCGAACTCGTACTGGGTTTCTAGCTTAGCCCCTGTGGGTATGAGGCTCTTCAACACAATAGGTATGGGTTCAAATTGATGTGAACTCAAAAGAGGCAATAAATCAACATTACTCTACACAACATAATTTCTGATTGCACAACTTTAAGGAACAGAACAAATTAAAATCACGGATCATCTAGCAAATAAAGGAAGTTGGATGCACAATAATAATAATATGATATATTTGCCCTTCCTACTTTGTTTTGGGTGCTCAAAAGATAGACAATTAATCACTATGAATTATAACATATTTGTATACGCAACTTCTTTGAATGATTAACCTCTATTATATCAACCATGAATCGATTAAAAGAATCACGCAAGATTAACACTCGATGAGTTTCTATACACTTTTTTTGCTTTTCTTGAATTTGCATAAAGAAGTTGGAATTGAAAAAAACGAGACCTGAAGGAATGAGTTATTGGCATAACTGCATTCTGAATCTCCTGCAGTCATTGGTAGACTTTTTTCGAGTACCATTGCTTCTACTTTTCTCTTCTTTCTTTTTTCTTTAGGATGATCAAATTATTTAGTCTTTCCCTTTTCTTGTTTCTTGTTTTTTGCAATAGTTTATCCATCTTTGGAATGTTTGAGGATAAAGAACATGGATTTTCATGATGACCATTAGTTTCTCAACTGAAAAGTTGGCAACTGATCTGACATTTGTATGTCGTAAAAATTCGCCTTGTGCTGTTTATGTGGTGTGGGCTTTTTGTTCCAAATCTATTCACGCCCTTGAAGTTGAACACAAGACAGGAAAAACATTTTTTGAAATAGGTATCTTCAAACCTCTTAAATAGGAATTGATCACATGTTAATCTCTCTCTATATATATTTATATATAAGAGGGGACTCGGCTCCCCTCCAGTAGGGGCAGTGTCCAGTTTGTCCAGTAGACCCTAATCAACTTACACCTGTCCTATTAGATATCTAAAGGTGAATAATTATTTAACTAAACTAATCTGCTAAATCATGGTTAAACCATACATTGATTTATATTTAATTGTTTCCTTATTGGCAGCGTTTCTGTTGGCGAGAATCTTGCTAAAAAAGTTCCAAAAAATTCATTCTCTGTTTTTCTTTATTTACCTGCAACCAAAATCAAAGCTATTTTATTTTCATGGCTTATTTTTAATTTTTAATTTTTCGTGGTCTTTTCTTAAGTTCTAGAGTATTATTTTCACTTCCAAGTCTCAGCTATATTTCCATCCCAAATTCCAACTATTTTCAAATTAACTACTACATTATTTTCATAGATTGTTTTCGTAACTCGAAATCCCTTCATACAGTATATTCAACTTATTAATTAACTAGATTAATCTAATTCATAATTTTATATAGGCTTTCGTTAGTGTGAGGCTGAGATTTTTCCGAGTATGTATGTGCATTATAAGTGGCAGAGCCAGAATATTCACTAAGGAGTGTCAGAATATAAAGAAGTAAATTCACGAAGAAGCCAAGGGGTGTCAATATGTAATATATATACACATAAAAATTATATTTTTACTTAGCTACAGAATGTAATTTTTCAACGAAGGGGTGTCGGTCGACACCCCTTAGTTACATGTGGCTCCGCCACTTTATAGTGTCCCCTCGCTTAACTCGTAACTTTCGTGTTTCTATCAAACGGCAGCCCTTTTGGGAGTTCTTTAAGTCTCAATTCACTCTGTGTAGATTAATTGAACTGAAAACCTTATTTCCAAATTTTTTCCCCATAAAGAAAAAATCGCAAAAATATACAACAACATATACCCAGTAAAATTCCACAAATGAGGTCTAGGAAGGGTAAAGTGTACGCAGACCTTACCACTACCTCGGGGAGGTAGAGAGGTTGTTTTCGAAAGACCTCAGCTCAAGTGTGGCAAATTCAGGTACAAAGAAGAGGAACACAGTGAAGGTAATATGGGGAAAAATCACAAAAATATATTAGATAAAAAATTAAGTTGCTGGAGATTTGTACTGCGATCGTTATATTAGATAACATATACATCAAACCAGCAAGTGGAATAGCTTCTCTGCCAGACTACAAATAGCTTCTCTGCTCATTTGATTTACTCTCATTTTATATCATTTTTAAGGTCAAAAAATAAATATAAATGGTTTTTATAGTATAAATACAATTGTACAATCAAACAAACATCACAACATTACTTTACTGGAGTCTGTTTCAAAGTTGAAGATTGTTCATATGTTCAATATAACTCATAATATCAAAATTGCACTAGATTGTCTCATGGTAAGAAATTCTTTTTCCAACAAAAGGAAATCCCCAAAGTATGTTTTTTCGGATCTCTTGCAACCAGCAGAAAAGTTTCAGCAGATATTCTCGGATTTGAATTCTGTCTTGCGAAATTGGAATTAGCCGGAAGGAGTACTTTAATTTAACCATGGTTTAGCAGATTATTTTGATTAAATAATTATTCACCTTTAGATAGCTAATAGGACAGGTGTAAGTTGATTAGAGGTCTACTGGACAAACTGGACACTTCCCCTACTGGAGGGGAGCCGATTCCTATAAGAGGGTCATAGCCCCGCCTACGTGGCATATTCTAAAGGCCCAAGATTTTATTTATCTATTATCTTTTCTTTATTTGAAATTTTCACGTCACACGCCTCTACTTTTTTAAAACTCATTTACATTACTAAACCAACGGGTCTTTTAATAAAAACTCCAAAAATCACTAATTAATTAACTGTCAGGTGAAAAGAGGCGTCTTCTTAATAATCTTCTCTCGCACGGTTGAAATCACTTACATGAGTTTTCTCTACCATGGTAAATTTGCAATGGTAGAGTACTACTTTCTTCTTTGTCCATCAATTTTAATACAGTTAAAGTTCATTATGATCTTTGCCTTCTTTCTCCATATGTTTCTTACACTTATATTCATCTATAAAAAATATGGTAATTTTGAATATCAAATTTTGTGGTGAACAATGAAAAACGTAATTGGGATCAAAGCAACATGTGGATCCCTATAGGAGCCATATTTGCTGCTGTAATCAAATTCCTACTTTTATATAATCTAAATTTTTTACTTCGAATCTAATATTCTGCATTTTATGTTCTCTCTCTTCTCTCTTTGTATAGGAAAAATGATTTTGAAAAATGATAACGTTTTTTTAATAATTGCAGGTTTTATTATCGTCTCAGGAATCACCCCAAGTTTTCAATTTTGAAGGTTGGGGTTGCTTTCTTGGTTCATCGTTATTACTATTAGCTTCTAATTATATGTATATTCTAGAGTGCAAGGTTTTCCACATAATTTGGATTCTGAATCAATTCTCCATTCTCCAGAACTTGCTTTTGTGATCCACACTATCCCATTGTGACAAGAGGTACACTGTGATATAAAAGATGGTTTATTTCCATCTGAAGTGAAAAAAAGGGGCTATGCCAGACGATATCATGTCCGGAGAATCAAGATTATAGGGTAAATTAATGTGTGTAATTTTTTTGAATCATTTGTTGACTTCTTTAAGAGTATTTTCAATCTGACTGGTTATCTTCATTTGGACACAAAATAGCTTTGTCCTCTGTCTTATTAAAAGGATAAAATAGTGACGAACCTCTACCTTCTGAACGAATAGGCCAAAAATTTTATGCTCCTTTTTTGGGAGAGAGGGAGAGGAAAGAAGGAGAAAAATGCATTGATGGAATTGTGAGAACGAATTCATCCAATTATCTGAATGAATACTTCATCGTGGAAAATTGTATATAGTTATTTGTTGCAAGTTCTCTTCATCAAATTTTTATTTTGATACAGACAGAGCCCCATGAAATGAAGAAAATATCTGCTGAGAGATTTCTAACCTATTTACAGGATGCCATATATTCTCTTAAGCAAGGTAAATTATTTTCTGCTACAATTCCCCACTTTTTCTATTGAACCTTTGGTTTCTATTGAATAAGAAGAACTATGTTGCTGGTCTCTTACTTGCCATTTTGGATACAACAACAACAACATACCCAGTGAATTCCCACCAGGTGGGGTCTGGGGAGGGTTAAGTGTACGCAGTCCATACCACTACATCAGAAGAAGTAGAGAGGCTGTTTCCGATAGACCCCCGGCTTGCCATTTTGGATATCCTTTAGTAATCAATACATCGTCACGGAAAAAAACATAAAGGGGGATACTATCTCTCTTATCACCTTAAGATTTGTTGTAGTTTTAATGATAGAATTTGCATTTATCAAGTAATTGGAAAATACTAACTTGCACACTGGTGTTTATAACAAACCAACTCAACTTACTTTGATAAAAATATGGTTAAAACTGTAAAATGTGTACACAAACTCATTTCATGCATCTATTTCTTTCGTCTAAACACCCAATGCAAGTATGTTTTTACGTAAGTAATTTGTTTTTAAAATTCCCCCCTACAATTCTTTAGCAAATAGTTTCTCTTAAGTTATTCCATAATCGAGTTGATTTCTTAGATGGTCACTCAAGTAATAGTTATTATATTAGAAAGTCACTTATTTTCTTGATTCACATTCTGAAAACCCAACATTAATGATCTAAGACATTTTTTTCTTCTGCAAATAAACTTAAGAGTACATTTTGATCATTTTAAACCAAATGGGCATTTGTATTAGCAATCTTTCTATACTAATCACGAAAATATTTTTTCTTGAATTTCTTCGCGGCATTAGACATTGGATAATTCTACTTTATGCATAGATGTGGCTGAAATATTTCCAGCTAAAAAGATTATTAGATGAAGCTTCTAACTTAACTCTTGCTTTCACATACTGATATTGATGCAAAATGTTCTTCTAAGCTACAATAAAACAAGGATAAACCACGAAGGAAGAGATATGAGAGTAGTTGGCACCAAGATCATCCATTTAATAACAAATTTGATTTCTATAAGCACTCTTTATAAGGTTCACATATGATGGACGTAATAATTTTTGTGCTGCTTTTGTTAATTATACGTATCTATTTCAAATTTATGTTCATGCCATAAACTATTCATATTATGTACTCGGAAAGTGAAGAAAGATTTGTAGATTTTGAATGCAAATCCAGAACAGTAAAATCGTGGTATCTAAACCAGAATATTGTCTGTACATGTTGAAGTTGTTGAGGGGTATAAAGTTACTCTTTTGGAGAAGTATGGGATAGATTTTGTGTTGAATTTCTTTTAATGCATACTTATGTTCAAGATTGAAAATGAGAAGTCTGTTTTACTTTAAAAAACTAAAAAGGTTGTACTACCTTTGGATATCTGAGTATTTTTACTTTGGGGAGGCTTTAGATTTAGATATTTACCCAAATTGTTCTTGATAATTGCAGATTGTTGATGAAATGAAAATGTATCCTAAACTTCTCAAAGAGATACAAGAAAACATGAAGGATTTGAATGCAATTATTATTAAGAGGAGCAAGGACTTCAATGGTGAAATCTTTACGGCATCTGACATTGCTTTCAGAAACTTATGACAGCTGGAAGGGCCAAGACGGTAAATTAAATTGGCTTTTGTTCTTTTAGCTTTGATAGTTATAGTAATGGGTTGTTGTTGGCAATTAAAGGGAATCGAAATAGTTCCTCAACATGTTGCATATATTCACCTTTTTAGCAATTGCAAGTTTCTTTTTCTCCATATTTTCATAGAAGGTAATATGACTGCTGACTTCTTGGCTAATTTGGAATAAAGTAGGTCTCAAATTATCTTTCATGAGAACTCCGTTCTTTTCTATTTATAGGTTATTCTTAACTTGGATAGACGACAGGATATCCCAAACTATTAGGTCAAGAAAGAACTAATTTTTGATAAATGATGTGTATTTATGAATGTAAGATATTTTGTAGTCTTATTTTATAATTAAATTGTACCCGTGCATGTAAATCCTTTTTGTGCATAATATATTTACAATGTATCCCTATTATTCTAGCAATTGTAATGGAGTCCAAGATGTATGACCTCCTTCCTATACAATTTTTTGTGGGTTCGGCCTTAACCCCACCGCATTGGTGCACTTACTTTAATATATGAATATTTTGAAGGGTCATTTGTATGCTTAATGAGGTTATTTGTGGCTGCGCGAGTCCATTACCTAGTTATTAATAAGATATAGTATCAATTAAGTATGTATAGTAATTTTATTGGATTTGCTCCTCTCCATTTCTCTTTTCTCCATTTTCCCCAAATTCTTGCTTGGATTGATGACACATGTCATAATTTATAATCAATGGATGAGATTTAATTAACTAAACTAAAGTCCTAACCATGATTTAAATAATTAATTACTTCCATATATTTGATTCCAAAATATTTTTACAATCCCAAAAATTTTAGTTGTACATTATCGCTTTCAAACTTTTCTTTCTTAGCTTTTGAGTAAATTTTTGCGTGCTTATTTTTTTTTCTTTTGTACCTTTTCTGATATGATTATATGACCATGATAATCTTTCAAAAATTTTGCCATGCATTATATTTGCTCACATTCAAATTCAAAAATACAAAATATAAAGGTAAACTCCAACTTATGATAATACAAAAATTAAATGAACTTTACAAAAAAATATTTGCCAAAAAAAAAAAAAAGTTGCGCGGGAAAAAATTACTCAGAGCAAAAAGATGAATTTTTGATATACTTAGGAATGATATGATATATATCTAGATTTATGGGATTCTAATAATATTTTGGAAGCAATATATGGAATTAATTAATTATTCTAATCATGGTTAGGATTTCATTTTAGTTAATTAAGTCTCATCCATTGATTATAAATTATGACATGTGTTCTCAATCCAAGCAAAAATTTGGGAAAAATGGTGATAAAAGACATGGAGAGAAGCCAAATCCAATTTTATTGCACTTTAAACAAGAAGCTACTTGTATTTGTTCTTAATAAATTATATTAATCTTTTATCAGTGTATTAATTTCTTATTTTATTTTTAATTTTCTTATTTATTTTTCGTTTTAAATTATAACAAATTTACTTAGGGTCTATTTGGAAAGTCACCTTGAAATTGAATTTGGATATAATTGTGTGTAATTACTCAGTTCTGGTATATTTGTCTGACCAAGTTATTTGGTGGTTGAGAATTGATGGTAATTCCAAAATATTTTTTTAAATTTTAATTTCTATTCTTTTTAACGGAAAGCCTTTTATTTCTTTTTAAATTTAATTTTTAACTTTTTTTCATTATTTATCTTTCATTTCTTTACTTCTCAATCTTTACTTCACATGCTTCCAGGTAATTTCTCATATTTTGTTTCTCTCTCATTTATTTTGTTGTTTTCTTCATACTGCTTAGCTATATGTTTTTTGGTAACTAACAAGATGTATTATGGGAAATGCAATTTAAAGTGACAAATAAGTTTGTAAAAGTGATAAAATATTTTCAGCTTTTTATTTTTATACTTTCACCCCAACAACTGTAAAAGTTGTCTCAACAACTACAAAAGTTGTCTCAACAACTATAAAAGTTGTCCCAATAACTATAGAAGTTGTTCGACAACTATGCTAAGTTGTTCGACAACCATACGAAGTTGTTGGACAACTG
The DNA here is from genome assembly GCA_031232105.1 of Capsicum rhomboideum. Taxonomy (NCBI): domain Eukaryota; kingdom Viridiplantae; phylum Streptophyta; class Magnoliopsida; order Solanales; family Solanaceae; genus Capsicum; species Capsicum rhomboideum. The sequence continues at coordinate 48,860,496 of CP124710.1, forward strand.
AATAGTTGTCGAGACAACTAATGCAGTTGTTGAACAACTGTGTGCAGTTGTTTGAAAGATTTGACCCACTAATATTGCAGGATTCACTCATCCCTTTTAATTAATTAGAGACTTGCGAGGCATTCTCAACTCATTTTTTCATGTATTAATCACCAATGCAAACCTTAACAGCATAGTAAGACAAACACAACTAACTATCCAAATCAATCAGTCTCTATCAATTTAATTGTAGCCTAATAGTTTAAAAGAAAGAGCTACTAAAATGATTCAAAACTGATAGTTCTGGATAAGGTTTCTAATGCTAGGGGCAGTTCGAACATTGCAAGTGTAGGCTTTCTCTCGAGCAAGACTATCAACTTCGAGTCCGGAGTCGAAAGGGACAGTTTTCAACACTACAAATTAAAACGGACAACCCTTTAACTTATGTATCAAAATGGGCAGTTCACCCATTTTGGGCGGACTATTAGTTCATTGTCGTTAACTCCGTCAAACGTCAAGATGCAACTGAAAAAAATTATATTAAAGGAGTTTGTCCAAAAGCTGGTGAACCCCATTTTGATATTTTTTTGTAGTTTGCCCACAAATTCAAAATTTTATTTTTATTAAGTAGTATAAATAAATGCATTGTGGGTGTTCATTCTTAAGAATTTCTCTGCAGATTCCTATAAGCAACATTCACTATCAAATGTTTAGGGAACACTTTTTTTTAACAATTAGTTGTTTGTTGAAATTTCTTATAAGGAAAAAACATTGAATGACACCGTTAGAGTTAGTTTATTTTGGGGTGGAGATTCTTTATAGAGTTAGTTTATTTTGGGGTGGAGATTTTTTGTATAAAGGTGGTTCGGTTAGATATAGTCTTCCTGCGGAAACGGTTCAAGTGTTTCCAATGATACTCAAATATGATCGTCTTTTACGTCTTATCTGGAGCAAAATGAAGGTACATAATCCCGAACTTTCTATTCTAATCATCGGTCGATATCCCATATCAATTATGGGTAATAGTCATATAAATTTTAAGGAGACTCGAATTTGGAATGATGACTCTTTATCAGATAAGTGTTGTTTCTTATCTGAATTCTGTGGTGTTGTTTGAAAAGATAAGTGTCACATAATTGAGGTAAATTTAATTGTTAGGTGTTCATGGTTGTTCTTGTTTACTAAGTTATGGTTACTTGTTCACATTTATTATTTTGGATTGGACATGACCCTACCAGTACACTGTCGTTTCTTGTATATTGATACTACATGTGCTCTTCTTTTTATTGAGTGTAGAGCATTTTTCGGCGACTGCATTGAGATCTCAGCTTTAGAGCAGACCTCAGTCTGACTCAAGGGTGAGCTACATCTTCTGGACAGCCATGGATCATTCATATAGTTCTTATCCATTTGTTTCAGCCTTGAATATTTTTCTTTGTTTTTGGGTTGAATCTTTTTGTTGACATTGGTAGTGTTTTGGTACGATGACTTTTAGGTTCTTGGGGTTGTTTTAGACATTCGTTTTAACTCGGCATTTGCTATTATTACTAGAACACTTGAGACATTGGATTATTGAATGAAGTGATTAGTTTATTTTATGAGAGAATAATACTTTTAGTTCTTGTGTTAGTGCTATATTATGGTTTTAGTCCTTGTGTTATTCAACTTATCACTATCATCCTTCAATTTTATTATGTCAGTGATTTTCACCCTTCAACTAACGGTACCTAGAAAAGTTAGCAGAAAGTTAACTCCACTGAGGGAAAATGCAGGTATTTGAATATTTTTCTTGCTGGTTGACGAACAACATGTATCAACTGCTTGCTTCTTAAAAATGATCTTTTGAATCCTACAATCTTGAGACACCATTTTCTATCTATGCGTATATTTTCTTTATTGAACTTTAGAGTAGTTCTTTTCTTCTTTTCCAATTTGTAACAAGACTTTACATGAATAAAAGCAATCTACAAATCCTATATACAACCACCAGTAGTGACTCAATAACACGACCCTCTTTGAACTTATTTTTTCTTTTTCAAAAATTAGCCTTCAAAATCAGTTGTACTATTTAAGTGATTAGAACAGGACTTATGTGATAATGTGAAAAATGTTGACAAAAATGTTGACACCCAATTTTGACCTCCTAATATTTCCTTTAGGCTACTATTTTATAAATTATTAGTTTTGGGTATTAATATTTCTTATTTTTTATCAAATAAATCTTGACGTCTCGCATTGATGATTTTGAAATATGTGATTTATTTTAATATTTTTTGTTAATTTAAATATAATATTTTACATAAATATTGTTAATATTTAAGTATTTCTGCAAATATGCATACTCATAATTTACAAACACATAGTTTTTTATTATTATTATTATTATTATTATTATTATTATTATTATTATTATAGTTATTATTATTATTATTATTATATTTATTATTATTATAGCGTCTCTTAAAATTCGCATTTATAATTTACAGGTACGTAATTTATTCTCAAATTATTATTATTACCATTAATTTTATATAATATTTTACATAATGTTAATTTTATATACATAATTTATTTTGTGACATCTTATTATTTTCCCATTGTTATTATTGATTATATATTTTTTAAATACCAACCTAATTCAAATCAATCCCCCACGTAATAGATGAGTTCGGCCGGGACCCACATTTGTGGACCTCAAAAGGTGCCTAATACCTTCCTTTCGAGGTAACCTGAACCCTTACCTGAATTTTTGATTGACGTAGACTAATTAAATAACTGCAATTAGTTTAGAATGGTGCCCTAACATACCTTAATTCGTTAGGTGGCGACTCTTCTCTTTTAAACCATTTCAAAAAGAGTTGTCACGTCGAATTCCGCTTTTCGCGAGAAAAATAGGACGCGACAGTATGACTACTCTGCCGGGGATACTTAGGTTCTAACCATTACGAATTTATGTATTATGTGGGATTTTTGTTTTTAATTATTTTTGTTGAGTTGTTTCGACTTTTTCTAATTATGCATGTTAATTTTTATTTCTTTTGCGTTATCAGTTTTCTTAAATAATTATTTCGGTACTTTTAATTTATTGTTAGAAAGTATGTTAATCCTCTTCCCTTTTATTATCTCGTTTGTCTTTTCATGTCCCTCCACTCTCCTTTTCCCTTTTGATTACTTACTTGTTATTTTTTATCTCCGTTATATTCCTTTAGTTATGTATTTGTTAATTTTATCTATTTTTTTTTATATATATTGATCAACATGTTACTGCTTTCTACTATGTGCTATGTGTTACTGCTTTATATATAACTGGCATTCCGTTCATATCTTCCTCCACTTGGAACCTTTTTTTTTTTTTTTTTTTTTTTTAAGAATGATTGCGTGGTTGTACGGACGTTCATTCTTTTTAAACACCTTATGGGAAAGATCTCATGAATCGGTCGATCAGCGGTGCGTCGACAATCATGAGCTTTCCCACTCTCAAGTTGTCTGCTTGAGGGAACCATGTCAAAAACCACTCTTATTCCTAGATCCTGTCCGTCTATTCCTTTACTAAGGAATAGGCATCTTAAAGCCTAGAATACTTTGCTAAGAAAACTATGCCTTAAGTTCTAAGGGATTTCACAATCCCAAAAAGGACGCCCTCATAATTTATGTGCATTTTTGAGAGAAATATGTCTAAATGTTGTCATTTGCTTTTTGGGGTTAGGGTAGGCTAGCCTTTTTGTTCTCCAGGTTCAATGGCACCACCTACATCATATCCAAGGTTCAGTATTTGGTGCATGCAAAAGCAGATGGAGTCTTGGTGGCTAGACTTGGGTTTAGAAGGATAGATCGCAGTGAGAAAGGTATTGGAGAGCTTGCCATCTCTTATGCATGTCACCCCGTGCAGGGAACTTATTGAGGCTGCTACTACATTTTGGGATGAAAAAAAGAGTGTCTTAGTATGGGAAATCTGGGAGGAACGCTGGAACTATCATATCTCTTGACCGGCCGCCATCGCTTTGACAAAGCTTTAGAGGCCTACAAAAAAGAAGGCAAAGAAGAAGACGTTTTCAGAATTCAGTTTATTTATTTAATATTTCATTGTATTTTCAGCTTTAAGACAATTTAGTTTAATGAATTTTAAATTTTTGGGGTTTATTTTATGAGCAAATGACATTATTTTACTACATATTTATCTCTTAAAAAATGATAGGCCCACCTCTGTCTCAAAAGAGGCACCCAAAATAGGAAACATCAAACAATATGTCTATTGTGTGCTATTTCTGTTATTCTCCTTATACCACTAACGCACTAATTATTGATTTTGTTTTTTTGTTGTTTTTCCCTCACCCAAAGGTTGATTTGTGTACTCTGGCTTATCATACACGGTCAAAAGGGGCTCCTCCTCCTCCTCTCACAAGTTTGAAAGGTAAAGAAAAGATAGGCTATAACAACAACGCTACAGACAAAAGCACAGAAGGAGAAAGTATCATAGGACAAAATGAAATTATCCTAAGAATGGGACAACAGATTCTTGAACTACAAGGAGAATTAGCGCAAGTGTGAAACTTGGCCAATTATAGCCTTGAAGTGATTTGAGCAGGGAATCGAAGTAGGTTATGGTTTATTTATAGCAATGAGACTTGCTTGACGTTGTACTTATATGTAAATTGAATGTTTTTAATTGATTTCAGGCACTACTTGTGATTATTCACTGCACTACATTTTTATTGATATTAATATTGAATATGGTGTTATTGTAGAGATGAATTGATGTTATTGACGATGATATTGAGATTATGATGATGATGTTGTTATTGATAACAATGATGATGATGAGAAAGTGATGATGATGATATTGAGATGAGAAAGAGATGATGCATACATCTTGCATACATATATTCAACATATGCATTTGAATATACATTTATACGTATATATTGTGATGAATATAGTTGATGAATTGACTAAGTGGAAAAGGTGTAATTGTGAGCTTGTATTCATCCCGAATTAAAGTGTCATATTTGTGGTTGGTTGTCATTAGTTATGAGTTCTGTTGTGATCACAGTTACTTATGTTTGGCTTGCATATTTGTATAGTGTTGAGTTGAGTCGACCTATGATGGCTACCAGTACTTAGTTGATGTACTGATGCTACATGTGCTCTTTCTTTATTGGGTGTAGAGTATGTTCCAGCATTTGAGATGAAACCTCAACTCTAGCCAGTAGTTGTAAACTTCGATTCAAGGGCGAGCATCATGATTGTGCAGCCTTGAATCTTCTGACTTGTGTTTATGTCCCTAGTTTTGGTACTAAGACATTCTCATATTTTCTTTTATGGTTTGGATAATCTTGTAGCCACTATTTTTGGACGCTCTTAGATGTTCTTGTACAATGACTTCAGGCCCTGGAGGCTGTAATAAATAGAGATATTCCATACTCTGTTTAAATTGACTATGATATTGGATTTAGTTTTAGATTTTATTTGAGATGATAATGATTGTGTTAGTGATTTGAATGAGGTTTTGATAAAAGTAACTTGTGGCTAATTTGACTTGGTTGGTAAGGGATGGGTTAGACGGTTCTACCATAATAGTGATAGGGTGAGTGCTAATCATGATCATTCGTATTATGACAGATTTATATCATGGAGGTATTGAGACTGCACGGGGTTCCAGTTTGCATCATTTTCGATAGAGGTATGCAATTCACCTCTAAGTTTTTGGACAAGTTACCTAAAGAGTTGGGCACCAAGCTTGACTTTAGCACTTCATTTCATCCTTAGATTGATGGGCAATCTGAGAGGACTATTCAGGGGCTTGAGGATATTTTAAGGTCCCGTTTGATTGATTTTTGTGGTCATTGGATAAGTTCTTTTCGTTGTGTGAGTTTTTATACAACAATAGTTACCATTCTAGCATCGGCATGGCTCCATTCGAAGCACTCTATGGGAGAAGTTGTAGATCACCCATAGGATGGTTTGAAGATGGTGATGTGAATCCTTTGGGCACAGAATTGGTGAAGGAAGCTTAGGAGAAGGTGAGATTCATTCAAGACAAGCTGTTGGCAGGCCAAGGTAGACAAATAGAGTATGTGGATCACAAGGTAAGGAGTATGTCATTCAAACCCGATGTGTAGGTATTATTAAAGGTATCTCCTATGAAGGGATTTATGCGGTTTGGCAAGAAGGGTAAGCTTAGCCGTTGGTATATTGGTCTGTTCGAAGTCCTTGATGATGTGGGATTGGTAGCTTATAGGTTGGCTTTGCCAGCAATCCTGTCAAGGGTCCACCAGGTAGTTCATGTGTAAATGCTTAAGAAATACCAAGGGGACGGTGATTATATCATTAAATGGGATTCGATTTTTCTTGGTAAAAATCTTTCGTACAATGAGGAATCTGTTGCAATTCTTGACCAGGATTTTCAAAATTAAGGACAATGGAGATTTTGTCTGTGAAGGTTTAATGGAAGCATCGTCTTATTGAGGAGGCTACTTGGGAAACCGAGAGGGACATGTGGTACAAGTACCTATACTTGTTTGAGGATATAGGTATTATCTTACTTCTTACTTTTCTCATATTTTATATTTTACTGTTCAGGGATGAATAATAGGTAAATTGATATCTATTGTGATGACCCTTTTCGTTGTTATGGGTAAGTATAGCAAGACAAAATTTGGGTTAAGATTGTTCCCGAATTAGGAGTTAGAAATTTCAGGCTAGGTTAGACTTGGATAAAATACGAATGTGGTATGGTCTAGGGTTGTTCGAAAATGGATTATTTTAAGGTTAAATGGTTTAGGATCATTTTATGGTAGCTAAGATAATAATAAATCCATAGAAAATTTCATAAGTGAATTCGGGTGAGTATAACTCTCGATATCAAATTTGACGTAAAGGGTTAGTTAGGGATGCCAAAATTTGAGGGTGTAATGCAAAAATGGAAAAACTGAGAAAAATCCCATGTTTTAGCCTTGCCTACTCCATTTTAATGGGTGGCAGGTTGCTACTACTTCACCACAATAGCGGGAGTCAGCTCTGGTCAATCCCGCCACAGCGGGCGAATTCTGCTATAACGATTTTGCTATAGCAGGATAGAGCCGCTATAGTGGGATATGTGCTGATTAATGCATAAAATACCCCAAAAATATTATTTCCATTCCACATTCATCTAAGGGCTACGAGAGGCAAATTTGGCAATTTCAACTCAATTTTCATCAATTTCCTTCGTTAAGGTAACCTAATCCATTTTATTAATTAGTTTTTTGATTATTAATCCATCAAATCACTAGTTTTCGAGTTTTGGGGAGGGTTTAACTTGACCAAGGTGAATTTTCTACTACAATTAGGTGAATTTGGTAGAAAATCCTTGGGTTTTGCTTAAAATTTGTTAATTTATGATTGCATGCTTAGAATTCACCATAATATTCATGAAATTGGTAGGATTTAGGTGGGATGATAGAAAACCCTAGGATGGGAAGAATGATTATTACTTTGACCCTGGTAGTTAAGGGATTAGGTTGTAATCGTTGAACGTGTTATGTCATTGTCTGAATTATGTTTGTATTGTTGCTTTTAGACCACAACCAAGCTGAAATTACACGGAAAGGCAAAGCTCAAGCTTATTAGAGTGGTGCAATCTTGGATTGAGTTTGATGATGGTTTAATATCGTTGAAACCCAACTTGATTAATATGTGCATGCTAACTATTTCTTTGTATACTTGTTATAATGCATGTTCAAAGAAGTAATTCATTGTATGATATCCTAAATGTTAATCACATCTAATAAGGTTGTAATAAATACTTGTTTATTGTACAAGTGTGGTTGTTATTTTCTCATTACATTTGTTGTTGATGTGATATATGTTGATTCTTGTAGGATGTACTAGTATTTAGGCATCTTCACGAGATTTATATTATTATTGTGGATATACCGATATTTGGACATCTTCACTGGATTGGTTGATTGGGCGACCATAAGACCCTTAGCATATGTGTAGAAGGTATTGGTGGGTGTGATAGTTCATTGAGTGGACCGGGTTTATTTGTGGACTTGTTATATTTGGTTTCTTGAGTGAAATGGGATTTATGATTATTGTCATTGTGGTTTTTGGATTGGATCATTGAGTGGTTCAGACTAAATTATAAATGAATGGCATATCTCTATGATTGTCTACTTACATATGTATTTGAGATAAGGTGTAGCATATTGTTGTTGAGTCATGGTTTGTTGACTTGGATTAATGCTGGTAGTCATGATCCTGACTTGGGTTGTTGTCTATATTGACTTGTACTTGATTGAATTCAATGGTGTTGTTTGAAAAGTTAAATGTCACATAATTGAGGTAAAAGTTAATTGGTAGGTGTTCATGGTTGTTCTTGTTTACTAAGTTATGGTTACTTATTCATATTTATTATTTTGGGTTGGCCAATGACCCTACCAGTACATTATTTTTTCTTATGTACTGATAATATACGTGTTTTTTTTTATTGAGTGTAGAGAATTTTCAGGCAACTACATCTTGACCTCAGGTTTAGAGCAGACTGCATTCGGACTCAAGGGTGAGCTACATCTTCCGGGCAGCCATAGGTCCTCCATATAGTTCTTGTCCATTTGTTTTGGACTTGGATATTTTCTTTTATTTTTGGGTTGAACCATTTTGTTGACATTGATAGTGTTTGGGTACGATGACTTTCAGGTTCTTGGGGTTGTTTTAGACATTCATTTTAATTCGGTATTCAATATTAATACTAGAACCCTTGAGACATTGGATTATTAAATGAAGTGATTAGTTTATTTTAAATTCGGTTAATTGTTGAGTTTGAGTAGTTTGAGTTAAATGGTTCTTTTATCGGAGGATTAGTGTGGGTGCTACTTGCAACGAGTTTGGGTTGTGATAGTAGTCTTGAGATTTTTTACAACCAGATGTGCTTAGCAACCCTTGATATGTATGCCAAAACTCAACGCGCTATGCAGGATGAAAAATCATCCGATACTGAATATGATATTTGAAATAGTACTTGTCTTATTAGTTTCAGTGTTGGTTGGCCAAGCAATTCTATTCCCCAACAAATAGTAGCAGGGTTTGGTAGCCAAAATAATAGTTTGTATTCACTAAACCAACACAATGTATATTGGAGTTCTCAAAATTGTGAGTTTTGAGAACCGAGCAATCAAGAACCGACTAATTTACACTGTCAAACTCCAACCGAGTCAATGGATAGGTAAAGATAATATATATTTTTTTCTAATTCTTTAAGGGTTGTTATAATATGTTTGAATTATAAAAAAAATATATATATTTTATTTTTCTAGGAGTGACAAATTCGTAGACAATCCTGCATTGACTAAATTCACAGAAGTGTTAAACATCAAATAGCTATCTAATAATGCAGTTGTTCATGAGTAGGATAAACATAGTTTAGATGATGATGATCAAGGGTTGGATGATGATGAAAATTTAGATGAGGACAATATCACTATCCCCTCACACGATGGTAATATTATTTATCATACTGGCGCCATTCCTTAGTTGGATCACATAAAAGAAGGGCCAAATTATTTTGCCTAGTTTAGAGATAATGATTCTGTTCAGAATGCACTATGGAATCGCGAAAATCCTAAATATCTCAAGTCAGGCAAGATATTCTATCAATATTATATCTATGTATTTAATTTTGCAATTTTAGCTATTATTGTTTGACAAAATTTTATATATTTATTTAGGTATGATATTTCAAAATAAAAAGCAAACAAAAGGTGCACCAAGACGACATTGTATCACAATGAGGAAAAAGTACATTTGTGATCAATCCAAAGGAAAATATGGAAGGTGACTTGAAAGTAGAATGAAATGGGTTGCAAATGGATGATTGTTTGTGATGAGGTTTGTGAAATTTTAATTTTTATGCGATTTGACCATTTTTCCTTTTTCCCGTAGAATCTACATGTTGATTTTGGGGTGTGGGGATGATTGGCACAATTCTCGATGCCTTCGGGAGGATTTTGAGAGAGTTTGAGGTTTTTAGAGGTCTTAAAAGTCTTATGGTTGACTTCGATCAACATTTGATATTCTGAGTGTCGGGTGGCAATTTGGACAGTTCCATTAGGCCTGAAACGTTGATTTTGGTTTAGTAGTGGGGTTGGTTTGGGTTTGGAATCTTTATTTTATATTTTTATCCTTCATTTAAAAACTAATGAAATTTTGCCTAAAAGGGGTATCGGGGGCTAATTTGTTGAAAACGATCCTTATTCTAAAATTCGACGTTACCATTGAGGCTGGAATGTCGAAAATAGCCTAGTAACATATATGGTTTATTTCTGTTGGGTCTCAAACGAATCTCGAGGGTCCGTTTGGAAATATTTCAACTTGTATTTTCAGCTGAATTGATGGCATCTGGTGCAAGCCATTTCCTTCTTTGCGAGCATGAGGGTTTGGGTCATGGAACTTAGTGAATGCGAAGCCTTGGCTGTGAATGCTAAGGCCATTTATTGGTCTGGTCAATGTTGACCCTCGAAAAAGTGAAGGGTTGACCGCGCTTGTGAGGTACTGTTCACAGAATAGTGTAAATAACTTAAATTTCTCCATTGTTGGACCTTTGAGCTTCGGGTTTGGTTGAATTTTGGTCCCCACATTATGAACTTTTGATCACACGACTAACCCCCAAAAGGCTCCTCCACCCCCAACTTAGGATTTTGGCCTAAGTTGGTTTACGACCTTACCTAGATGCTTCAAGAAGAGTTTGGTTCAAGAGAGGGGCTTGTGGATAAAGGGTTTCGGCTTGTAATAAGGTTGTCCAAGAGAAAGGGTTCTAGGCTCACATTAGGGACAAAATTGGTCACTCAATCACCATGAGAAGGCTAATTTGGTCAAATTAGGGGTTCACTCTTGATCTATGGCCTAAGATCACTTCTCCAACATCGCACACTTTTTGCTTGGATATAGAGCAATCGGGAAAATTCTAGGTGGACTCAATGAGCAAGACCGAGTTGAATCCTCACCAACACATGGCACTCAATAGCATATTTAAAGCACCCTTCCTCAATTTATGTACCATATTCATAGCACATATCGAAGAAGATACTCAAGTAATCAAGAAAAGATGTGGGTGTTCACAAATAATGAGCGCCTAACTAATTCAACTAAACAAAAGAAATTTTTTGAAAAGGGGAACATTTTGAAAATGGAGCGATTCACAATGAATTATTTTTTTTAGGAGTTGTGCATGTGAAAAATCTCCCAAAAAGTACCATTTGAGTCAAAGTGTTCTATTGCTAGTACACTTTTTTCTTACGTACGTATTCCAAAAAGAATTTTTATTTGCAACTAAACTACGAACTACTAAGCAAAAATAAAAACTAAGGAAGTGAAAATGAAAAATCACACACCAGACTCAAAGAAATCCAAACACCAAGTCTAGAATATTACAATCCAAATAAAAATATCCTACACATCATCCAAATAAAAAACAAATCCAAATAAAAATATCCAACACATAATCCAAATAAAAAACAAAACCACACACCAAAACAAAACAGAGTATGAATATTACAGATCCAAAAATGAATACCACCCAAATTCTTAAGTATGCATTATCCTCAATGCAATAGGACTAACATATGTAAAAAAGAATGAGAATGAGGGTCCCTCTGAACATGGCTAAGCCTGTTGCGATGATTGGCTCATAGAAGCGACCTCTGTCTCGGAATCAGTGGCCAACTCAGTCCCAAGAGTGGCCTGTGGGGGGTGGATCTGGTACTGTGTCCTCAGTTGTAACACCCCATATATTTTCGACCCTAAGTGATTGGTGATCTAGGGCGTATTTATAAACCTTAGTTTCGAGAGCAATAAGTACTTATTTTGTATTGTTATTGATGGAACATTTGATATTGTGCTAGTAAATGTGATTAGACCCTTGTAGGAGGAGTTTACGACTTTATGGAGCATTTTTGCAGTGAAAAGTGAGGCTTGAAGGACTTACAAGCAAAGGATCTTAAAGATAAGAGGCAAGCTAAAGGTTGGAACTTGAAGAATCCAACCAAATCCGCAAAGAAAAGTCGAAGAAAGGAAGAAAATCAGAATTTAAGTGCCAGGCGGTGTGCCGCACTGCTTTTGACAGAAATTTTGATGGAATGGACAGCAGAGGGGAGCGCCAGGCAGTGTGCCAGGCCACTCATGCACACCCTTTCAAGTGCAGAAATTTGGCTAAGTCCCAGGCGCGCCCAGGGGAATGCCGGGCAACTTTTTGCCAAATTTCTTCTTCGATCACCAGTATATAAATAGGAATCTTGGGTTATTGTATCATTATTCCATCTTGGTAGGCCTACTCTTGGGAGATTTTGACATCCAAACTAGGGTTGATCAATTTATGTTAAATTAAACTATGAGTGGCTAAAATCGCGTATTCTTGGGGTTGAGGCTACGGACATGAATCTCGTGAGTTGAATATTGTCTGAATATTTATGGAATTCTTTAAACATGATATAGTCGGTGGATCATGCATTAAATTTGGTGGGCTGAATTAACATGTGTCAATGGGCTCAATTTAAGGCCCAAACTTAAGTCAAAAGTAATGACCCAAATGGGGCAAATGACCCATTCTTGTGTTGACCAAGTAAACATGGCGTATAATGACCAATAATTGGCTAAGGATGACTTGAGGGACTATATAAAGGCACAAAATCATATTTTTATTCATTACAACTCACATGCCATTTCTAGACATTTCAAAAATATTTCTTTTATCTCTTAAACCCTAACCCATCACTCCCTTGGACAAGATCATCACTTTGTAAGATTTGGTAAGTGTCTACTCTCATTGATTAATATATTATATGCTTAATATGGTGTGTATATCATGATGGTTATGTTGGCAAAGTGTTGAGTAGTGCACTTTTGCTCTTTGCTAAAAGATGTGTCATCTTTGTGATTTGAACTTGAAAGGAGACTTGAGGTTTTGATGAAAGTGAATGGTATGAATGAGATACCAACATGTATGATGTGATTATGTCCCTAACTTTATTTCTCTTTGTGTATAACTTGTGGGATTGTTGTTATGAAACGTATTGAGGTGACTTGATGGAATAATTGTGACGTAGGGTTAGTGAGGAAGCGTAAAGGATAAACTTGGTGTGAAATGCTATTGGTTTATGATGTCTTGGTCAATGTGTGGAATGTTGTGGTATTGTTGGTATGAAAATGCTATGAAGTGTATTGTAAAGGGTGAAATGACGTTATAGGGCAATCATGTAACTCATTGTCGTCTTATGCACTTGTAAGGTAGTTAGTTGTTAACGTGAGCTCCGTTATGTACTTGTGTTGTAGAGTAACACGTAAGGAAGGAGATGGATTATTGTATTCACATATAGGACTGTGTATTCATATTGGAAGATAAGGTATGTAAGATTACTCTTTCCATATCCTTCTGCAACACATATTGTTCACGTTGACATTGTACTTATTCCATTTCAAAATGTCCGAAGGTATGTCATTTCAGGTTGTCATATAGTATTACCCACAAGACCAATTGTGATTCACATGTTTCATGTTCATTGACTAATATTTCAAAGTTCCAAGAATGTACAATCACCAGTGTATCACTCTTATAATGAAAGAATGAAGTAATGTATAATTGTTTGTATATTCTTGAGTAACATCCCAGAGGCCACAGGAAAGCCTAGCATGGGTTATCATAGTAACATCCCAGGGGAGACCGAAAAGCCTAGCATGGGTTATCGTGCATGGGTTATCACAGTAACATCCCAGGGGCGATAGAAAATCCTAGCATGGGTTATCGCAGTAACATCCCAGGGGCGACAGAAAAGCCTAGCATGGGTTATCACAGTAACATCCCAGGGGCGACGGAAAAGCTTAGCATGGGTTAATCTCATCCCAGGGGTTAAAATGCCTAGCATGGGTAGCTTTACAATTTCTTAATGCAAAGAAGGACAAAGTAAAGTACTGAATGTAATGTACATGCTTCCAAACACATATAGAACGATGGTTTATCCATATTGACTATTCTATTATATTTGATTCCATTGACATTCTTATGTATGATGTAGTTTCTTATAACCGTACATACTCAGTACATTCTTCGTACTGACGTCTCTTGGGGGACTTACCTTACTTGCTGTAGGCACAAGTGCTAGTAGACCTCTACAGTAGGTTGCGGGTCATTTGCAGGTCATTGGTGAGCTCCAGTTGGTTCGGGGCTTTTTGAGTCACTTGTGTACATTTGTTTTGGTATTGTAAATATTGTATAAAGCGGGGTCTTGTCCCGACTTTAGGTTGGTTATGTCTATGCATCTGTAGAGGCTTTGTAGATGTTGTGAGACAAATGAAGTAAATGTAATGAACATATGCTTTTGACTTTATGGCCCTAACGGCTAAGTTTCATATATATATATATCATATGTTTTTCCGTGACTTCCGCCATTGGAATCTTGTGTCTATATGTGATAGTGATGTTCATTGAGTGACATGCGTATGAGTGTACATGGATGAAAATTTGTTCCCTCGGGCCTTAACGGCTTCGGGTTCCAGTCCGCCCCGTTGGAATTCGAGGCATGACAAAAGTGGTATCAGAGCAGGTCGTCCTAAGGGTTTATATAAAGTCGTGTCTGAGTAGAGTCTTGCTTATGGATGTGTTGTTCACCACATTTAAAAGTAGGAGGCTATGGGACATTTAGGAGTTGTTTCTTTTTCTTTATTTCTAGATCGTGCAATAGAGCCAATGTTGTAGGTGGAATCATATCTGACCAGTGTGATTGGTTTTCTTTGTTATAGTAAAATGTCGATGACAAGATGAGGTAGGGGAAAAGGTAAGCAGTTTGATGTGCTTACCGGAGAAGGAACAAGTAAATCACCACCTGACCAAGCTAGTCAAGGTGGAGCTAACACTGAATTTCCATCGCGGGCTTCTTCTACTTTTCCAGGTCCAGAAGAGCCGAGAAGGCGAGAAGAACCTGCTGAACCACCTGTTACTGCTACTGAGAAGGATCTAAGAAATGTAGTGCAAATGTTGAACCGTATAGTTGCTGCACAAACTCAAGGAAAAGTTTGTCCAATGACAGGGAATGAAAGTGAGGCTAGGGCATCTAGTCGGAGGACACATGATTTTCTTAAATTAGACCCTACCATATTCAGTGGGTCAGATCCGAAAGCAGATCCACAGGATTTCGTGAACCAAACTCAAAGGGCTCTAGATGTTATGCACGTGACTGGTGTAGAAATAGTTGAGCTTGCGATATATAGACTAAAAAGAGAAGCTATATTGTGGTATGAAAATTGGAAACGATCGAGAGGTATTGGTGCACTTCCAGCTGTTTGGGAGGAATTTAAAATGGCATTCCTTGATCATTACCTTCCATATGAGATCCGAGAGGCACATGCAGACCGGTTTCTAAATCTTCGACAAGGGAATATGAGTGTCAGAGAATACAGTCTTCAGTTTAAATCTTTGGCTCGATATGCTCCGAACATAGCAGCCACAATGACAGATAGAGTCCATCAATATGTGGACAGATTGGAGCCATATTTGGTAAGGGACTGCACTATTGCTGCTTTGAACAGAGATATGGATATAGCCAAAATTCAGGCTTTCGTACAGAAAATGAAGGATCAGAGGCAAAAAAGAAGGGTACAAGAATTTGAAAGAGGGCCGTCAAAGAGGGATAGACCTATGGCACAGTCTATGGTCTCCCAAGGAGAATCTAGGCCTAGGATGTTTCCTAGACCGCCTAGACCATCATTCTCTTATTCTACAGCAGGCACTCAACCTCAATTTTGAGGGTTTAGGGGCAGTCATATTGGGCAGAGTAGTCGGATGCAAGGATCACAGACAGCAGGATTTTCTCGTCCTTCATGTCAGCGCTGCGGAAGGTATCATGTAGGTAAATGCTGGTTGGGAACAAATATGTGCTTTTTGTGTGGTATGACGGGGCACATAATGAGAGAGTGCCCATAAAGGGGCACGGGTGGTATAGCATGACCTACGGGATCAGCCATTGCATCATCATCATCGGTTCCTTCCCTAGGCAGAGGTGTACAGCCTGCTGGTCATGGTAGAGGTACTAGAGGAGTAGCTAGTTCCAGTGGAGCCCAGAATCGCACCTATGCTCTAGTGGACCAGCAGAATTTGGAGGCATCTCCTGATATAGTTACAGGTATATTGTCCATATTTTCACATCATGTATATTCATTAATTGATCCGAGCTCTACCTTATCATATGTTACTCCATTGATTTCTGTGAAATGTGAAAGAACACCAGAATTCTTAGTTAAGTCAATTGAAGTATCTACACCAGTTGGTGAATCTATTATTGCAAAAAGAGTATATCGTAATTGTGTGGTAACTGTGTGTGGTCATGATACACTGTCTAATCTTATTGAACTAGACATGGTGGATTTTGATGTTATAATGGGTATGGATTGGTTGGCTTCTTGTTATGCCACGGTGGATTGCCGAGCTAAGGAGGTACATTTTTATTTTCCACAAAAGAATGTTCTTAAATGGAAGGGTAATGTGGGGGCACTGAGAGGAAAATTTATTTCCTATCTTAAGGCTCAGAAAATGATATCCAAGGGGTACATATGCCATTTAGTAAGAGTGAAAGATACCAATGTGGAACCACCAACTCCTCAAACGGTTTCGGTGGTCAATGAATTTCTTGATGTATTTCCTGAAGATCTTCCAGGTTTGCCTCCAGAACGGGAGGTAGAATTTGGTATTGATGTGATGCCAGACACTCAGCCTATCTCTATTCCTCCGTATAGAATGGCTCCAGCAGAATTGCAAGAATTGAAGGAGAAATTAAAAGACTTGCTGGAAAAGGGGTTCATAAGGCCTAGTATGTCCCTGTGGGGTGTACCAGTATTATTTGTATGGAAGAAAGATGGCACATTGAGAATGTGTATTGACTATCAGCAATTGAATAAGGTAACAATCAAGAACAAATATCCCCTCCCTAGAATTGATGATTTATTTGATCAGGTACAGGGTGCCAAATGTTTTTCAAACATTGACTTGAGGTCGGGTTACCATCAAGTCAGGTTAGAGAAAAAGATATACCCAAGACAGCTTTCCGAACACGGTATGGCCATTACAAATTTTTAGTTATGTCATTTGGACTAACAAATGCACCAGTTGTTTTCATAGATTTGATGAATAGGGTATTTAAGCCATTTCTAGACGTGTTCGTGACGGTGTTTATAGATGACATCCTAGTTTATTCAAGATCACAAGAGGACCATGATAATCACTTATGACAGGTGTTACAGATTCTTCGTGATCGCAAGTTATATGCAAAGTTCTCTAAATGTGAATTTTGGCTAAAATCTGTAGCATTCTTGGGTCACATTATGTCAGATGAAGGAATAAAGGTAGATACACAAAAGATTGAAGCTGTGAAGAACTGGCCAAGACATACAAAACCTATAGAGATTCATAGTTTTCTTGGATTGGCAGGTTATTACAGAAGGTTTATTGAAGGGTTTTCTTCCATTGCTGCACCTTTAACTAAGCTAACACACAAGGCAATCAAGTTTCAGTGGAATGATGCATGTGAGAAAAATTTCCAAGAGCGAAAAGATAAATTAACTTCCACACCCGTATTAGTACTTCCCGAAGGCATAGAAGGGTATGCAGTCTATTGTGATGCTTTCGAGGTTGGCCTAGGATGTGTATTGATGCAGCACGGTAATGTAATAGTGTATGCCTCACGACAGTTGCGACCACATGAGAGTAATTATCCAACACATGATCTTGAGCTAGCAGCGGTGATATTTGCCTTAAAGATATGGCGCCATTATTTGTATAGGGTTCATGTTGATATCTACACTGATCACAAAAGTCTGCAATATATCTTTAAGTAGAAGGACCTAAATCTGAGGCAGCGGAGGTGGCTGGAACTCTTAAAAGACTATGATATCGATATGTTATACCATCCTGGGAAAGCAAATGTGGTAGCTGATGCACCAAGTCGCAAGGCAATAGGAAGCACTAATGGTCAGTTGACGAAAAACAAGATATAGTCAAGGATCTGCATCAACTAGCCAGCTTAGGAGTTCGTCTTCTTGAATCTCCAGATAAAGGGGTTATTATGGAAAATGCAACAGAATCTTCCTTAATAGCTGAAGTAAAGGAGAAACAATATACAGATCCTATTTTATTGCAGCTGAGAGAGAATGTACAACAAGAGTTTACAAAGGCATTTGATATTACGCAAGAAGGAGTACTTTAGTGCCAAGGTAGATTGTGTGTACCGGATGTAGATGAACTAAGGAAATGAATTATGACAGAGGAACATCACTCACGATATTCTATTCATCCGGGAGCTACAAAAATGTATCATGATTTGAAAGACATGTATTGGTGGGGAAATATGAAGAAGAACATTGCAGAATTTGTAGCTCAATGCCCAAATTGTCAACAAGTCAAAGTAGAGCATCAAAAACCTGGAGGTTATATGCAATGAATCAATCTTCCAATATGAAAATGGGACATGATTAACATGGATTTCATCACAGGTTTACCTCGTACACTGTGGAAATTTGATTCCACATGGGTAAAAGTTGACAGGCTTACCAAGTTAGCGCATTTCCTACCAGTCAGGGCCACCTATACAGCTGAAGATTATGCAAGGTTGTATGTTAAAGAGATAGTACGATTACATGGGATTCCACTCTCTATTATATCAGACAGGGGAGCTCAATTTACCGCACATTTTTGGAAATCTTTTCAGAAGAGCTTGGGTACACAAGCAAATTTAAGTACGGCTTTTCATCCACAAACAGATCGACAAGTAGAACATACTATCCAAGCACTTGAAGATATGATACGAGCTTGCACATTGGACTTTAAAGTTAGTTGGGATGATCATTTACCTCTTATTGAATTTGCCTACAACAACAGCTATCATTCAAGTATCAAAATGACACCTTATGAAGCTTTATATGGAAGAAAGTGTAGATTACCAATTGGATAGTTTGAAGCGGGTGAAACAGCTTTACTTGGGCCAGATCTTGTTCACCAAGCTATGGAGAAAGTTAAAGTGATACAACAGCGGCTACAAATGGCCCAAAGTCGACACAAGTCATATGCTGATGTTAGAAGAAGAGGACTCAAATTTGCCATAGGTGATTGGGTATTCTTGAAGGTGTCACCAATGAAAGGAGTAATGAGATTTGGAAAGCAAGGAAAGTTGAGTCCACGTTATATAGGTCCATATGAAACTGTCAGGAGATTTGGGCAAGTTGCATATGAATTGAAACTACCCTAAGAACTCTCCACTGTTCATCCAATATTTCATGTTTCGATGCTTTGAAAGTGCATAGGAGATCCATCTCATATTGCTCCCATTGAAGATGTACAAGTTACGGAGGATCTCACTTATGAAGAGATACCTATTGCTATTCTGGATTGACAAGTGAAGAGATTAAGGAATAAAGAAGTAGCTTCCGTAAAGGTACTTTGGAGAAATCAACAAGTAGAAGAGATCACATGGAAGGCTGAAGAACTGATGAAGTCTAAATACCCTCATTTGTTTCAAATGGAAGAGAAAGTGTAACACCCCGTACATCCTCGACCCTAATTTGATAGATTGGTGACCTAGGATCTAGTTATAAACCTTAGCTTCGCAAGCACTAAGTACGTGTGTTGCATTGGTTTTGGATGAAACAATTAATATTGTACCATTCAATAGGACTAGACTCTTGTAGGAGGAGTTTGAAACTTTCTGAAATATTTTGGGAGTGATAAGTGAGGCTCGAATGATTTCCAAACAAAGGGTTTTAATTCTAAGAGGTAAGCTAAAGAGTTGAACTTGAAGTATCTAACCGAATCCGCAAAGAAAAGTCGAAGAAACAAAAAAATTCAAAAATTAAGGGAGGGGAACGCCAGGCCGCTCTGGGCTGAAATTTTCAGCCCACAGGCAGCAAAGGGGCGCGCCAGGCGGCGTGCCAGGCTGGTTTTTCCAAAAAAGTTTTCTTCGACCAATAGTCTATAAATAGGACTCTTGGGTTATGGTATCATTATTCCATCATAATAGGACTATTTTTGAGTGAGTTTAGCACCCAAGTTGGGGTTAATTCGTCGTCATAATTATTTTATCAAATTTTGTTCAATTAAGCCATAAGTGGCTAGAATTTCTTATGTGGAGATTGAAGCTACGAACATGAGTCTCGTGAATTGACTGTTATCGAGACATTTATAGAATTATTTGAACATGAGATATATGGTGGATTATACATTATATTTGGTGGGTTAAGATGATATGGGTTATTGGGCCCAATTTGAGACCCAAAATGAGCCAAAATGAAAAGCCCAATGGGTCAATTAACCCATTCTTGCTTTGACTTGTCAATTGTTGAACCAAATGGCTAACGATGAATTTAAGAGGCTATATAAGGTGGCCGAAAATCAGATTTTATTTCCACAAAACACACATGCCATTCTAGACAATTCTACAAGATATTTCTCAAGCTCTCAAACCCTAAGACACTTCTTTGGGCAAGATCATCATTCTACAAGCTTGGGTAAGTGTTTGTTCTTATGATTTAATATATTATGTGCATGAGATATTATTTATATCATGGTGGTTATGTTGGCAAGGTGTTAAATAGTGCACTTTGGCTTTTTGCTAAAAGATGTGCATCCTTGTGAATTAAACTTGAAAAAGGACTTGATGTTTTGATCAAAAATGAATGGTGTGGATGATATCTCAACATGTATGGTGTGGTTATGTCCATAACTCGTTATTTTTATCTATGAGTAAATTATGGGATTTTGGTTAAATGTATTGGAGTGATTTGATGGATTCATTATGATGTGGTGTTAATGAGAACATGTAAAGGAGGAACTTGGTGTGAAAAGATATTAATTATGATGTCTTGGTCAATGTATAGCATGTTATGGTATGGTTGGTATGAAAAGGCCATGAATTGTATTGTAAAGGGTGGAATAATATTATAAGGGAAATCATGTAACTCATGGTCGTCTTATACACTTGGAATGTAGCTTGTGGTTAATGTTGGTTCCGTTATGTACTTGTGATGTAGAGTGAAACGTAAGGAAGGAGCGGAATTGTTGTACTAACATATTGGATTGTGTATTCATATTGGGAAGATAAGGTATGTAAGGTTACTCTTTCCGTATCCTTCTGCAGCTCATAGTATTCACATTGATGTTGTACTAGTTCATTCCGAAATGTCCGAAGGTATCTCATTTCAGGTAGTTATCTATTGTTAAGTCACATATTCCTCATTCATTAGTCGTTGTTACTCATGTGTTACATAATCATGGACATGGTTCCAAAGTCCCAATAATAGTATGTTCCAAAGCTTCCAATAAGGTTATGACTACAAATATATCAATCTTTTACAAACAAAAGTATTAATCCCTCATAAGTGAATGTATTAATCTCTCATGAGTGAGCGTATCAATCTCTCACAAGTAAGAATTGAAGAAATGTGTGTGTATTATATTATAACCCGCCTATAAGGTGATGATCGGTATTATATTATAACTCACCTATAGGGTGATGATTGGTATTATATTATAACCCACATATAAGGTGATGATCGGTATTATATTATAACCCACCTATAAGGTGATGATCGGTATTATATTATAACCCACCTATAAGGTGGATGAATGTTATATTATGACCCCCGCTAAAGTGGATGACTAATAATAATGATGATGAGCGTAAAAGCAAAGAAAGAAATCTCTTGAATAGAAGAATCTCTTGGAGGCAAGTCTCTTGAGTGAAGTTAATTCTCTTGAATGAAGGTATCTATGATAGATAGTATATGAATAATAAAGATATGAATGAGTGATCTAAAATAACAATAACAGAAACAATGTACATGTTTCCACATATAAAACGATGGTTTATCCACATGGGCTATTCTCTCATATTTTATTTCATTGACATTCTTATGTATGATGTAGTTTCTTATAGCGTTACCTACTCAGTACATTCCCCGTACTGACCCCCTTGGGGGACTTACCTTACTTGCTGCAGACACAGGAGTAGTAGACCTCCACTATTGGCTACGAGTCATTTGCAGATCATTGGTGAGCTCCAGTTGGTTCGGGGATTTTTGAGTCACATGTGTACATTGATTTTGGTTTTGGTATTGTATTTATGTTGTATAAAGTGGGGTCTTGTCCTGATTATAAGTTGGTTATGTTCATGTATCTATAGAGGCTTTGTAGACGTATGTGGGAAGATAAATGTAAGAGATGTAGGTCCGTGTTGACTTGATGGCCCTAACGACCAAGTTTCATATAAAGTAAATATTTGCCATGACCTCCGCCATTGGTATGTTATATTTTATACTTTACATGAGAGAGAATGTTATTAATATAGAGACATGCATATGAACGTACATGAGCAAAGATTGGTTCTCTTAGGCCTCAACGACTTCGGGTGCCAGTCCATCCCGAATTGGATTCGGGGTGTGACAGAAAGTTCAAGATGCGGGATCGGAGCAATAACAAGTAAGTATTTATAAGCATTATGTGTATATGTATATATGTTAACATAAAGGTACATTTGTTGTACATGGGACGATGTTACTAACATTCGAGGATGAATGTTTCTAAGGGGGGAAGTATGTAACACCCTGTACATTTCCGACCCTAAGTGATTGGTGGCGTATTTATAAACCTTAGTTTCAAGAGCAATAAGTACGTATTTTGTATTGTTATTGATGGAACATTTGATATTGTGCTAGTAAATGTGATTAGACCCTTGTAGGAGGAGTTTACGACTTTATGGAGCATTTTTGGAGTGAAAAGTGAGACTTGAAGGACTTACAAGCAAAGGATCTTAAAGATAAGAGGCAAGCTAAAGGTTGGAACTTGAAGAATCCAACCAAATCCTCAAAGAAAAGTCGAAGAAAGGAAGAAAATCAGAATTTAAGTGCCAGGCGCGCCGGGCGGTGTGCCGCACTGCTTTTGACAGAAATTTTGATGGCATGGACAGCATAGGGGAGTGCCAGGAAGCGTGCCAGGCTGCTCATGCACACCCTTTCAAGTGTAGAAATTTGGCTAAGTCCCAGGCGCGCCCAGGGGCATGCTGGGCCGCTTTTTGCCAAATTTCTTCTCCAATCACCAGTCTATAAATAGGATTCTTGGGTTATTATATCATTGTTCGATCTTGGCAGGCCTACTCTTGGGCGATTTTGGCATCCAAATTAGGTTTGATCAATTTATGTTAAATTAAACTATGAGTGGCTAAAATCGCGTATTCTTGGGGTTGAGGCTACGAACATGAATCTCGTGAGTTGAATATTGTCTAAAAATTTATGGAATTCCTTAAATATGATATAGTTGGTGGATTATGCATTAAATTTGGTGGGCTGAATTAACATGTGTTAATGGGCTCAATTTAAGGCCCAAACTTTAGTCAAAAGACATGGCCCAAATGGGGCAAATGACCCATTCTTGTGTTGACCAAGTAAACATGGCATTTAATGACCATGAATTGGCTAAGGATGACTTGAGGGATGATATAAAGGCACAAAATCAGATTTTTATTCATTACCGCTCACATGCCATTTCTAGACATTTTCAAAATATTTCTTTTATCTCTCAAACCCTAAGCCATCACTCCCCTGGACAAGATCATCACTTTGCAAGCTTTGGTAAGTGTCTACTCTCATGGATTAATATATTACATGATTAATATGGTGTGTATATCATGATGGTTATGTTGGCAAAGTGTGGAGTAGTGTACTTTTGCTTTTTGCTAAAAGATGTATCATCTTTGTGATTTGAACTTGAAAGGAGACTTGAGGTTTTGATGAAAGTGAATGATATGGATGAGATACCAACATGTATGATGTGATTATGTACCTAACTTTATTTATCTTTGTGTATAACTTGTGGGATTGTTGTTATGAAATGTATTGAGGTGACTTGATGGAATAATTGTGACGTAGGGTTAATAAGAAAGCGTAAAGGATAAACTTGGTGTGAAATTCTATTGGTTTATGATGTCTTGGTAAATGTGTGGAATGTTGTGGTATTGTTGGTATGAAAATGCCATGAATTTTATTGTAAAGGGTGAAATGACGTTATAGGGCAATCATGTAACTCATTGTCGTCTTATGCACTTGTAAAGTAGTTAGTTGTTAACGTGAGCTCCGTTATGTACTTGTGTTATAGAGTAACATGTAAGGAAGGAGCTGGATTATTGTATTCACATATAGGACTGTGTATTCATATTAGAAGATAAGGTATGTAAGGTTACTCTTTCTGTATCCTTCTGCAACACATATTGTTCATATTGACATTGTACTTGTTCCATTCCGAAATGTCCGAAGGTATCTCATTTCAGGTTGTCAAATAGTATTACCCACAGGACCAACTGTGATTCACATGTCTCATATTCATTGACTAATATTTCAAAGTTCCAATAATGTACAATCACCAGTGTATTACTCTTATAATGAAAGAATGAAGTAATGTATAATTGTTTGTATATTCTTGAGTAACATCCCAGGGGTGACAGAAAAGCCTAGCATGGGTTATCATAGTAACATCCCAGGGGAGACAGAAAAGCCTAGCATGGGTTATCATAGTAACATTCCAGGGGAGACAGAAAAGCCTAGCATGGGTTATCACAGTAACATCCCAGGGGCGACAGAAAAGCCTAGCATGGGTTATCCCAGTAACATCCCTGGGGTGGCAGAAAAACCTAGCATGGGTTAATCTCATCCCAGGGGTTAAAATGCCTAGCATGGGTAGCTTTACAATTTATTAATGCAAAGAAGGACAAAGTAAAGTAATGAATGTAATGTACATGCTTCCAAACACATATAGAATGATGGTTTATCCATATTGACTATTCTATTATATTTGATTCCATTGACATTCTTATGTATGATAAGTTTCTTATAGCCTTACATACTCAGTACATTCTTCGTACTGACGTCCCTTGGGGGACTTACCCTACTTGCTGTAGGCACAGGTGCTAGTAGACCTCCACAGTAGGTTGCGGGTCATTTGCAGGTCATTGGTGAGCTCTAGTTGGTTTGGGGCTTTTCGAGTCACTTGTGTACATTTGTTTTGGTATTGTAAATGTTGTATAAAGCGGGGTCTTATCCCGACTTTAGGTTGGTTATGTCTATGCCTCTGTAGAGGCTTTGTAGATGTTGTGGTAAAAATGAAGTAAATGTAATGAACATATGCTCTTGACTTGATGGCCCTAACGGCCAAGTTTCATATATATATATCATATGTTTTTCCATGACTTCCGCCATTGGAATCTTGTGTCTATATGTGATAGTGATGTTCATTGAGTGACATGTGTATGAGTGTACATGGATGAAGATTGGTTCTCTCGGGCCTTAACTGCTTCGGTTTCCAGTCCGTCCCATTGGTATTCGAGGAGTGACATCAGTCTCCATAGCAACAGGTAAATTAGAGGTCCCAATCTGGGTCGTCTCTCTAGTCGACCTCTCCAAAATGGCTAAATAAATGGAATCTGTACTCTTCTACCTGTCAGTATGCATATCAACATGCTCCTTAACCCTATTCTTAACCTTATACCAACCTGTCGTTGCTCCTCAAAGTAAGCATCAACCTATGCCTCATCAATTCCTCATCATCAGAAGGACGATCACCCTCATTTGCCTCCTCCTTATGTGTGACTAGAACATCCTCATGAATAGGTACTAGGGCTAGAGTTTGAGCTGAAGATCCCCATAAGTGTGATAATTTGGGAACTGAAGCTCATCCACATGATTCCGTAGGGAAGCAAGCTCAGTCTGCATCTGCTACAACACACCATCTAGAACTGCAGGCTATGGATCACTCAACTAGTCTAGCTTTGTGCCATATATACATAACGGTCTCACGAATACACCCTAAATCTTCTTGAACTGGCACTATTGTGGCTTTTACAACATCAACAATCATCCAAGGCATCACCCGCTCCAATTTAGATGACCTTGTATCACCAGAATATGCCAATTATCCCATTAATATAATGTTAGCCTGAGTCAATAGGGCCCTCAATACGTCTGAAGTAATAGATGAGTGAGGTCCAGATGCAGTAGGTCTGGGAGGCTGAGTGGATGGACCTATCTCGGAACCTGGAGGAGTAGGAACTGTAGTAGTAGGAGTGGCCTGGTTGGTACAACTATCAAGGGAATCAATGTAAATTATCAAGGAACCATCCACACAGACTTTTTTCTTCTTCACCTCTTGTACAAGCTCAAGTCTAGTCATGTCAATAGTGGAGGTAGGAGGGTACTCAAAATTCTTTTTCTTATTAAAGGGAACTTTAGTACGATGACACAACACAGTAATCAGGCAAGGGAAGGAAAGAGATGTTTGCCTTTACTAGGACCGACAAGCAATGTCAGAGGCAATGATTGAAGTAAGGTTAAAAATCTCTTTCACTATAATTGTGACCACAAGCACTTCCCGAGGGAGTACCAAAATTGTTTGATTTTGCGAGGGCAAGAGATTACTACAAATGGAACTCAACCAATACCGAGCTTCCAACTTGATGTCCCTTTTTTTAATGTTTACCTCCGGTGCAAGCCACGGAGGTGGACCATCACTTTACCTCCGGTGCAAGCCATGGAGGTGGACCATCACTAAAAAAAGGGGCTAGCCAACCCCATAATTCCCCAACCAACTTCTATACCCTTGTGGCGAAATAGTGAACATTCAGTGTTTTACATCCATACACTTGGTTTATCATGGTTTCATCATATCGCACATTAATACCAAAAACTCTTACAAAATATCTAGTTTTCTGTCGCCCCCATTTTTTTCTTAGCTGGCAATATTTTCCCATAGGCCTTAAAAAACACCAGCACCCAATTCTCAACATAGGGCCTTAAAGGTTTAGTGAATACCTAAAAGTCATGGTACTTCAATGACGTCAACACTATAGGATGCTTGCCTTCTAACCCGTTCAGACTCAACCTTTGCTCCTCAATGATAGTGCATTGATTGGGTACTTTAAGGCAATTGAGGACCCAATGACCCCCATAAGGATAAGGGTTTGTGGCAGCAGGGGGAGGTTGTTCAACTTTTTTCTTCTTTTATTACACAGTCTCAAGAGTATTCCATGGCTCATGAATGGGCATGGTGTTTTCCTCCTTCGAGGAATCAGTTTTGCATCTCTCAAAGTTTGAGCTATATTTTGAACTTTCCACTTCTATTATTGGGGCTTTGCTTTTATTCTCCTTGACCCTTTGTTTTTGTAATCCCTGCTTTTTAGTTGAGATCATTCTGTAATCTTCAACCCTTTGGAAATATTTGAAGTAGGAGGAGGAGAACGAGTTTGTTTCTTAGCCACAAGCTCGTTACGAGGCATATTTGCACATAAGAGAAGTAATGGACTAGGCCAAATTTAGATAAAATAAAACATCAATTTTTTCAAAATTACATTGCTAAATAATTCAACAAATCATTGATGGGTTCGGCGATGTAGTTTTGGCTATCACCAAATGGAACAGTAGCGGGAGAAAGATTAGGTAAAGGAAAGTGATGAATCAACGATACGCCAAAGAGTGCAATGATACTCCCTGAGCATCTCCGAATTACTAAGGTATCACCAAAATGTCAGTTAGATTGGCCTAACACACAATGAAATTCAGCAATATGGGGAGTGCTTCGGTGATACGCCATAATGTTTGGCGCATCGTCGAAGTTCTCAATAAATTGTCGATTTGTGATCATCCCCAAGATAACTATCTTGGCTTTTCAAGTAATTTTAATGGTGATTTTAGTTTTAAACAACCATGGGTACACAGACTTCCCCAGGTTTCAATAACAAAATAACCACTCAACGATTTTGCCCTTAAGAATGACGTCACCTAATCTATCATTAGGAAAAATTAGTCAATTTCAAGTATAATTCAAACAAACCCAATGAAATTTTACACCTATTTCAATGATAATCTACCCATATAGTAAGCATGGACAATATTAAGCATCAAATTACCCAATTTTGATAATTTACACATGCAATTTCACAAGACTCATATTTTCTAAAACCTAATTGTTCGATTAAACCCATTAGTAACAATATGAGACACGAGTGTAATCACAACTATGCATAACTAAGATCAACCAAACATGTATAAAAAGTAATAATCGATCTATAACCTTGAGATTTAGAGAGAAATCAAATAGAAGGAGAGAATAATAGTGATGTGCAACTTCAATGAGTTGTTAACGATGATGGTGGTGGTGCCTTGTGTAGTTGTTGTGCAAAGTGAGGAGATAATTATGTGTGTGTACGTGTGTGTTGAATGAGTGAGATGATAGAAGAGAGGGAAGTAGGGAATAGGAAAGGATTTGAATAAAACCTAAGAGTCGAAAGAAATTGAAAAGTCAAGGGTCATGAAATCAAACCATTTTCCTTTAAAAGGTTCAGTTCGATGATGGCAATTGCATTGCTTAACCTATCAGCGATACGATGATTGCATATTGATTGTTGATTGTCACAATATTCTACACCTGGGAGTTTCTTTGTGGTGAACCAAATCGGCAATGGGCTGGTCATCACCAAAGCCTTTGGCGATATGACGACTAGTAAATACCATTAATAATTTAGATAGTTTCACTGCCTTAGGATATCATTTTTGACAAAGGGATTTGGCGATTCACCGATGGGTTTGGCTTATCACCAAAGCCTCTTTTTTGGAGCTTTGCACACGATCTCCCACCTATTTTCTCTTCGACTTGTGTAATGACACAGATTACAACTCCATCACATACCTGCACCAATCAACACACATTATTCGAAACACCAAAAATAAACTTGGGTTGGTTCCTAAGAAGCTCCTTAGTTATCATCATGGCACGACGTTGTTCTTCATCAATTATGCATCATCGAGGTAGAGCACCTCCAAGAAATCTTCTTCCAATAACAACCCATGATAATTTTGAACTTGTTTCCTATTCATAGTAAAATTAGACCCCATGTCATTTTCCAATTCCATAGCTCCACTAGGAAAACATTGCACCACCTTAAAGGGACCCGACCATCTAGTTTTGAGCTTACTCCAAAAAAAACTTGTACCTTAAGTTGAAGACTACGACATCATCACCGCCCTTGAATTATCATTTTAGGATCTTTGTATCATGCCACCTCTTCATATGCTACCTATAGAGAGAAGAACTCTCATAAGCCCTCAAGTAGAATTCATTGATCTCTTGAAGTTGCTCCACCCTTGATTTGTTGGCATCCTCCCAATTCATGTTCAATTTGTGCAAGGCTCACAATGTTTTGTGTTCTAATTTAATGGGGTGGTAACAAGACTAGAAGAACACCAATTGATATAGTGACATGCCAATGGGAGTTTTGAACGCAGTTCTATAGGCCCACAAAGCATCATCAAGTTTTTGGGCCCAATCCATTCTACTAGCATTTATGGTTTTTACTAAAATCCCTTTTATCTCTTGGTTGGACACTTCCGTTAACCCATTGGTTTGACGATGGTCTATAGAAGACACCTTATGCTTCACTTCATATTTTGCAAGTAAAGAACCAAATGATCAATTACAAAAATGAGAACACCTATCACTTATGATAGCACGAGGTGTCCTAAACTGGGTGAAAATGTGCCTCTTCAAGAATTGAGTAACACTCTTAGTTTTATTATTTTACAATGCAATGACCTCGACCAATTATATAATAAACCGCTACCAAGATGTAGCGATTCCCATATGAGTTCACGAAGGGTCCCATGTATTCCAACCACCCATACATCGAACAACTCAACATCTACACTTGGTTGCATGGGCATTTTGTGTCTTTTAGAGATACCTTCTTGCCTTTGACATTTTTCACATCCCGCACTAACTCATTAGCATCATGATACAAAGTTGGCCAATAAAATCTGCTTTGGAGGACTTTTGTAGTTGTACATACTCCACCATGGTGACCACCAACCGATGATGAATGGCACACCTCAAAAATAAGCCTCATTTCTGAATCCATCACAAATCTATGGATAATTCCATCCGTACACTTCCTAAAGAGGTAGGGTTCATCCTAATAGTACTTTTTCACATCATGGTGGAATCTTTTTCTTTATTAATGATTGAAATCCTTGGGAAGAAAACCACATACCACATAATTCGCGTAATCTTCATACCATGGTTCAATGCTTCTTGAGAGTGCAATCACAAGTTCATCAAGAAAGGTTTCATCAATATCAATCTCACTCCATTTTTTTTTGTTATACTTATGGTGGGATAGATGATCTACCACTTGGTTTTCACACCCTTTCCGATCCTTAACATCAAAATCAAAATCTTGAAATAGCAAGATCCATCAAATCAACCAAGGATTGTCTTCCTTTAAAGCCATCAAATACCAAAGTGCTGCATGGTCATTCTGCACAATGAACTTCGTGCCCAACAAATAAGCAAGAAACTTCTTAAAGCATATACTACGACAAGCAACTCTTGCTCCGCACTGTATAATTTCATTGTGCATCATTCAGGGACTTGATAGCATAATAAATTGTATGGAAAATCTTATCTTTCCTTTGGCATAATACTGCACCCAACACTAAACCACTTTTATCACACATCAATCCAAAAGGAAGTGATTAATTAGGGGCTATAATGATACGAGCCAATACAAGTTTCTCCTTAAGAAAATTGAATGCTCTCGCGCACTCTCCATCAAACTCAAATTTTGCCTCCTTTTCAAGAAGCTTACAGATTGAATGCGCTATTTTGGATAAGTCTTTGATGAAACGTCTATAAAAACTGGCATGCCTAAGAAATATTAGAACACTTTTCATAGAGATAGAAGGAGGTAACTTGGCAATAGCTTCAACTTTTGCTTTGTCATTGAATACCTTGACCCAAAATTTTATGCCCAAGTACAATGCCCTCCTTTACCATAAAATAGCACCCTCCTAATTCAACACAAGATTAGTTTCAATACATATTTCAAGTAACTTACCCAAGTGTTCGAGACATGATTCAAAAGTATCACCCACAATGGAAAAATCATCCATGAAGACCTCTATAGTATCCTCCACCATATTTGAAAAGAACGATAACATGCACCTTTGAAAAGTGGTGGGTACATTGCATAACCCAAAGGGCATGCGCTTGAAGGCAAAATTACCATATGGACATGTGAAGGTAGTCTTCTCTTGGTTCTCGGGTGTGATGCAAATTTGGTTATAACCAGATCACCCATGTAAGAAATAATCCCATCCGCGCCCCGCTAATCGATCAAGCATTTGATCCATGAATGGCATGGGGAAGTGGTATTTTTTTCATCCGAGAGTTCAACTTCAAACAATCCATGCATACTCTCCAACCCGTCACCGGTCTCATGGGAAAAAGATCATTCTTTTCATTAGAAACTACTGTGATTCCTCTTTTTTTTGGTATGCATTGGACCATTCTCGCCTATGTGCTATCCGAGATCGGATACATAATGTCCGCATCTAACCACTTGAATATCTCTTTTTCCATAACTTCTTGCATTGGAGAATTTAACCTCTGTTGATGTTCAACACTAGGTACACAATCAGGCTCCAACTTCAATGCTTCTACTTTCCATGGTAACAAGTCTCCTACAATAATAATGGTTAAGATGTTACCTTCTCCCAAATGACATTGTGACGGTGCAGGGGTAATGACTAGAGATCAAGTTGTGGTGGGTCCTCAATTGAAGGCTTATTAGGAGGACTCTCCCAATTTTTCAAGTCAAGGTCTAATTTTCATGGTTTCTTAGTGTAGAAACCAAGACCCGTCAAGGAAGCCATAACCTCATCATACTCCTCAATGTCATTACTTTCATAATTCCACAAGACCCCCACTAGTGGCTCACTAATGAAATTTGACCTCCATAGCATTGACCACCTCTTCATCAATCATGTCAATCATGGATATCACTTGCAAATCCTTCGGTATCTTTAATGGACATGCACACATTAAATGTCACCTCTTCTCTATTCAATCAAAACTTCATTTAACCACACTCTACATTAACTAATGCCATCCCAATAGCAAGGAAAAGCCTACCAAGAATGTTTGGTAGTTGTAGCTTATCTCACAAACTAGATCACAAATTCGACGGGAAATATGAATTTGTCGACCCGAACAAGAACATCATATAGAATTCCTAACGATTTTGATAAATTATTACTAACCACTTATGGTATATCTTCACCTTCAACCCTCTCTTTTGCTTCTTCTGGATGTTCATCATTTGGCTCATTTGGAATTTCATCATTCGACTTATCAAGTTTTGTTCTTTTTCAACTTGCTTTCTCATCAACCCCTCTTTTATTGAGGTCTTTTTAAAGATTCACAACATTATTACCAAGAGTCCTACCACTCCTAGTGACAATTTCCATGATATAAGCATTATTTTTTGGATTTTTCATAGGGTCACTTGGTAAACCACCCTTTTGCCTTGTATTTAGATGAGCCAAGATTTGGCCCAATTGCATTTCAAGTTACTTGATTGAGGATGAGTGCGAGGTGAACATTTGATTAAGTTTCAAAAAGTCTCTTTTCATCTCCCTTATCATCTTTTCACCACCCTCGACCCCCATAAGTATACAAGCAAGCACATCTTTTTTATTATAACTTTTTGAGTCCACGATGGTTGTCTCTTTACCATTTTTCCTATCGTGAGGAAGGATGTATCTATCATGGTTGAGTTCCTTGTCTCTCCAATCATAATCTCTATATCTTTCCTTCTCCCTCCAATCTCTATCATGATTGTAGTCCCTCTAATCGTGGTCTTTCCAATCACAATCCCTTTCCTTCCAACCTTAATTCCCACTTTGCCTTTGGTAGGTAGGTCGAGAACCCCCTATTTGGTTTGAAAAAAATAAAATTTCTTCATCAAGTTCCTCCGTATCATCATCTTCATATGATCCAGTTCCCTTTGAAGCTACAGCATTAACCACTTTTGGAGTTGAACCCATGACATGGTTTATGAGGAGATCCATTTACGTTATCATTTTTGCCATGTTTTTGTCTCTCTCCTCATCTTTCTTCCTTTTTTCTTATCTCACAAAAGACACGGAGGGAGTCCCCACGGCCATCTCAATATCTCATGTGTTCTATGCTCTACTTTGCTTTGTCACTTGGTCCAATAACCCCAAGGCAACTTTGAAAGTTTGATTGATCATTAACCCGCCAGCCGCATTATATGCCACCATCTTGCTCAATTGGTATAATGACCTATAGAAGATTCAAAGAAGCATATTATCCGACATTACGTGGTTTGGACATTGTAGCAACTTATTTTTAAACCTTAACCACGCTTCATGCAATGGCTCACCACATACTTGCTGGAGGTTTGTGATCTCATCTCTCAATTGAAGCATACGAGATGGTGGGAAAAACCGATGTAGAAAGGCTTTCATAAATTCAACCCATGATGCTATAGAGACCTCGGGTAAATATAGTAAACACAACACCATATCACCCATCACTAAGAATAGGAATAGCCTCAATCAGATGGACTCTTGCGAGGTATGAGCAATGTCAAGCTGATTGCAAACATCTATAATGTTTTTCAAGTGGATGTTTGCATCTTCCAGAGTTTGACCTTCGAATAGTCCCTTCATTTTGAGTAAGTGGAGCATAACACTTGTGACATGGAATACTCCACCTTCGAAAGTGGGATGTGAATCACAATTGCCCCTCTGACATCCCCTAAGTGATCTTCATCATCAAGTTGTCCATGAAAGGTAGCGGTGTCACTACTATGTAGACTCATCATGCCTAATAGGTCTATGTTATAACTTATACAAGACAAAAACAACAAATAAAGTAAAGTTCACACAACAGCTAACAAAAGTAGCTTATAACACTACAACGAATGAATGCTATCTTTCATTCCCCGGCAATGACGCCATTTTTGATAACACTCAAATACAGCCTAGAAATAAATGTACGCGGTCGTTAGCAATATTTTTACCCAACTTAGAGTTGGGGTCGATTCCATAGGGAATGGAGGCGATAGGTACACCTTTGAGTGTCACAAGTGACTAAGTGTTTGCATGTAATTAAAGTAAATAGGGGATTAATTTAAAATGATTCGGTGTTCAAATTATCAATTTCAACTTTGGGTTGTCAAAATGATTCTAGAGAATGTAATCGATAGGTAAAAGCACTTGGTGTTATGCCTTCTTAAGAGTGACTATATGTGTGGGTAAGTGAAAATGTACCTAAATTTGATTGATATTACAAACTGGCTTGGTCTTAGGTATTAGAGGTAAACTTTCAATTTGCCACCAAATTTTATATGGGCTTCTTTCAAACACCCATATGTATACAATACCAAGCAACCAATGACCTCAATTTAGCTAGTCTATGTCTAGCACTATTTATTAAATTATAATTACACA
The DNA here is from genome assembly GCA_031232105.1 of Capsicum rhomboideum. Lineage (NCBI taxonomy): Eukaryota > Viridiplantae > Streptophyta > Magnoliopsida > Solanales > Solanaceae > Capsicum > Capsicum rhomboideum. The sequence continues at coordinate 48,894,834 of CP124710.1, forward strand.
AGTCTTTTTTAACTAAATCTCTCCCCTCTTGTCTTCTCTTTCAATCAAGACAATAGATCAAAGAATGAATCAAGTTTGCAACCTCAATTCTCAAGAGATTTATCTAAAATCATAACATTCAATCAAATAAAAAGGTAAATAATCACTACCCACACACAATCAACACTCAATAATGTATAACCCTAAGCTTGGGAAATTAGCTGCTCATAACAAGAGAAAAAAGAGATATACCTAGATCCTCATTTAAATCTACCATAGAATCCAAATATTTCCAAAGAAATTCCAAATTTCAAGCAAGAAATAAGCAACAAGTTACTAAGATTCCAACTAGAGTTTCAATTACAATCTTTTGAATCAAGATATGAAAAAAGATAGGATTACAAACTACCAAAAAGGCTTTTATAGCTTTAGTAAAAATGGGACAATAAATTATAAAAATTCCACCATGTCCAATTTGGCAAATGACCACAACATGATCGAACAACTCGACGATACACTGAATTGTACTTGCTTCGATGAATCAATATTAACTTTAAGCTTCAGGGGTTGGCTTCTATAACTTTTGGTGATAGGGAGATGCTTCACCGATCTCCTCGATGACACCGAAATGCTATTCTTTATTTCCAAACTTCTTGGAATGAAATTTAGTTGAACTGTCACTCTCAGTGATGGGATATTCCATTTGGTGATAAGCCAAGCATTTTGGCGATGCACCAATTTTCTTTGGTGATGCTCCTTGCACTTTGAGCTCTAATTATCCATCATTTTGCTGCATTTCTCTCTTTCAAACTCCTTTTTGCCTTTACCCTAAAAATTAAACAAAACAACTTTAAAAATAACTCAAATTGGCATTGAGGACTTGAGTTCTTACCATTTTTTAGTCCAAATGAGTCGCAAATTGCCGACTCATTAGGTGCAGTGAGGTGTAGCAAGAATAAGAGAAAGGTGGGCTCTAAGGAAGAGAGCAGTGGCGGTTGATGGTGTAGTACAACTGAGTCTAGCTCTTCACAGTCTGTGGGCCTTTTTGAGCGCCTAGGGTTGGACTTAGCTAAGGTAAAGGACTTACCATGGTATTTTTTAGTGCCTCTCCGATATTCCATATCATTAAGCTTTATGGGTCCATCAAATACCCTTCAAGGCACCTTGGAGTCTCTCAACCAAGCTTATGTAGAGCTTCAGTAAGACCTAGAAGTCAAGAAGTAAAAAAGGCACTCTCAGGACAAGATGCTCGTCCGGGATAAGACCCTAGCCCTGAGTGTGAAAGTACTGAAGGTGAAGAAGGAGGATGCCCATCAATTCTTATTTTTGAGCGGGATGGATGAAGAGGATTCTGACGACGCAAGCACCAAAAGCAATGGAACATCTAGCTAAGCCCCGAGATGTAGTATCTCCTACTCCTTATCATCCCTTATTTTTAGCTCTATTGATTTTTTTCTCTTGAAGGTCCCTTTTTTGGATAATTTTATTTACATTTCAGCATGTTTAGATACTTATTATTATTATTTTTGAATTACAGTGCTTTTGGTGGCTCTTTGGGAAACAATGGCCCTGTCTGTAGGCCGTCACATTTGATAATATAGCCTATTGAATGATTACCGCTCTTTAATTGCATGAAAAATAAAGTGCCAAAAATAGGGGACTAAATTATGAGAATTCTACCTCGCGCTTATCTGATGCAGTGGATGGTATTCTGCTGTAGCAAAGGCGCTATGGAGAAAATTCATCCTCTGTGGTGGACCTCTGATTTATCTTATGTGTGTTGCAATGGTCACTTTCTAGCAGCTTAATTCTATTTCATTATCTCGTCAATACGCAAAATATTTCAGCATTATACCAACACGCCACAATTTATCATAGTCTTAGCAAACTTAAGTTTTACTATTGGCTCAACAAACAACAATTAATATATATCGTCACATAATCATATATCCAACGTGCAAATCATGACTTCTATCGCAAGATACCAATTTGAACTCATCAAGATACCAATTGGAACTGACTAGATACCAATTAAATTTTGCAAGATACTAATTAGAATTGACTAGATGCCAATTGAGCTCAACCCAATTAGATAATAAACTGAGATAGCATGATAGGAAAGAAGAAAGAGAATAGCTCCTAGATGTCTCATAGATTACTGTGGATTTGATATGGATGCCTACACACCAATCCGTAGGACTCTACTTGACATTGCTCTCGTACTTGTGAGACCAATAACCTAGGGCTATGATACCAACTGTCACGACCCAAATTATAAGATCATGTAGGCACCTATTTGATTCTAACTTAATAGGAGAACCCCTTACAACTCAATCATTATTAAGCAGAATTTCTTGAAAACAACATTATTATAATATGCAATTTAATGAAAACTCATAATCATACTAATAATCTCGAAATAGCTACATGTCTTTTTTTAAAAATAAAAATACATGTTCCCAAGGACCTAATCTAGACATGTACAAGAGCTTCTATTACCGAGTAAGGACAAGAAAAATAAAGGACCCAACTTCTACCTGAGGAACAAGATATACAGATGTTGATGATGAAGGCTCGCCACTTCAATTAGGAAACTTCAATCAACTTCCAACACACCTACACCCCAAAGAGTGTAGCAAGAATAATATCAGTACATCACACGTACAGGTAGGCATCATCGACTGACTAGGATTAGTTCGCACAAATCATATACAAATAAATGAAATCAGCAGACAAGCTTAGGCAGCAACCTTACATTTTAAATTCACACCACTTATTACGCCTTCTCAACAAGTCTGAGGAATTCAATTTATCTTTGTTATTACGATTAGGCCGTAGTACTTATTACTAGGCATTTTATTTCACTTGCGATAAGTTCGACAACTACTAGCATAGTTACTGACACTTAGTATCATCCAGATTACACTCACCTATTATCACACCCTGCAGGTTAGCTTTACTTAAATATTACTCTCTAGCTACCTATTACTAATTACATAATCCTATCCATAACCCGAATTCAATCCTGTAATAAAGAACAATAGCAGAAACATTCCATCTCAAAAAACAAGAAAGAAGTAAGGACTTGACCAACCAATCGAGGTATATTCATGCAAATCAAGGTATTTGGTAGCATACGAAATCACATAGTTCACAAACAATAGGTAGTAGCTAAATATCTAGACAAATCCAGTCAACAAATGATGACATACAAGTTACCTAACAAGATAATAAATCATAACGAACAACTCTATAAATATAATATAGTCACATCACAAACATGAATTCATATCCACACTGATATTACAGATGTATCATTATGTAGTCCATCATCTTGTCTCTGAACCATATCAAAACTAACAATAACCACTCAATTTGTATAGACATGCTAAAAGGTCTTATTTCTACCCAACTAGTCATGACCTAAAGGGGACAACCTAGGGTCAATGTACCGTACCAGTGTGGTACCTACTCTATATCATAACCACTCGTCCAAAAGCTCACATTAAACTCGAGCCACTCAACAATTAGAATATAATGTATATTCTCAACCTCTTCCATTATATATTGGAATTTTCACATATTCAACTATCTCTCATGATATTATTACCAAGTACATAACAAGTTTTAACAAGTGTACAACATTCTAACATGTCATTTAAAGACAGGCTTCAACAATTGTATAGCTTATTCTTACAAGCAATGTCAAGCCAAATAAATTAATCAACCATAAATTATGTATGAAGACTAATCGACATGCTTATTAGTTCGGAACATATACTAGAAACTATTTCATATCTAACTCCACATAAATCGTAACCTATAAGAACCTCTTAATTACTCAACAACAGTTATTACATCAAGGTCCATTGGACTCGGTTCACTAAGTGTGTGGACCCATTTCTTAATCTTATTATTACATTTATGAAAAGCATGCCATTAGTCGTCTATCAGACATGTTTTCAACCTTTGCCGTACAACACCAACCCCTAAATGATCTACCCTTTTGATAGATAGACTGCACTTAATCATTTAACCCTATTTCTTGTGAAGACATCAAAATGATGACTCTACTCACACCTCATATATAGATCACAAAAACAAAACACAGGTGAACACGTCACCAAGAACTCATGCAATTAGGTTTATTAATTCCACAATCCTTTCCAATCCATAACATTATTAGATCAGTCTTATAGTTACATTATCACATCATCTTCCACCACTAATCATATTAGCATTGTTCAGATTATGAACAAAAAAGGACAACCACAAATATATATATATATATATATATATATATATATATATTCACATATGTAGTCTTTTTTACATTATTCTAAATTTATCAATCTGAAAACTATGCTTGAAGGCCTAATCATGCTTTCTCTAATCAATTCTACACAGTATATATGATTTGCTAATCCATGCAACCATAACCTACCTTGATGCAGAGCTTCTACTACAAGATGAATCAACCTTGCTCTTTATTCTCAATCCAGAGTTGCGGAAGGAAAATCCATGAGTAGGATGATGGAATCATGTTCCTTGACAATTTCCCCCCCGTTCTTGATATTCTATCTCAGAAATAACCCTAGGGGATTTTTTACAAGATGACCCATTTTAGAATAAAAACTGGGATTCTGATACTGACTTAAATGTGGAATTCTTGTTCCCATGCTTTGCTACAACAATTGTATTCTCGCTATAGGGGCTCGCTGTAGTACAACCTGGGTCGTTGTTGTGGGCTTAATTAGGTCGAACCTACTTCTTTTGACTCAATTTTATTCACAATCATTAAATAAAATTAATGATTATCCAGAACACAAATTCTTATCGATAAAAAATTCAAATTTGTATGACTTTATTATGGATATTTCATAAATGACGGAATGGGTCGTTACAAAGAACTACTAATACATAAGAGTAGGTACTAATCTAGTACAAGTCTATCCCAAAATACAAAATATAGACATGATGTACAAGAAGGAAATGGATAAGCCTCTGCATGCTAGGAGCTCACCACAAATCAAATCAGAACATATCCTCGAATGAGAAGGATCTAGGAGGATGAGTCAAGCTAGGGTCTGCATCAAAAAAGGATGTAGAACTGCAGCATGAGTCCAAATCACGGGTACTCAGTAGGCATCATATGTTGACTGAGCTCAAGAGACAAGTATTTAATATAAATTACAATAAAAGAGACCATGCACATAGAAAAATCTCAGCAGTCTATAGCATAATACGATAATAATTTACATATAGTTTATATATATATATATGTGTGTGTGTGTGTATGTATGTGTGTATGTGTGTGTATGTGAATGATGTTATACAATCTGTGATGATGCAATGCAATATGTGTCCAATGTAGAGTAACTTGGTACCTTTCCTCAGGCCACCTGACATCTCTCCTCGGACTTATCATGAGACCAAGAATCATACCTCAAGTTGCTCAGTATCTCACCTCAGACATAATCTTGGGTCACAAAATCGTACCTCAGACAATTCGAAATCCTTCTTGGATAGTACACAAGTAACCAAGTAAATATGGCACAATCCAAGGTGTTGCCCTGTACATATAAAAACAAGTGGCTCAATCTGAAGCTTTACCTCAAATTTTAGTAAAAATCGCTACAATTTCTCATTTAAAATAGAAAATCAGTATTTTCCTCACATCCAATCATTTTCCATGTGAATGATGTGTTCGTATGTAAATGCAGGCACAATTACATTTATATATGTAAGGAAAAAATAAGTCCATATCATATCCATGATCCACCAAAAAACCTGATACCACTCAATCTCAGGCCATAAGCCCCACAAGTCTCAACAGAAAGGAAAAACTTGAAATTAGTGCCTCAAAAAAACTCTATCAAGCTCAAACCCATGCTATTACGAGAGTCTACCCCGACCTAACATAAGAATCCCCAATTTAAGCCTATTACTAAGCAAGTGTCCTAAAACTAAGGCTCGAGCTAGCATACTAGTCTAGAGTCCCCAAATTAAACCAATAATTTATAAGTTCAAGATAAACTAATTCCTAACTAACAATTCCCCTAACCAATATAAAATTTATATTATATACTATTTATTTGAGATATATGTAAAGAAGAGAAGACTGTAACCTATCACATAACCAAACAAAAATCTCAAACCATCACACAGAAGCCTTTCGCTTAAGTAAAGCCTTAGATGACCACCGAGCTATCAATACATAATCTATACGTAACCACGAGACCAATGATACCCATATCAATATTTTATAATTATGGTAGGAAATCAGGTAAAAAATTTGACACTCGGGACCCATCGACAAAACTGGAATTTTCCATCACAATTACCTTCCCCCAAGGGTAAGAAATCCATGCTCAAAAGTTGGGAAAAAATGAAATCCAATTTGAGTATCAAAACAACCCAAAAAGCTTAAAAATCAAACAGGGCAATTCAAGATTTCAAGATTTAGATTTGATGGAATCAAGGCAGAATTATGCATAAAAATAATGGGAATATCGCAAGAATGGTATGAAGAGCTTACCAGGACACAATTTGGATGAAGATTCCTCAAGAAATCACTCCTGTAAGCTCCCAAGTTCAATAAATTTGCATGAAATAAGATAAAAATGAAGGCTAGAAAAGTATATACAGTTAGGGGTCCTTCAACGTGAACACAAGGACCTCTTCACGATCGCATGGTGCACTGACCCAAACCATCATGAATGCAGTGGCTCTCATTATGATAGCAAAGAGCAAGTTGACCCAAACCCGACATGCCTCATCTTTGAGATCTCTACACCCTCCACATGATCATGAAACCTAACCTTATAGAACTTCGCAAACAAAAATACCTCATCCCAAATAAAAGAAAAAATGCTCTGCTCCTGCAAACCAGAAACCTGTAAAATCCAAGTTAAAAACAAGTCACTAATGGACACTCAGGATTTGTTCAGAATTATATGAATGCAAGATGGACATACTATAAAATTGGAAATGACAATTTGATTAATATAATTGATAAAATGACTAACATAGGTTATCTCGTCCAAATGTTGACTAAATTAAACACCTTACCAAATTTACCAAAAATCCACCGAAGTACCCAAAATAAGTCTGAAATCCCCAGGAATCAAATCAAAGGCCCCACTAACCTAAAAATTATATTCCAAAGCTAACAAAACTGACAGAAATACCTTCTGAGTCCATTTTCCATGAATGTGTATCCAAGTCAAACACTTTTAAGTTAAAATCTCTAAAATTGAAAAACTAACTAAACACTCAACTGAAATCCCCGAGAACTAAACAACACATCCCCAGAGGCCATAAATACCACTAAGAAACTATAGGAAAAGTCAAATGAGAAAAGATATGCAAAAATTATGAAAATGATCAGGAGGGTCATTACATCATCCACTACTAAAAAGGACTTTCATCCTCAAAAGTCAGAGGATAGAAGGTACCTGAAGGCTAAAAAAGGTGAGGATATATTGTTTTTATGTAGAGCTTACACTCTCGAGTAGCCTCCATAAGTAGACAATGACATTGAACTTTCACTAAAAGAATTTCCTTAGATCTTATCTTTCAAACCTGCCTATCAAGAATAGCCATAGGGTCTTCCGAGAATGCTAAAGTATTGTCTAACAGAACTAAATCCCACTGAAGCACATGAGACTCATCCAGAATGTAACGCTTCAACATAGACATATGGAACACAATGTGGACACCCAAAAAGCTGGAGGCAAAGCTAAGTCATAAGCCATATCACCAACATGCTGTGGGATCTTAAAAGGATCAATGTACCTAGGGTTGAGCTTGTCCTTCTTCCCGAACCTTATCATGCCCTTGATGGGCTATTCCCAAAGAAACACCTGCTCCCCGACCATAAACTTCATGTATCGAACTCTTCAGTCAACATATCTTTTTTTTCTTCTCTAAGATGTATGGAGACTCTCCTTAATCATCTATACCTAATCCATAGGATCATATAACAAGTAAGTACCTCAAGGCCTAACCTCAAAAGAATCAAACCAACCTACCGGAGACCTACACTTCTTATCGTGCAATACATTAAATGGAGCCATCTAAATACTCGAATGGTAACTATTATTAACTAAAAACTCTAGCAAGGCTAAGAAAAAGTCCTAGTGACCCTCAAAATCAATACACATGTCTAAAGCATGTCCACTGGAACATGAATAGTCCTTTATGAGTGGCCATCAATCAATATGTGAATACTTGTTCTGAGCTTAGCTCGGGCACCCAACTCTGTATGGATTGACCTCTAAAATCATGATGTAAATTGAGTACCATAGTAAAAGATAATAGAAATAAGATCCTCATGCAAATGGACTATCTATCGAATGTAAATCTAAGTCAACCTCTCTAAACTATAGTACATCTGAATCAGTAAGACGTGAGTGCACTTGGTCAACCTATCCACGATGAACTAGATAGTTTCAAACCTTCAAGATATTTGTGGAAATCCTACCACAAAGTCCCTAGCTATCCACTCCCACTTTCAATTAGGAATGGGCAACCTCTATGGCTTCTAGTACTCATACTTCACCATTTGAAAGTTCAGGCAATAAGTCACAAACTCTGTAACATGCTACTTCATCCTATACCACCAGTCATGCTACCTTAAATCATGGTACATCTTCACTTCCCCAGATGAATAGAATATATAGAATAATGGGCCTCTTCCATAATCAATCTAACTAGGTCTCCAACTCTAGGGACACAAATACAACCCTCGATCCTCGATAAACCCTCCGAGTATAAGGTCTTCTTCCTAGCTTCGCCCCTCAGCACGTCATCCCAAATGACCCTTAATTTCTCATCCTCAAATTATTGGACCAGAATCTGCTCTAATAATAATATCTAGCCTCCACTAAAGAAAGAACTTGCTTGAGCATAAAACTATCTAGTCAAATAAATTAGTTGGTTAAGGACTAGATGTCTAAAGTCAAAGGATAATCCTCAGCTATAAAAAGAGCCAAACTTCCTATACTCACCGTCTTTTGGATCACGCCATCTGCTACCATATGTACGTTACTCGAATGATAGAGAATAGATATATCATAGTCCTTAGGTAACTTTAACCACCTACGTTATCTCAAATTAAGGTCCTTCTAGATTAATATTTGTTGTAGGCTATTATGATCGATAAAAGACCTCACAATAAACCTCATACAGATAGTGCCTTGAAATCTTCATTAAAAAGACTAGCACTACCAACTCCAAGTCATGAGAGGGGTAGTTCTTTTTGTTAACCTTCAGCTACCTAGAGGTATATATTATAACTCTACCTTACTACATAAACACACAACCCAAATATACTCTAGAAGAGGCATAATACATAGTAAACCCTTAGCCCTTAAGAATAAGAGCCAGAATTGAATCTAAAGGCAATAAGGTCTAGATCTTTAAAAAGCTTGCCTCATATTCATCAGACCACTGGAAAGGGACATTCATCTGTGTCAATCTAATCAATGGTGCTACAATCAAAGAAAATACCTCAACAAACATTTTATAGTATTTTACTAACTAAACAAAACTCCAAACATCAATAGGAGAAGTGGGCCTAGACCAATCATAAATTTTCTGAATCTTTGCTTGATCCACCATAATCCTATCCTTAGACACCACGTGTCCGATGATTGCCACATAATCAATCTAGAACTCACATTTAGAGAACTTGGCATACAACCATTGATACTTCAAAGTTTATAACATAAAACTCATATGTTTCTCATGCTCCTCCCTAATCCTCGAGTAGGCTAAAATGTTGTCAATAAACACTATCATAAATGAGTCCAAATAGGGCCTAAATACACCATTCATCAACTCTGTAAATGTTTTTGGGGTATTGATCAAGCCAAAAAACATAACAAAGAACTCATAGAGGTCATAACAAGTCTTAAAGGTGGTCTTAGGAAGATCTGATATGGTTATTTTCAACTAATGGTAAACTTATCTCAAGTCTATCTTAAAAAACAAGATTGTACCCTAGAGCTAGTTAAACAAGTCATTAATATGCAACATTGGATATTTATTCTTAGTAATTACCTTACCCAACTACCGATAATCAATGTACATACACAAGGAACCATCCTTCTTCTTGAAAAATAGAATAAGAGCACCCTATGGAGAAATACTAGGCCTAATGAACCCCTTACTTAAAAGATCTTGAAGTTGTTCCTTTCACTCCCTTAACTTTGTTAGTGCTATCTGATATGGCAGAAAAGAACCAAGAGCCCAGTTCAAGATCAATGACAAAATTAATATCGTGGTCAGGTGAAATCCTGATAAATGTATCGGACACACATTTGTGAACTCACTAACCATTGAAACTAACTTAAATAAATGAGTGTCAGTACTACCTGGAGAGGCTTGTAAATGACTATGTCCGCCCCGAACTAAACACCTACATACCCACCTGCCTAGACTAGATGAGATATACCTCTCAAACCCTGGGGACCACCCCTACTACCCTGTACACCATCTTCTGCCAGTGCCATTGGAACCCTGATATGATAACCCTGCTAACTAAAATAGACATCATGATATAAATACACAAAATATGAACATCATAAAGTATGACCCAAACTCTGGCTACTCTATCCACTATACCCAGAATAACCACCATCTATGATCTATAGCGCTTCCTGAATAAGGTTACTAGGCTAAAGTAATGACCCTTATCAAGAAAACCCCTGCTTATGGATTAGAAACCACTGAAACTGCCCTAACGGTGAGGTCAATTGTCATTGCCTTTATATACCTTGTAATGTATCCCCTCAATAATCATTGCAAGATAAACAACCAATAGAAATGTACCCGCAATAACTACTAGACTGTATCGTCATGTAGAGTGGTAAAGTCAACTCTCCAATAAATGTTTGTACCTTCTCCTACTCTATTGACGGTGCCCTAGCCTGACCCCAAGCTGATGTTACAGCTCATACTCAGTCTCGACCTCTGGGTCAACCTATGTCTTTACCCCTAGCTAGGACCTAGTATTAGGTGAAGGTGCCTCATCCTCACCCGCTGCAAACCTCATCCTAACAAATTTGAGGAGGAATGAAACAAATAATGTTTAAAAGATGATAGCTCATGATAAGGAATCAAGGATAGAACTTTTCCTAAGAATTCTCTATGGCCTCTTAATTATAGGATATGGATACCATCATACCCATTAGTAGGACTCTACTATGAACTTGTAGTTGTACTCGTAATATTAGTGAACCTAAAGCTATGATACCATGTTGTGATGACCTAAAACTATGCCATGATGGCACCTACTATAACCCCTAGTAGGAAAGACAAACAATATAGCAATGTATAATGAATAACAAGCTAATGAAAATTAAAAGGAAGATCAAAGAGATAAATGTCACCTACTATAACCCCCAGTAGGAAAGCCAAATAAAATAGCAATGTATAATAAATAACAAGCAAATGAACATAAAAGGGAAGATCAAAGAGATAAATAGCCTAACGATATAAATATACATGCAAAATATACATAAATAAGCCTACAAGTAGCAAGAAGGAACAAAATATACAAAATACCAACTTGGACATAGTGTCACCAGTACAACAGATACTAATACACAAGATTATGTACTAATCTAGTACAATTCTATCCAAATTATAAAATATAGCTAAGAAGTACAAGAAATAAATAGATAAGCCTCTGGATGCCAGGAGCTTCTCACAAATCTAAAAAAAATGTCTTCTCAAATGAGAAGGACCAGCGAGGATAGCTTAAGCTAGAATTTGCATCAGAAAAAATATAGAATTACAGTATGAGTATGAAGAATTGGTACACAAGTGGAATCATAGATCGAATGATCTCAAGAGAAAAGTATACAATATAAATTTCAATAAAGTATACTCTGTATGCAGAAAATACCCATAGTCTATAGCACAATATGATGATAATAATAATAATAATATACACGTAGTTTTTATATATATATATATATATATATGTGTGTGTGTGTGAGAGAGAGAGAGAGAGTGAACATTGCTATGTAGTATGGGAAGATGCAATACAAAATATGTCCTATGCTGAGAATTGCAGAATCATACCTTAGACCTCCTGACATCTTATCTCAAACTTATCATGAGACCCAGAATCATCCCTCAGGTTACTTAGTATCTCACCTCAGACTTAATCATGGGTCTTAAAATCTTACATCAGGTCTAAAATCCATCTTCTGATAGTACATAGGTAACTAAGTTGCATACCTTATCAGTTTATATGCATTTATAATATGATTACTGTACTTCAGTTCAACTTATGCATTCAGTCTTGCATTTCAGTTCAGTTATCAGTATTTTCCAGCATGCTTAGTTATTTATAGTCGTATACCTCACATGCTGAGTACATTCAAAGTACTGACTACATACTTTTTTTGCACTACATTGTATTATGATATAGATTATGATGCTCAACATTAGACTCACTATTATCACGATCTAGTACCCTTCGGTAGTAGATTATCGGTGAGTCCTCATCATCTGATTATAAGACTTTAATATTCTTTTATCTCATTGTTATTTCAGTTTTAGACAGTTAGAGTTGGTTGGGTGCTTGTCCCAACAACTCATCTTTTAGTAGAGGCTTTCAAACAATTAGTTGTTTCAGCTTGTGATTTGTCTTTTAGGCTTATCATTATTTCAGTCATTGAAGAGTATTTTACTAAGTCAATTAGCTTCCACATTCAGTATGTCATATATATATATATATATTCAGTATTCTTATTCTTAGTGTCATTCCAGACCATGGGTTAGCTTGGGGTTACTTGTGGATCTAAGCATCGTGTTACTATTACGGTATCATCTCGAATCATGAAGAACTTGGTATCAGAGTATCAGGTTTAAAGTATCCTAAGGTGTTTGAAAGCCACGTTAAGTAGAGTCTCTCTCATGGGTGTGAAGTATGACACACTTACGAGGGAGAGTCTATGAAACATTTTAGGAAAGTCTCACTTCTTTTATGTTCATATCATGTGATAGAGTGTGAAATCTATTTAATTTCCTTCTAATTCGTGATCTATACATTTACAGAAAATGCCTCTAGAAGAGCCAACAAAAAAATGAATAGAAATAACAATGGTAGTGTAACACAATAACAATGGTAATGTAACACCCCAAAAATCCAAGCTAAGATCAGAATGGCCACAAGTAACTCCTAGCTCATAAACAAGTTGAAAGCTTTCATACCGATTGAATTCTTGTATAAGATATTACTAGGGTCAACTTTAAACAAGTATAACTCCTAAATTATAAAGAGTTTTGGAGATCAAGACCCACCAAATGAAAGTTCTTTTAGTCTTATTTCAAACACATATGATTTTTTCTTAATATAGTTCTGAAGCTAAGATATATGGCCATTTTAGTAAAGTATTGTCCAGCAGTGGGATACGACGACCCAACCAACTATCGTTGGTTGAAAGGGCAATAGTCCCTTGCTCTTGTCTAATGAAAACTGCCCCAAAAATCCAAAGAGTCATCAAGACTCCTCCATTACTAACATAAACAACCAACGATCATGGTTTAAAGGATGATCATTTGTTGGTTCATCCGTTGTGAGATACAGAGTTTTCAACTATGTTTTTAAAGGGGTATTCAAGTCATTTTCCATTATTTAACCTCCTAATCTATGTCATTTTAACTATCCTAAGGCTGAATATCAAACCTAAACTACCCCAAATCCCTCATAAACTCAAATTTAAGCGACACTTAGAAATTTAGAGCAAACAAGCGACTTTTCTTCATCAAGCAAAAAATTAGGGTTCTTCATCTTCAAGTTTCAAATTATAGAGTGTAGCAAGGTTTTCACCTCCAGGTATGTGGGATTTCATCAATGGGTAGCCTTTCACCTATTTAGTCCATAAGTGACCCAAATTCTTCAGTTAATTCATTCTTCAGAGCTTACGGTTTCCATGAAAATATGAATTCCCTTATGTTTCAGTTTCTTATTATGATTAACCCATGAATACATGTTTGTCTATGAATTTTAGTATATTTACATACTTATAATTATGGACCCTTAGTATGTTAATCAACTTATGATTTTTGACTTATGTTACATAATTTCATAGTCTATTTAGATTATAAAACCCGTCATGAATAGTTGCACTCTTCAGAGATTGTGAGTTATGAATACCCAATGACTTAGTTTCTCATGCATTGATAGTTGAATGTTCGGTACTTAGTTTCACATATTTTAGAATGCTTTCAGATAAAGTGTCTGTTATCTCAGTGTCAGACTCCAGTATAAATAAGCTTATTAATTTATTAGTACAATTCAGTTAGGAGTAATACTTAGCACAGAGCGGACACAGGTATGAAGGCTCACCCATCAGTTAGGCAGAGATATTTAGTAAAAGTCCCTAATTACTAACACTAAGGCACCACCATAGGTTCTAAAAGGTCACCAGTTAGATCAGGATTGATACCTTATAACTTTTGGACAACAGTTTTGTGGATCCACGTCAATCAGTGTTCGTATCTTTGGTAAGGCACATAGTACCCTTCTAGCTGAGGTTACAATTAGGACTCTATTTAACTAAGATGGAGTATTTCAGTTAACAGTAGCTCCCACAGTTCAAATTAGATATTATATGACCTTATATTCAATTTATTCAGCATATTATACAGCTACATGTTTATTTATTGGTCATATCACCAGTTACATTCCTCAGTTCCATATTTAGTTTATCCTCTCATATTCAGTTATTTAGTGTAGTGCATATCTCACATGATCAGTACATTCAAAGGATTGACCGCATACTTTTTTTTGCGCTATTTTATCTTTAATATAGATTTAGACGTTCAACATCCAGCTCGTAGTTAGTACGATCTCGTATCACCTCAATAATAGAGTTTGGTGAATCCTTATATTTCGAGGACGAGATTTTAGATTACTTATTCAGTCATTTTAGATAGTTAGAGTTAGCTGGGGGATTTTCCCAGCAACTCATCTTATTTAGAGGCTTTCAAACAGGCAGATAGACTATGCTTTCAGCCCATGGTTTGGACATCAATATTGAATAGTTTTGGATATTATTTCTATATCATTTAGATTGTTAGCTTCTGCTCAATGATTCCCAGTTTATTTTAGTATTCATAGTGTCATGCCAAGCCATAGGTTTTCTTGGGGTCACTTGTGACTCTAAGCACCCTATTACAACTAGAGGGTAGTCTCAGGTCATGACAAACTTAGTATCAGAGTATTAGGTTTAAAGTGTCCTAGGGTGTATGAAAGCCACGTTATGTAGAGTCTTATTCATGGGTGTGAAGCACACCAAATTTATGAATGAGGGGCTATGAATCCTTTTAGGAAAAATTTCACTTCTTTCATATTTATATTATGTGATAGAGTGTGAACTCTATTTAACCTCCTTCTATCTCGTGCTCTACGTGTTTATAGAAAATTCCTCCCAGAAGTACAAATAGAAGGAGAAACAAGAATGGAAATGGTAACAGGAATGGAAACCAATAAGCACCATTAGCTCCAGCAGACCCTTTGAATGAAAAAGTCTCACATGCCAAGTTTGAGGCTGCTTTTCAGGTGCCAGCTTAGTCAATGACTACCCAGGTGAACCAATATGTTATTCCATAGGTCAACCTGAATGGTGGTACGACAGCGGCTAGAGTCTCAGATTTCACATGGATGAATCCTCCTAAGTTCCATGGTTCTAAGGTGGAGGAGGATCTGCACGAGTTTATTGATGACATTCAGAAGGTCACTCAGATTATGGGCATCACTCTAGTCGAGAGTGCAGATTTAGTTACTTACCAACTGAAAGAAGTGGCTCAGACTTGGTGTAACCAGTGGAAGAAAGATAAGGGTGTGGATGCACGTCCAATAGAATGGGATAAGTTTGTAGCTGCATTTCTTGACAGGTGTTTTCCACTTGATTTAAGGGAAGCCAAGGCTCAGGAGTTTATTAATCTAAAGCGAGGAGATATGACTGTGAAGGAGTGTTCTCTCAAGTTTACTTAGCTCTCGAAGTGTTCTCCGATAATGGTGGCTAATTCTATATCCCGTATAAGCATGTTTGTATTGGGTGTTTTTGAGGATATGGTTAAAGAGTGTAGGACTATTATATTGGTCAAGGAGATGGACATCTCTAGGTTGATGATTTATGCTTAACAGATTAAGGAGGAAAATATCAAGGAGAAAAAAAGGGAAAATAAGAGGGCAAGGACATGTAGTTTTAACTTCTCTCAACAGAGGTCAGGGGGTGGTGATTGTTCTCAGTTCCATCCGAAGTCTTCATCTCCAGTATCCTTTGGTAGTGACAAAGTGCCAAATTTAAGACAGGATTATTGAGATAGGGCACCAGGCTCTAAGTCCCAGGGCAGTTTCACTAGTGAACGTACTTATATGGTTGGTAAGAAATGTGGTAAGAACCACCAAAGTGAGTTGTATGTCCAGTAGTGGTAGTTGTTTTAGGTATTGAAAGCAATGTTACAGATTGAGGGAGTGTTCAGTGGCTTCACAGAGAGGCAAGGATGCTTGCCAACAGAATCAGACTAACTCTTTAGCAACTCCAGCAGGTCGCCCAACTCAGTAGGATGCCTCAACTAGTGTAGGCTGCAGTCAACGCCAAAACATACTTTATGCACTTTAAACTAGATAGGAACAGGAGGGCTCCCCTAATGTTGTCCCTAGTATATTATAGGTCTTTCATATTAATGTCTATGCCTTGTTAGATCCCGGAGCCACACTTTTTTTTATGACTCCCTATATAGCAGCAGACTTCTGTGTCAGTCTTAAAATCCTTTTAGAACCTATATTAGTCTCTATTCTTATTGGCGACTTAGTCATAGCCAAATGGGTATACAAAAATTATCCAGTGATAGTTTTTCAGAAAGTCACCTTAGTTTATCTTGTAGAGTTAGATATGATAGACTTTGATGTTATTCATGGCATGGATTAGATACATTCTTGTTATGACTTAGTTTATTGTACAAATAGAGTGGTCTAGTTTTAGTGTCACGCCCCGAATCCCATCGGGACGGATTGACACTCGTAGCCGACAAGGCCCGAGAGAACCAAGCTTTGCCTCTATTCAATCATGTACATGCCATAAGAAACCCACAATCACACAATATCTTTAAATACCAACAATGGAATTCATGGAACATGATATATATACACATATGTTAAACTTGGCCGTTGAGGCCACCAAGTCAAAAACGACATATACCTTTTACATTTATAGACCCAAAACCGTCTACAAAAGCCTCTAACAATGTGAACAAAAAGTCGGGACAAGTTTCCGCTTTATACAACATGTACATCACCAAAACATACGTACAATAGTGACTCGGAGTAGCCCCGAACTAACTGGAGCTCACCAAATATATGCAACAACTAGCAACCTACTGTGGAGGCCTACTAGTACCTGCGCCTGTAACAAGTAAGGTAAATTCCCCCAAGAGGGGTCAGCACGAAGAATGTACTGAGTATGTAAGGCCATATGAAACTTGTAAGATATGTAGATAAGTCAAGGAACTCAAGTTCAAATGCATAAGAAATATAGATTAGTTACAATGTAGATGAGTCACTATTCTGTACTTTGGAAACCATGTATGTTGCTTCCGATACTTTCTTTGTATTTTAAGATTAAATGATTATTCATATTTGCCTTTGACCTGTGATACCCGGGCCCCGACTGAACAGTGGGTTTTTAAATATAACATCATGTTATGTTGGGATCGTCTCAAGCTAGGCTTATGCCTCTAGAGCTGCCATCCTATAAATCAATGTATATATCGGGATTGGCTCGAGCTAGGTTAGTACCTCTAGAGCTGCCACCCATACAACATTTCAGGTTTGGCTCAAGCTAGGTTATTACCCCTAGAGCTGCCCCTTGTTAAGATCGGTCCAAGCTAGGCTTATGCCTCTAGGACTGCCTCCTTATTTTGGGATCGACTTGGGCTAGGCATTTCGCCCCCAAAGTTTCCACCCTTACTTGATCATTGACCACATATGCATTACTTTGTTTATTACTTTGAGATTGATACCATGATATTCACAACTTGATATGAAGCTTCGGATCATTAACCAATGAATAAGAGACATGTGACTAACTTGGCAACATAACATTATTAGAACTATAACACCAAGGGAACCATTGGACAATATTCCATGAACAAGAGACATAAGTATAATCACTATTGGAACATTGGAACATAACCTTATTCGAGCTTTTGGAACATTAACCATGAATATGAGACATGAGATTCACCAATGATCAACGAGTAGGAAATATATGACAAAGACCATGGATATCCGGATATGGGATACCTTAACACATTTCGAGATGGAACAAACGTAATGTCAATACTGTTTGCCGCAGAAAGATACGGACAGAGTAACCTTACTTACCTTGTACTCACAATACGAATAAACAACCTTAGACGTGCACACAATAGTCCCGCTCCTTCTTTATGTGTCACTCTACATCACAAATACATAACGGAATTGACATTAACCACCAACTACTTTACAAATGCATACAATGTCAACGAGTTACATGTTTGCCTTTAAACATGTAATTTCCCTTTGACAAAACCATTGATAAAATTATTATTCCAAAAATCCCCCAATATTCCCAACATTGACCAATACATGACAATCAATACATTTCACCATAACACTTCTCCTTTACACTTCCTTATCCACACCACATCACAAATAGTCCATCAATTCACCTTAATACACTTCATAGCACATATCGGCCAAAATCCCACAATTTACACTTATAGAAAAATAACAAGTTTAATAACAAAATAACACCATACATGTTCATATTTTATCCATACCATGCTTTTTCATCAAAGGCACAAGTCCTAATTCAAGCTTGAATCCCATGGATCACAAATCTTATACAAAAACTCCAAGTATCATGTACAACATTTCCAAGCACAACCATCATGATTTATATACTCTTTCATTCATATAATATATTAATCCATAACAATAATCACTTACCTAACCTTGAAAAGTGATGATCTTGCTCCAAAATTGCCTTTGAGTTCTTTAGGGTTTGAGAGAATGTTGGAGAATGTTGGAGAAATATATAGATAAACATGAGAGTGTCAAGTGAATAAAATCTGATTTTTTGGGTCTATTTATAGTACTTGTTCCATCCTCAGTCATCCCTGGCATTTAATGCTTCATTTGACTTGGTCAATAGAAGATTGGATCATGTGACCCATGTATTTTGCCTAATTTTAGGCTTTTATTGAGCCCAAATCACTTAACCCAATAAAATCTATAATTTCTTGTGTTTAAGTTGTATTATGCATATTACAATAATATTACCACTCATGCTACTCATATCCGTAGCCTCAATCCCAAAAACAAGTGATTCTAGCCACGTGTGGCTTATTTTGACCTTAAGGGCAAAACTGTCATTTTGACTCCAAATTCGTTCTCGAGTAATTTTATCATACCAATATAATATGTCATTCATTTCATGTATATACACGTGGTTGTATAAGAAACGTGGCAAAAATAGGCTCAATACGACCCCGGATACCCTTGAGACTTAGAAATTTCCAACTTTCGAAAAAATGGAAAAACCAGCGTGGAAAGCCCTTAGGCGAGCCAACTTTCTGCCTCTGGACTAAAAATTTTAGCCCAGAGCAGCATGGCACGGTCCCAAACGCGCCCCACACTTAGTTTTTTCAAAAAATTCATTTTTCGACTTTTCTTCGCGGGTTTGGTTAGATACTTCAAGTCCTATTCTTTATCTTACTTCTTAACCTTAATATACTTTGTTTAGGGGTCCTCTTAGACTCGTTTTGAACCCCACAAATGTTCCACGAAAATTATAAAACACTTTCTATGAAGGTTTAATCATATTTATGAGGCCAAAAGTAAAGTATCTCATCCATAGCATTACCAAATACATATGTATGGCTCTCGACACCCAAGTAAACATTACTCAACATCGTCAAGTAGGGTTAGGAAGGTACGGGGTGTTACATTCTTCCCCACTTAGGAAAATTCATCCTCGAATGTTAACAATATCATTTCAATTACACCAAATGCATCTCTAAATTAGCATACATATACATAAACACTTAAGGCTCATGGAGACTTACTTGTTATTTCTCCACTCCCGCACTTTGAACTTCTTAGTCCATTTTAAATAGATGAGGATATTTGGATTTCATCATTTCTTCCGCTTCCCATGTGACCTCCTCTACTTGTTGATTTTGCCAAAGAACTTTCACGGAAGCTATGTCTTTATTCCTCAATCTTTTTACTTGTCGATCTAGGATAGCAACGGGTACCTCTTCATAAGTACGATCCTCCGTAACTTGGACATTTCAATTGGAACAATACGAGATGGATCTGCTATGCATTTTTGAAGCATCGAAACATGAAATACCGGATGTACTGAGGAAAGTTCTTGAGGTAGTGATAATTCATACGCAACTTGCCCAAATCTTGTAACGATTTCATATGGGCCTATGTAACGTGGACGCAATTTCCCTTTCTTTCCGAACCGCATTACCCCTTTCATCGGTGACACCTTTAAAAATACCCAATCGCCTCTGGCGAATTCAAGCCCTCTTCTTAGAACATTGGCATAGGACTTGTGGCGACTTTGAGCCATCTGTAATCGCTGTTGAATCACTTTAACTTTCTCCATAGCCTGATGAACAATATCTGGCCCCAGTAAAACAGTTTCACCCACTTCAAACCATCCAATTGGTGATCTACATTTCCTTCCGTACAAGGCTTCATAAGGTGCCATTTTAAAACTTGAATGATAGCTATTGTTGTAAGCAAATTCAAAACGAGGAAAATGGCCATCCCAACTACCTTGAAAATCTAACGTGCATGCCCGTAGCATATCTTCAAGTGTCTGAATAATACGTTCTGCTAGTCCATCAGTCTGAGGATGGAAAGCCGTACTCAAATTCACCCGTGTACCCAAAATCTGCTGGAAAGATCTCCAAAAGTACGCTGTGAACTATGCTCCTCTGTCTGATATAATGGAAAGTGGAATACCATGCAATCGTACTATCTCTTTCACATACAACTTCACATAATCCTCATCTGTATAGTCCATCTTGACCAGTAGAAAATGCGCTGACTTGGTAAGCTTGTCCACTATAACCCATATAGAATCAAACTTCCGCAATGTATGAGGTAAACCTGTAATGAAATCCATGTTAATCATATCCCATTTTCAGACTGGAAGATTAATACATTGCATGTAACCTCTTAGTTTCTGATGCTCTACTTTCACTTGTTGACAGTTCGAACATTGAGCGACAAACTCTGCAATTTTCTTTTTCATATTTCCCCACCAATACACTTCTTTCAAGTCATGGTACATTTTAATAGCACCCGGATGAATAGAATAGCGCGAATGATGTGCCTCTGTCATAATTCGTGTCCTCAGCTCATCTACATCCGGTACACATAATCTCCCTTGACATTGAAGTACCCCTTCCTGTGTAAGATCAAATGCCTTTGTCAAATCCAGCTGTACATTTTCCTTTAGCTGCAATAACATACAATCCGCAAAGTGTTTCTCTTTCACTTCAGTTATTAAGGAGGATTCTGCTGCATTCTGCACAATAACTCTATCATCTGAGGATTCAATAAGGCGAACTCCCAAGCTGACTAATTCATTCAAATCTTTGATTATCTCATGCTTTTCATTCAACTGGCCACTAGTGCTTTCTACTGCCTTATGGCTTAATGCATCAGCTACTACATTTGCTTTGCCTGGGTGATAAAGAATATCAATATCATAGTCTTTTAAGAGCTCTAACCACCTTCGTTGCCTCAAATTGAGTTCCTTCTGCTTAAAAAGATATTGTAAACTTTTGTGATCGGTAAAAATATCAACATGAACTCCATACAAATAATGATGCCATATCTTTAAAGCAAAGACCACCGCTGCTAATTCAAGATCATGTGTGGTATAGTTTTTTTCATGTGGTCGCAACTGTCGTGAGGCATATGCTATGACATTACCGTGTTGCATCAACACACATCTGAGGCCAACCCCGGAAGCATCACAATACACTACATAACCTTCAGTACCTTCAGGAAGCACTAAAACTGGTGTGGAGGTTAATTTATCTTTCAACTTTTGGAAGCTTTTCTCACACACATCATTCCACTGAAATTTTACTTCCTTATGTGTAAGCTTTGTTAACGGTGCATCAATAGAGGAAAAACCTTCCACAAATCGTCGGTAATAACCTGCCAGTCCAAGAAAACTATGAATTTTTGTGGATGTCGTAGGTCTTGGCCAATTTTTCACTATTTCACTCTTCTGTGTATCAACCTGTATACCTTCATCTGATACAATGTGGACCAAGAATGCAACTGATTTTAACCAAAACTCACACTTGGAGAATTTGGCATACAACTTTCGCTCACGGAGAATTTGTAGTACTTTTCATAAGTGATTAGCATGGTCCTCCGGTGACCTTGAATAAACCAGGATGTCATCTATAAATATTGTGACAAACACGTCCAGAAATGGCTTAAACACCCTATTCATCAAATCCATGAACACAGCTGGAGCATTTGTTAGGCCAAATGACATAACTAAAAATTCATAATGACCATACCGTGTTCAAAAAGCTGTCTTAGGCACATCTTCTTCTCTAACTCTGACTTGATGGTAACCCGACCTCAAGTTGATCTTTGAAAAACACTTGGCACCCTGTAACTGATCGAACAAATCATCAATTCGAGGGAGGGGATATTTGTTCTTGATCGTTACTTTATTCAACTGCCGATAGTCAATGCACATTCTCAATGTGCCATCTTTCTTCCGGACAAATAATACCGGTGCACCCCATGGGGACATACTAGGCCTAATGAAGCCTTTTTCTAGCAAATCTTTCAATTGCTCTTTCAATTCACGCAGTTCTGCCGGAGCCATTCTATATGGAGGAATAGAAATAGGTTGTGTGCCTGGAATCACATCAATGCCAAATCCTACTTTCCATTCTGGGGGTAAACCTGAAAGATCCTCTGGAAAGACATCCAGAAATTCATTGACAACTGGAACCAACTGCGGAGTTAGTGGTTCCGCTTCAGTATCTTTCACCCGTGCTAAATGACATATATAACCCTTAGCAATCATTTTTCTGGCATTCAAATAGGAAATAAATCTTCCTCGTGGTGCCCCTACATTACCCTGCCATTCAAGAATATTTTCTTGCGGAAAACAAAATTTCACCTTCTTGGCCCGGTAATCTACCATGGCATAACAAAAGGCCAACCAATCTATTCCCATGATCACATCAAAATCCACCATGTCCAATTCAATGATATCGACCAACGTATCATGACCACACACAGTTACCACATAGTCACGATATACTCTCTTTGCAATAATATATTCACCAACTGGTGTAGACACTTCAATTGATTTAATTAATAATTCTGGTGCCTTTGCAAATTTCGCAGCAACCAATGGAGTAACATAGAAAAATGTAGAACCAGGGTCAATCAATGCATATACATTATGTGAGGATACGAGTAATGTACCTGTGACAACATCAGGGGAAGCCTCTGAATTCTGTCGGTCCACTAAAGCATAAGTGCGATGCTGGACCCCACTAGTACTGGCTGCTCCTCTGGCACTACTACCCCTGCGTACAGACTGAACACCTCGGCCCAAAGAGAGAACCGATGCTGATGACGCAACAGTCGATCCTGCCGGTTGTGCCACACCTCCCATACTCCTCTTGGGATATTCTCTCATCATGTGTCCTGTCATGCCGCACCAGAAACAAGCATTTGTCCCCACTCTGCATGTACCTACATGAATACGCTCGTAGTGTTGACACTGCTGCCAAGGAAGACCTGCTGCCTGTGATCCGTGAACTCCGCTACTTTGCCTAGATGGACCACCCCTAGACCCTCGAAACTGTGAGTGAGCACCCCCTGTAGAATAAGAGAATGATGGTCTAGGTGGTCTCAGAAATATACGAGGCCTAGACCCTTCTTGGGACATCATACGTGGTCCCATAGGTCTAGCCTGTTTGGACTGTCCCCTGTAAAATTTATGTACCCTTCGTCTCTGTCGTTGATCTTCCATTTTCTGGGTGAAGGCCTGAATTCTCGCTATATCCATGTCTTTGTTCAAGGCAGCAATGGTGCAATCCCTTACCAAATATGGCTCTAGTCTGACCACGTATCTATGGACTCTGTCTGTCATCGTAGCCACAACATTTGGCGCATATCGAGCCAAGGAATTAAATTGCAAGCTATATTCTCTGACACTCAAATTTCCTTGACGGAGATTTAAGAACTGATCAGCACGTGCCTTACGGATATCATAAGGAAGATAATGATCGAGGAAAGCCACTTTAAACTCTTCCGATGTAGGTGGATTCGCACTAATGTCACGGGATTTCTTCCAATCCTCATACCACAATATTGCCTCCCCTTTCAACCTGTACGCAGCAAGTTCAACTGTTTCAACCCCCGTCAAGTGCATCACTTCCAAAGCCCTCTGAATTTGATCCACAAAGTCATGTGGATCTGCTTTTGGATCGGACCCAGTGAATATAGGTGGGTCGAGTTTTAAGAAATCCTGTGTCCTGCGACTCGCCACTCTAGCCGCATCATCATCATGTGCCATTGGACCAGCTCGTCCTTGACTTTGTGCTGCCACTAACTGCGTCAACATATGAACTGCATTTCTAAGATCTTGATCTGTGGTATTCATTTGTGGTTCTACAGGTACGCTTCTCCTACTCAACTCTTCTGGTACAGAGGGAGTGAAGGAAGCTCGTGACACAAATTCATGCTCAGTATTGCCTTGATTAACTTGATCAGGTGGTGGTATACTGGTTCCTTCACCAACAATTCTATCTATTCTCTTACTTTTTCCCCGACCTCTTCTTGTCATCGGCATTTTCTATATCAAAGAGAAACCAATCACCATGGTCAGATATGATTTAACATACAACACTGGCTCTATTGCACGATCTAGAAGTGAAGAAAAGAACAAAATCCTAAATGTCCTGTAGCCTCCTACTTATAAATGTGGTGCACAACACATCGATAAGTAAGACTCTTCTCAGACACGACTTTGTAGACACCATTAGAACGACCTGCTCTGATACCACTTTTGTCACGCGTCGAATCCCATCGGCACAGATAGGCACTCATAGTCGACAAGGCCCGAGAGAACCAAGCTTTGCCTCTATTCAATCATGTACATGCCATAAGAAACCCACAATCACACAATAGCTTTAAATACCAACAATGGAATTCATGGAACATGATATATATATAGATGCTAAACTTGGCCGTTGAGGCCACCAAGTCAAAAATGACATATACCTTTTACATTTATATACCCACAACCATCTACAAAAGCCTCTAACAATGTGAACTAAAAGTCAGGACAAGTCCCCGCTTTATACAACATGTACATTACAAAAACATATGTACAATAGTGACTCGGAGTAGCCCCGAACTAACTGGAGCTCACCAAAGATATACAACAACTGGCAACCTACTGTGGAGGCCTACTAGTACCTGCGCCTGCAACAAGTAAGGTAAATTCCCCCAAGAGGGGTTAGTACGAAGAATGTACTGAGTATGTAAGGCTATATGAAACTTGTAAGATATGTAGATAAGTCAAGGAACTCAAGTTCAAATGCATAAGAAATATAGATAAGTCACAATGTAGATGAGTCACTATTCTGTACTTTGGAAATCATGTATGTTGCTTTCGGTACTTTCTTTGTATTTTAAGATTCAATGATTATTAATATTTGCCTTTGACCTGTGATACCCGGGCCCCGACTTAACAGTGGGTTTTTAAACATAACATCATGTTATGTTGGGATCGGCTCGAGCTAGGCTTATGCCTCTAGAGCTGCCACCCTGTGAATCAATGTATTTATCGAGATTGGCTCGAGCTAGGTTAGTACCTCTAGAGCTGCCACCCATACAACATTTCAGGTTCGGCTCGAGCTAGGTTATTACCCCTAGAGCTGCCCCCGGTTAGGATCGGTCTGAGCTAGGCTTATGCCTCTAGGACTTCCCCCGTATTTTGGGATCAACTTGGGCTAGGCATTTCGCCCCCAAAGTTGCCACCCTTACTTGATCATTGACCACGTATGCATTACTTTGTTTATTACTTTGAGATTGATACCATGATATTCACAACTTGATATGAGGCTTTGTATCATTAACCAATGAGTAAGAGACATGTGACTAACTTGGCAACATAACATTATTAGAACTATAACACCAAGGGAACCATTGGACAATATTCCATGAACAAGAGACATAAGTATAATCACTATTGGAACATTGGAACATAACCTTATTCGAGCTTTTGGAACATTAACCATGAATATGAGACATGAGATTCACCAATGATCAATGAGTAGGAAATATATGACAAAGACCATGGATATCCGGCTATGGGATACCTTAACACATTTCGGGATGGAACAAACGTAATGTCAATACTGTTTGCCGTAGAAAGATACGGACAGAGTAACCTTACATATCTTGTACTCACATTACGAATAAACAATCTTAGACGTGCACACAATAGTCTCGCTCCTTCTTTATGTGTCACTCTATATCACAAATACATAACGGAATTGACATTAACCACCAACTACTTTACAAATGCATACAATGTCAACGAGTTACATGTTTGCCTTTAAACATGTCATTTTCCTTTGACAAAACCATTGATAAAATTATTATTCCAAAAATCCCCCAATATTCCCAACATTGACCAATACATGACAATCAATACATTTCACCACAACACTTCTCCTTTACACTTCCTTATCCACACCACATCACAAATAATCCATCAATTCCCCTTAATAACTTCATAGCACATATCGGCCAAAATCCCACAATTTAAACTTATAGAAAATAACAAGTTTAATAACAAAATAACACCATACATGTTTATATTTTATCCATACCATGCTTTTTCATCAAAGGCACAAGTCCTAATCCAAGCTTGAATCCCATGGATCACAAATCTTATACAAAAACACCAAGTATCATCACAACCATCATGATTTATATACTCTTTCATGCATATAATATATTAATCCATAACAATAATCACTTACCTAAGCTTGAAAAGTGATGATCTTGCTCCAAAATTGCCTTTGAGTTCTTTAGGGTTTGAGAGAATGTTGGAGAAATATCTAGATAAACATGAGACTTTCAAGTGAATAAAATCTGATTTTTTGGGTCTATTTATAGTCCTTGGGACATCCTTAGTCATCCTTGGCATTTAATTCTTCATTTGACTTGGTCAATAGAAGATTGGATCATGTGACCATGTATTTTGCCGTATTTTGGGCTTTTATTGAGCCCAAATCACTTAACCCAATAAAATCAATAATTTCTCATGTTTAAGTCATCTTATGCGTATTACAATAATATTACCACTCATTCTACTCATATCCGTAGCCTCAATCCCAAAAACAAGTGATTCTAGCCACGTTTAGCTTATTTTGACCTTAAGGGCAAAACTGTCATTTTGACTCCAAATTCGTTCTCGAGTAATTTTATCATACCAATATAATATTCCATTCATTTCATGTATATACTCATGTTTGTAGAAGAAACGTGGCAAAAATAGGTTCAATACGACCCCGGATACCCTTGAGACTTAAAAATTTCCAACTTTCAAAAAAATGGAAAAACCAGCGTGGCACGCCCTTGGGCGTGCCAACTTTCTGCCTCTGGACTAAAAATTTTAGCCCAGAGAGGAGTGGTACGGTCCCAAACGTGCCCCACACTTAGTTTTTTAGAAAAATTCATTTTTCGACTTTTCTTCGCAGGTTTGGTTAGATACTTCAAGTTCTATTCTTTAACTTACTTCTTAACCTTAATATACTTTGTTTAGGGGTCCTCTTAGACTCGTTTTGAACCCCACAAATGTTCCATGAAAATCATAAAACACTTCCTATGAAGGTTTAATCACATTTATGAGGCCAAAAGTAAAGTATCTCATCCATAGCATTACCAAATACATATGTATGGCTCTCGACACCCAAGTAAACATTACTCAACATCGTCAAGTAGGGTTAGGAAGGTAAGGGGTGTTACATTCTTCCCCCCTTAGGAACATTCGTCCTCAAATGTTAACAATATCATTTCAATTACACCAAATGCATCTCTACATTAGCATACATATACATAAAAACTTAAGGCTCATGGAGACTTACTTGTTATTTCTCCACTCCCGCACTTTGAACTTCTTGGTCCATTTTAAATAGATGAGGATATTTGGATTTCATCATTTCTTCCGCTTCCCATGTGACCTCCTCTACTTGTTGGTTTCGCCAAAGAACTTTCACGGAAGCTATGTCTTTATTCCTCAATCTTTTTACTTGTCGATCTAGGATAGCAACGGGTACCTCTTCATAAGTAAGATCCTCCGTAACTTGGACATCTTCAATTGGAATAATACGAGATGGATCTGCTATGCATTTTCGAAGCATCGAAACATGAAATACCAGATGGACTGAGGAAAGTTCTTGAGGTAGTGATAATTCATACGCAACTTGCCCAAATCTTCTAACGATTTCATATGGGCCTATGTAATGTGGACTCAATTTCCCTTTCTTTCTGAACCGCATTACCCCTTTCATCGGTGACACCTTTAAAAATACCAAATCGCCTTTGGCGAATTCAAGCCCTCTTCTTAGAACATCGGCATAGGAATTGTGGCGACTTTGAGCCGTCTGTAATCGCTGTTGAATCACTTTAACTTTCTCCATAGCCTGATGAACAATATCTGGCACCAGTAAAGCAGTTTCACCCGCTTCAAACCATCCAATTGGTGATCTACATTTCCTTCCGTACAAGGCTTCATAAGGTGCCATTTTAATACTTCAATGATAGCTATTGTTGTAAGCAAATTCAGAAAGAGGAAAATGGCCATCCCAACTACCTTGAAAATCTAACGTGCATGCCCGTAGCATATCTTCAAGTGTCTGAATAATACGTTCTGCTTGTCCATCAGTCTGAGGATGGAAAGCCGTACTCAAATTCACTCGTGTACCCAAAATCTGCTGGAAAGATCTCCAAAAGTGCGCTGTGAACTGTGCTCCTCTGTCTGATATAATGGAAAGTGGAATACCATGCAATCGTACTATCTCTTTCACATACAACTTCGCATAATCCTCAGCTATATAGGTCATCTTGACCGGTAGAAAATGCGCTGACTTGGTAAGCTTGTCCACTATAACCCATATAGAATCAAACTTCCGCAATGTATGAGGTAAACCTGTAATGAAATCCATGTTAATCATATCCCATTTCCAGACTGGAAGATTGATACATTGCATGTAACCTCCTGGTTTCTGATGCTCTACTTTCACTTGTTGACAGTTCGAACATTGAGCGACAAACTCTGTAATTTTCTTTTTCATATTTCCCCACCAATACACTTCTTTCAAGTCATGGTACATTTTAATAGCACCCGGATTAATAGAATAGTGCGAATGATGTGCCTTTGTCATAATTCGTGTCCTCAGCTCATCCACATCCGGTACACATAATCTCCCTTGACATTGAAGTACCCCTTCCTGTGTAGATCAAATGCCTTTGTCAAATCCTGCTGTACATTTTCCTTTAGCTGCAATAACATACAATCCGCAAACTGTTTCTCTTTCACTTCAGTTATTAAGGAGGATTCTGCTGCATTCTGCACAATAACTCTATCATCTGAGGATTCAATAAGGCGAACTCCCAAGCTGGCTAATTCATTCAAATCTTTGATTATCTCATGCTTTTCATTCAAATGGCCACTAGTGCTTTCTACTGCCTTATGGCTCAATGCATCAGCTACTACATTTGCTTTGCCAGGGTGATAAAGAATATCAATATCATAGTCTTTTAAGAGCTCCAACCACCTTCGTTGCCTCAAATTGAGTTCCTTCTGCTTAAAAAGATATTGCAAACTTTTGTGATCCGTAAAAATATCAACATGAACTCCATACAAATAATGACGCCATATCTTTAAAGCAAAGACCACCGCTGCTAATTCAAGATCATGTGTGGTATAGTTTTTCTCATGTGGTCGCAACTGTAATGAGGCATATGCTATAAAATTACCGTGTTGCATCAACACATATCCGAGGCCAACCCCAGAAGTATCACAATACACTACATAACCTTCGGTACCTTCGGGAAGCACTAAAACTGGTGTGGAGGTTAATTTATCTTTCAACTTTTGGAAGCTTTTCTCACACACATCATTCTATTGAAATTTTGCTGCCTTATGTGTAAGCTTTGTTAACGGTGCAGCAATAGAGGAAAAACCTTCCACAAATCATCGGTAATAACCTGCCAGTCCAAGAAAACTATGAATTTCTGTGGGTGTCGTAGGTCTTGGCCAATTTTTCACTGTTTCAATCTTCTGTGTATCAACCTGTATACCTTCATCTGATACAATGTGGACCAAGAATGCAACTGATTTTAACCAAAACTCACACTTGGAGAATTTGGCATACAACATCCGCTCACGGAGAATTTGTAGTACTTTTCGTAAGTGATTAGCATGGTCCTCCGGTGACCTTGAATAAACCAGGATGTCATCTATAAATATTGTGACGAACACGTCCAGAAATGGGTTAAACACCCTATTCATCAAATCCATGAACACAGATGGAGCATTTGTTAGGCCAAATGACATAACTAAAAATTCATAATGACCATACCGTGTTCAAAAAGCTGTCTTAGGCACATCTTCTTCTCTAACTCTGACTTGATGGTAACCCGACCTCAAGTCGATCTTTGAAAAACACTTGGCACCCTGTAACTGATCGAACAAATCATCAATTCGAGGGAGGGGATATTTGTTCTTGATCGTTACCTTATTCAACTGCCGATAGTTAATGCACATTCTCAATGTGCCATCTTTCTTTCGGACAAATAATACCGGTACACCTCACGGGGACATACTAGGCCTAATGAAGCCTTTGTCCAGCAAATCTTTCAATTGCTCCTTCAATTCACGCAGTTCTGCCGGAGCCATTCTATATGGAGGAATAGAAATAGGCTGTGTGCCTGGAATCACATCAATGCCAAATCCTACTTCCCGTTCTGGGGGTAAACCTGGAAGATCCTCTGGAAAGATATCCAAAAATTCATTGACCACTGGAACCAACTGCGGAGTTAGTGGTTCCGCTTCAGTATCTTTCACCCGTACTAATTGACATATATAACCCTTAGCAATCATTTTTCTGGCTTTTAAATAGGAAATAAATCTTCCTCGTGGTGCCCCTACATTACCCTGCCATTCAAGAATATTTTCTTGCGGAAAACAAAATTTCACCTTCTTGGCCCAGCAATCTACCGTGGCATAACAAAAGGCCAACCAATCCATTCCCATGATCACATCAAAATCCACCATGTCCAATTCAATGAGATCGACCAACGTATCATGACCACACACAGTTACCACACAGTCACGATATACTCTCTTTGCAATAATATATTTACCAACTGGTGTAGACACTTCAATCGATTTAATTAATAATTCTGGTGCCTTTGCAAATTTCGCAGCAACCAATGGAGTAACATAGAAAAATGTAGAACCAAGGTCAATCAATGCATATACATTATGTGAGGATACGAGTAATGTACCTGTGACAACATCAGGGGAAGCCTCTGAATTCTGTCGGTCCACTAAAGTATAAGTGCTATGCTATACCCCACTAGTACTGGCTGCTCCTCTGGCACCTCTACCCCTGCCTACAGACTGAACACCTCGGCCTAAAGAGGGAACCGATGCTGATGATACAACAGCCGATCCTACCGGTCGTGCCATACCTCCCATACTCCTCTGGGGACATTCTCTCATCATGTGTCCTGTCATACCGCACCAGAAATAAGCATTTGTCCCCACTCTGCATGTACGTGTATGAATACGCCCGTAGTGTTGACACTGCTGACGAGGAAGACATGCTGTTTGTGATCAGTGAACTCCGCTACTTTGCCCAGATGGACCACCCCTAGACCCTCGAAACTGTGAGTGAGTACCCCCTGTGGAATAAGAGAATGATGGTCTAGGTGGTCTTGGAAACATACAGGGCCTAGAACCTCCTTGGGACATCATAGGTGGTCCCATAGGTCTAGCCCCTTTGGACTGTCCCCTGTCAAATTCATGTACCCTTCGTCTCTGTCGTTGATCTTCCATTTTCTGGGAGAAAGCCTGAATTCTCGCTATATCCATGTCTTTGCTCAAGGCAGCAATGGTGCAATCCCTTACCAAATATGGCTCTAGTCTATCCATGTATCTATGGACCCTGTTTGTCATCGTAGCCATAACATTTGATGCATATCGAGCCAAGGAATTAAATTGCAAGCTATATTCTCTGCCACTCAAATTTCCTTAACGGATATTTAAGAACTGATCAGCACGTGCCTCCCAGATCTCTTAAGGAAGATAATGATCGAGGAAAACCACTTTAAACTCTTCTGATGTAGGTGGATTTGCACTAATGTCACGGGATTTATTCCAATCCTCATACCACAATATTGCCTCCCCTTTCAACCTGTACGCAGCAAGTTCAACTGTTTTAACCCCCGTCACGTGCACCACTTCCAAAGCCCTCTGAATTTGATCCAAGAAGTCTTGTGGATCTGCTTTTGGATCGGACCCAGTGAATATAGGTGGGTCGAGTTTTAAGAAATCCTGTGTGCTACGACTCGCCACTCTAGCCGCATCATCATCATGTGCCATTGGACCAGCTCATCCTTGACTTTATGCTGCCACTAACTGCGTCAACATATGAACTGCATTTCTAAGATCTTGATCTGTGGTATTCATTTGTGGTTCTACAGGTACGCTTCTCCTACTCGACTCTTCTGGTACAGAGGGAGTGAAGGAAGCTCGTGACACAAATTCATGCTCAGTATCGCCTTGATTAACTTGATCAGGTGGTGGTATACTGGTTCCTTCACCGGCAATTCTATCTATTCTCTTACTTTTTCCCCGACCTCTTCTTTTCATCGGCATTTTCTATATCAAAGAGAAACCAATCACCATGGTCAGATATGATTTAACTTACAACACTGGCTCTATTGCACGATCTAGAAGTGAAGAAAAGAACATCTTAATTTTCCCGTAGCCTCCTACTTATAAATGTGGTGCATAACACATCGATAAGTAAGACTCTACTCAGACACGGCTTTGTAGACACCCTTAGAACGACCTGCTCTGATACCACTTTTGTCACGCCCCGAATCCCATTGGGACGGATTGGAACTCGTAGCCGACAAGGCCCGAGAGAACCAAGCTTTGCCTCTATTCAATCATGTACATGCCATAAGAAACCCACAATCACACAATAGCTTTAAATACCAACAATGGAATTCATGAAACATGATATATATATATATATACATATGTGAAACTTGGCCGTTGAGGCCACCAAGTCAAAAATGACATATACCTTTTACATTTATATACCCACAACCGTCTACAAAAGCCTCTAACAATGTGAACTATATGTCGGGACAAGTCCCCGCTTTATACTACATGTACATCACCAAAACATATGTACAAGAGTGACTCGGAGTAGCCCCGAACTAACTGGAGCTCACCAAAGATCTGCAACAACTGGCAACCTACTGTAGAGGCCTACTAGTACCTGCGCCTGCAACAAGTAAGGTAAATTCCCCCAAGAGGGGTCAGTACGAAGAATGTACTGAGTATGTAAGGCCATATGAAACTTGTAAGATATGTAGATAAGTCAAAGAACTCAAGTTCAAATGCATAAGAAATATAGATAAGTCACAATGTAGATGAGTCACTATTCTGTACTTTGGAAACCATGTATGTTGCTTCCGGTACTTTCTTTGTATTTTAAGATTCAATGATTATTAATATTTGCCTTTGACCTGTGATACCCGGGCCCCAACTTAACAGTGGGTTTTTAAACATAACATCATGTTATGTTGGGATCGGCTCGAGCTAGGCTTATGCCTCTAGAGCTGCCACCCTATGAATCAATGTATATATCGAGATTGGCTCGAGCTAGGTTAGTACCTCTAGAGCTGCCACCCATACAACATTTCAGGTTCGGCTCGAGCTAGGTTATTACCCCTAGAGCTGCCCCCTGTTAGGATCGATCCGAGCTAGGCTTATGCCTCTAGGACTGTCCTCTTATTTTGGGATCGACTTGGGCAAGGCATTTCGCCCCCAAAGTTGCCACCCTTACTTGATCATTGACCACATATGCATTACTTTGTTTATTACTTTGAGATTGATACCATGATATTCACAACTTGATATAAAGCTTTGTATCATTAACCAATGAATAAGAGACATGTGACTAACTTGGCAACATAACATTATTAGAACTATAACACCAAGGGAACCATTGGACAATATTCCATGAACAAGAGACATAAGTATAATCACTATTGGAACATTGGAACATAACCTTATTCGAGCTTTTGGAACATTAAACATGAATATGAGACATGAGATTCACCAATGATCAACGAGTAGGAAATATATGACAAAGACCATGGATATCCGGCTATGGGATACGTTAACACATTTTGGGATGGAACAAACGTAATGTCAATACTATTTGCCGCAGAAAGATACGGACAGAGTAATCGTACATACCTTGTACTCCCAATACGAATAAACAACCTTAGACGTGCACACAATAGGACCGCTCCTTCTTTATGTGTCACTCTACATCACAAATACATAACGGAATTGACATTAACCACTAACTACTTTACAAATGCATACAATGTCAACGAGTTACATGTTTGCCTTTAAACATGTCCTTTCCCTTTGACAAAACCATTGATAAAATTATTATTCCAAAAATCCCCCAATATTCCCAACATTGACCAATACATGACAATCAATACATTTCACCATAACACTTCTCCTTTACACTTCCTTATCCACACCACATCAGAAATAGTCCATCAATTCGCCTTAATACACTTCATAGCACATATCGGCCAAAATCCCACAATTTAAACTTATAGAAAAATAACAAGTTTAATAACAAAATAACACCATACATTTTCATATTTTATCCATACCATGCTTTTTCATCAAAGGCACAAGTCCTAATTCAAGCTTGAATCCCATGGATCACAAATATTATACAAAACACCAAGTATCATGTCTGACATTTCCAAGCACAACCATCATGATTTATATAATATTTCATGCATATAATGTATTAATCCATAACAATAATCACTTACCCAAGTTTGAAAAGTGATGATCCTGCTCCAAAATTGCCTTTGAGTTCTTTAAGGTTTGAGAGAATGTTGGAGAAATATCTAGATAAACATGAGAGTGTCAAGTGAATAAAATCTTATTTTTTGGGTCTATTTATAGTCCTTGGGACATCCTTAGTCATCCTTGGCATTTAATGCTTCATTTGACTTGGTCAATAGAAGATTGGATCATGTGACCCATGTATTTTGCCTTATTTTGGGCTTTTAATGAGCCCAAATCACTTAACCCAATAAGATAAATAATTTCTCGTGTTTAAGTCATATTATACGTATTAAAATAATATTCCCACTCATGCTACTCATATCAGTAGCCTCAATCCCAAAAATAAGTGATTCTAGCCACGTTTGGCTTATTTTGACCTTAAGGGCAAAGCTGTCATTTTGACTCCAAATTCGTTCTCGAGTAATTTTATCATACCAATATAATATGTCATTCATTTCATGTATATACTCGTGGTTGTGGAAGAAACGTGGCAAAAATAGGTTCAATACTACCCCGGATACCCTTGAGACTTAGAAATTTCCAACTTTCAAAAAAATGGAAAAACCAGTGTGGTACGCCCTTGGGAGCGCCAACTTGCTGCCTATGGACTAAAAATTTTAGCCCAGAGCGGAGTGGCACGTTCCCTAACACGCCCCACACTTAGTTTTTTCGAAAAATTCATTTTTCGACTTTTCTTCGCGGGGTTTGGTTAGATACTTCAAGTCCTATTCTTTAACTTACTTCTTAACCTTAATATACTTTGTTTAGGGGTCCTCTTAGACTCTTTTTGAACCCCACAAATATTCCACGAAAATCATAAAACACTTCCTATGAAGGTTTAATCACTTTTACGAGGCCAAAAGTCAAGTATCTCATCCATAGCATTACAAAATACATATGTGTGGCTCTCGACACCCAAGTAAAAATTACTCAACATTGTCAAGTAGGGTTAGGAAGGTACAGGGTGTTACATTTAGTTTCCTAATAAACTATTCTTAGAGTGGAAGGGTAGTACCTCAGTGCCTATAGGTCGGTTTGTCTCTTACCTTAAGGCTAGAAAAATGATTTCCAAAGGGTGTATCTATCATTTTATTTGGGTTAAGGATTCAAAGTCTAAGACCCCAACTCTTCAGTCAGTTCCAGTGGTTAATGAATTCCCAGAACTATTTCTCAAAGATCTTGTCGGAGTTCCTCCCAAGTGGGAAATTGACTTTGGAATAGATCTTCTTCCAGATACCCATCCTCTTTTAATTCCACCTTACAGAATGGACCTAGATAAGCTGATGAAATTAAAGGAACAATTGAAAGATCTCTTAGAAAAAGGTTTTATCAAGCCTAGCATCTCTATGGGGTGCTCTATTTCTTTTTGTGTGAAAGAAAGATAGTTCTCTTAGAATATACATCGATTTTCGTCTGTTGAACAAGGTCACAATCAAGAATTAGTATCCTATTCCTAGGATTGATGACTTGTTAAACCAGTTTTATGGTTCCAATTTTTTTCAAAGATAGACCTCAGATCTAGCAATCATCAGCTCAGAGTCAGAGAACATGACATTCTGAAGACGGCCTTCAAAACTCGATATGGTCGCTTTGAATTTTTGTTATGTCTTTTGGGCTAACGAATTCTCCTGTAGCTTTTATGGACTTGATGAATAGTGTTTAAGAAATACTTGGATATGTTCATCATTATCTTCACAGATGATATCCTAATTTATTCTCAGAGTAAGGATGAATATGCAAACCATTTGAGGATTGCCTTGCAAACTCTCAAAGAGCGCTAGTAATTCGCTAAGTTTTGTAAATGTGAATTCTGGTTGAAATTAGTAGCATTCCATGGTCATATAATTTTTGAAGAAGGCATTCAGGTTGATCCTCAAAAGACCGAAGCAGTTAGAAATTGGCCTAGACCCATCTCTTTATTAGATATCAAGAGTTTCTTGGGTTTAGCCGATTACTACAGGCAGTTTTTTGAAGGATTTTCCACTATCGCTTGTCCTATGTCTGGATTTACTTAGAAAAAGGTCAAGTTTCAGTGGTCTGATGCTTATGAGAAAAGTTTTCAGGAATTGAAGGCTCGACTCACCTGCGCTCTAGTTTTGACTCTACTAGAGGGTCCAGATGGGTTCATAGTTTATTGTGATACTTTTGGATTCAGTCTTGGTTGTGTGTTGATGGAGCATGGTAATGTTATAGCTTATGTCTCTAGACAGCTCAAGCCTCATAAAACGAACTACCCCACTCATGATCTTGAGTTGGCAACATTTGTTTTTGCATTAAAGATTTGGAGGCATTATCTTTGTGGGGTTCATGTAAATGTGTTCAGGGATCATAAGAGCCTTTAGTATGTGTTCAGTCAGAAAGATCTGGATTCTCATCATAGGAGATGGCTAGAGTTCTTAAAGAATTATGATATGAGTTTCTTGTACCATCTAGGTAAATCCAATGTAGTGGCTGATGCTCTAAGAAGGTTTTCTATAGGGAGTGTTTCTCATGTAGAGGATGAGAAGAAAGAATTAGTTCATAAGGTTCACAGGATTGCTAGATTGGTAGTTTGGTTTATTGATTCAGCCGAAGGTAGTATCTTGGTTCAGAATGGTTCAAAATCTTATCTTATAACTGAGGTGAAAGAAAAGAAAGATAGTGATCCTATTTTGTATAAGTTGAAAGAAGTTGTCCAAAGTCAGACAGTTGAGGTTTTTCCCAGAGAAGATGGTGTTCTTTATTATCAGGGCAGACTTTGTATTCCAGAGATGGATGACTTGAGATAGAGGATACTGACAGAAGCTCACAGTTCTTAGTATTCTACTCACCCAAGAGACACTAAGGTGTACCATGATCTATGGGAAGTCTATTGGTGGAATGGCATAAAAGAAAAAATATCACAAATTTTATGGCTAAATTTCCAAATTGCCAGTAGGTTAAGGTGGAGCGCCAGAGACCTAGTGGTTTGACCCAGGATATTAGTATTCCTACTTGGAAGTGGGAAGTGTGGACTTTATTATAGAGTTTCCTCGTACTTACCGATATCATGATTCTATTTGGGTTATTGTAGACCAAATAAGTAAGTCAGCGCATTTCCTGCCAGTTAAAACTTTAGATTCAGTCAAGGATTATGCTAGACTCTATCTTAGGGAGATGGTGAAATTACATGGAGTCCCTTTGATTATCATCTCTAATAGGGGTACTCATTTTAGTTCTCAGTTCTGTAAAACATTTTAGAAGGGTCTTGGCACCCATGTTCATCTCAGCACAACATTTCATCCGCAGATAGATGGTCAGGTAGAGCAGACCATTCAGACTTTGGAGGACATGTTGAGTGCTTGCTTGATCAATTTTAAGGATAGTTGGATTGATAATTTTCCTGTGATTGAGTTTGCCTATAATAATAGTTATCACTCCAGTATTCAGATGGCCCCATTTGAAGTACTTTATGGTAAAAGGTGTTGATCTCCTGTTGGTTGGTTTAAGGTTAGTGAAGCTACTTTGATAGGGCTTGATTGAGTCCATAAACCTATGGCTAAAGTTCTTCTGATTAAACAAAGACTAAAAATAGCTCAGAGTCATCAGAAATCTTATGCAGATGTGAGAAAGAAGGAGCTTGAATTCGCGATTGATTTGGTTTACTTGAAAGTTTCACCCATGAAAGGGGTGAAGTGATTTGATGATAAAAGAAAACCCAGTCCCCTATATATGGTGAATTCCATCAGGGATAGAAGGGTTGTTTGTGATATGGTCAGATGGGCCACAGGTTTAGAGAGTGCCCTTCTACCGAAAATAGGGAAAAGGGGGGGGGGGGGGTAACAAAGCTCAGCCTACTACTTCAACAACTCCAGCATTTCACCCAAATCAGTAAGGTGCTTCATTTAGTACAAGTGGCGGGTAGTGTTAGAATAGATTCTATGCTTTGCTGAATCAATAGGATCAAAAGGGTTCCCCTATTGTAGTCACTGGTACGTTATGAGTCTTCCATATTGATGTGTATGCCTTGTTAGATCCTGGAGCTACACTTTAGCTCGTGACTCATTATATTTCAATAAATTTTGGTGTCAGTCCTAAAATCCTTTTAGAACCTTATTAGTCTTTACACCTGTTGGTGACTCAGTCATAGCTAAATGGGTATACAATAATTGCCGAGTCACAATTTCTCAAAACATCACCACAGTTGATCTAGTAGAGTTAGATATGACTAATTTTGATGTCATTCTTTCCATGGATTGGTTACATTCCTATTATACCTCAGTCAATTGTAGAAATAGAGTATTTAAGCTTCACTTTTCAAATGAACCAGTCTTAGAATGGAAGGGTAGTACTTCAGCGCCTATAGGTTGGTTTATCTCTTACCTTAAGTCCAGGAAAATGATCTTTAAGGGTTTCATCTATCATCTAGTTTTGGTTAAGGATTTCAATTCCAAAAACCCAACTCTTCAATCAGTTTTAGTTATGAACGAGTTTCCAAAAGAGTTTTCTAAAAATCTGTCTGAAGTCCCTTTCGAGCAGAGATAAACTTTGGCATAGACCTTCTTCCAAATACCCAGCCTATCTTAATCCTCCATAAATAATGGCTCCAACTGAGCTTAAGGAATTGAAGCAATAGTTAAAGGACATCTTAGATAAAGGTTTCATCAGACCCAATATCTCTCCATGGGGTGCTCTAGTTCTCTTCATGCATAAGAAGATAGTTCCCTCAGAATGTGCATCTACTACCATCCATTGAACAAAGTCACAAAAAAGAATAAGTATCCCATTCCTAGGATTGATGCCTTGTTCGACCAACTTTAGGGTGCGAGTTATTTTTCAAAGATAGACCTCAGATCCAGCTATCATGAACTCAATTTCAGAGAATGTAACACTCTGAAGACAACCTTCACAACTCAGTATGATCACTATGAATATTTTTGCTATGTATGTTAGACTAACGAATGCTCCTGCGACTTTTATGGACTTGATGAATAGAGTGTTCAAGAAGTACTTGGACTTATTCTTCATTGTCTTCATAGATGACATCCTCATTTATTCTCGGAATGAGGATGAACAAGCTGACCATTTGAGGATTGTATTGCAGACTCTCAAAGATTGCCAGTTATTCACCAAGTTTAGTAGGGGTGAATTTTGGTTGAAATCAGTAGCATTTCTTGGTCACATTATTTCTGATAAAGGCATTCAGGTTGATCCTCAAAAGACTGAAGCAGTTAGGAAATGGCCTAGACCCATCTGTCCATCAGACATTATGAGTTTCCTAGGTTTAGCCGGTTACTATAGATAATTTGTTGAAGGATTTTCATCTATTGCTTCTCCTAGGTCTAGATTGACACAAAAGAAAGTCAAATTTTAGTGGCCCGATGCTTGCGAGAAGAGTTTTTAACAATTGAAATGTCGCCTCACTTCTGCTCCAGTTTTGACTCTATCAGAGGGTTCGAATGGATTTTTTAGTTACTGTGATGCTTTAAGAGTTGGCCTTGATTGTGTGCTGATGCAGAACGGTAAGGTTATATCTTATGCCTCTAGACAACACAAACCTTATGTGAAGAATTAACCGACTCATAATCATTAGTTGGCAGCAGTTTTTTTTTCCTTGAAGATATGGAGGCACTATTTTTATGGAGTTTATGTGGATGTATTCATGGATCATAAGAGCCTTTAGTATGTATTCAGTCAGAAAGATCTAAATCTTCGTCAGAGGAGATGGTTTGAGTTTTTAAATGTCACAACCTAAATCACAGATTATGCGGGCACCTACCCAATCTATCCTAGATAGGAGAACCCTTACCATCCAACCATTCAATTATTACAGAAGACATTTAAATTAGCCTCAAGTATGAATAATTATATAAACCTTCTGTTTAAAACACACTTATTACATTGATACATTGCGGAAGTGAATTAAATAATTTCCAAAAACCTAGTCTAAACCAGTACAAGAGAACTAAACAAATGGAGTAATAACCCGAGACACAACATCCATGTATGAGTAGGATGGTAGGAGCTGCTAAAGAATAAACACCGATGTACCTATAGAAACTCCAACTGAACTACAACATGGCTATATCTTCTAATAGAGATATATTAAGTGTAGTATCAGTACAACTATACGTACTGGTGGGTATCATCAGCCGACTAGGGTTAGAAACATATAACAACATATAGAAAACAAGAAGATATCATGACAAACATACATGTTTAACATCTTAACATACTTATTTTACTACAACTTCTAAACTTACCATCTTTTGTTTGTTTAAGCAATATTAATTTACCCTTAGGGCGGGACTAACTAGCATAGGTCATGGATAAACATAACCATATCTCTTACTCACTCACCTTGTTCTAACAACTCTACACTATTATAGAGACAACCCTCACCTCCTATTATACTATCATTAACCATAAGGATTGCAATAACTAAGGCAATTAATAACATTAATAACTTTTCAAGAAGGGACACTACAATATACATCACGTATATAACTATATAATCAGAAGAATAATATTTACACATAATCCAGGACGTACCTTATATTAACACTTTTCTACAATGAACAATCACCATCATTAACATAATCGGTTCACTTAAGGAATCATAGTATCTCATCAAACAATCGGTCAACACAAGGAACCAATTACACGTAGGCAAACTCTTCAACAAATTTCACCACAACATGAATATATATATATAAATGAACATTTAAATGCATGTATGAAAGTTGTACGTATCATCTCTTTCTCTTCTCTATCTTATGTTCATCAATATCATTCTTAACATCATGATCTCAATATCATCATCAATATCATCTACTCATCGTCATCACTATCATCTCGACTTCATGATCTTAATATCATGATCAATATCATCAACTCATCATCATCAATATCATTTAGGCATCATGATCACAATATCATCATGAATATTAATATAAATGCAAGATGCAGTCAATAATTATAAGTAATACCTGAAGGCAAATCACAAAAACCTATTGAAAGCAGATACAGGAAACGCCAATCAAAACAGAACTTACAACTCATGATAACCAAGTAAATGCAGTCAACAATCATAAGTTCATCATTCCATGTAGTAATGAATATCACTAACAGATGAAATCACAAGTAAGACTGAAGGCCAATTCACCACTTGCTCAATAGAGCATTATAAAACCCAATCATCAATCACAAACATGTCCAAAGACCAATCAATCAAGTATCCATTTTTGAAGTTCACATTCCCTCAAGATTGATATCTACACTCTAAATAATCATCCTTTTTCATTCACCAATCTAACCCTGTTTTATTCATATTAAAATCGATAAATTCGGTTACTAACTAGTAATCCTTACACTCAAGTCATCACTAATTTGAAGACCTTATCCACTTTATTTGATCATTCAACCATTCGACTCTATTCAACTTACAATTCTAGCTAGAGTCATACACTTTTATAGATCTTACTTTCTAGCACTTAGCCAAACTTTACTTTAGGTTTTTACGTCGTGTCGTCGCCTCCTCTCATCACAATCAATCTTCCTAACTATCTTCTAGCAAGAATATATCATACTTCAAATATACACAATATCGGATTCACCCCTTTTAAGGTGTTAAAGACTAGTTCTATAGACCAGAAAGTCACTTAATTCTTCAATTATTATTTATATTCACATATTAAACTCTATAAATCATCAAGTAAGTCATACAAATACAAACACCCCTCAAGGGATTCACATGAAACACAATATCATTATTACTTTAATTCCATGTTTTATCCATCCAAAGTCCATTCCCGTAGGCCTAGACATGAAATATCCCGTCAACTATAGTTTCTACATGTAACTAATCCAAGTCTACTACACATTAAACTATAACTTACCTCGATCGAAGATATTGGAACAAGCAAGCTGCACCAAGGTTGCTCTTTCCTTTTCTTCATCTTTCCATTTTCCCAATAATCTAGAAATCAAATAATTATAAGAGTAATTAATCAATTACTAATATCTATTATAACCCTTATCTACTAATAATTATAACTAATTTGGGGATTAAACCTACTAATTCTATCCTTATTTGTGGTCTAAACCATTATCCAAGGTCAATTAACCCTTTACTAGCTCTATCATATTCAACCCATATCTATTAATGAAGTTTTAAGGCTAAAGATACCATTTTTATTGAATTCAAGGTCCCTAAGAATCAAATTTCATTTGTTAGAATCACTAATTCAAGCTAGGAATCATTAATTAACAATCTAGAGATAATTCTATGTGATATTATCCTAACCCATAGGTTTTCCCCAAAAGATCATGAACTCAGGGTTCAAATCCCAAAGAATTTCACTATTAAATATTATTCAAATGATTCTAGGATGTTAAAGAATTGAAAGACGAAGAATATGACGGAAAAACTTACCTCAACGAAGTATTTTCACCCAAGGAGTTGGAAAATCGCCGC
Source organism: Capsicum rhomboideum (assembly GCA_031232105.1). Lineage (NCBI taxonomy): Eukaryota > Viridiplantae > Streptophyta > Magnoliopsida > Solanales > Solanaceae > Capsicum > Capsicum rhomboideum. Next base: position 48,938,541 of record CP124710.1, read on the forward strand.
CCTAGGGATTTGGGATGAAGTTTTTGAGTTAAAACCCCCCAAAATATCAAAATTGTCAATAAATACAGCCTAGTTACCGCTACTGTGGTTAGTTTACTACTGCGGTGGTTAGATTACTGTTGCAGCTGTACCACTACGACAGTTATCTTCTCAGTTTAGACAGTGTTTAGTAAAACTGCTATAACTTTTTACTCTGAAGGCGGATTAATGAACGGTATAATGCATTGGAAAGAAGACTCAAAGATCTTTCATTTGGTGGGTATTGTTCCCATAAATCTTTATATTCTAAGAGATATGTTTGTTTGAAGTTGACCCTAGTTTACACTTAGCTCAAAACTAAATTAATAAGAACATTTCCAACTTAACTTTGTGCTGGGGGTATTGTATGACCTTAGTACAAGTCCAATGCACTCCTATACTAAAGAATTAGTCCTATAACTTAGAATGAATAAGATTCTTATGAATTTATAACATATATTTTTAGTAATGATGGAACAAGTCGTTACATTAGATATCAATTTACCCATCGTTCGTCCCCGAATGGTCATTGGTGAAGAGGAAAATTTTAGTAAGATTTTTGGTATTCAGCATAAACAATGGTTAAGAAATTAACACAACCTCCCATCCAATTCTAAAACAAATTAGTAACTCTTACCAAACCGGCATACCATAGGTAATGCCAATAGCTACCCAACCAACCTACTCAACACAAGCCACTAAGCTCTAGGCACAGAGCATTATCACTATAACCAAAGAAATATGATTCGCAATGAAAATTATGTAACGAGTCATCCATAATACCCGAAACACCACATGATATTATGACGCACGAAAATTCGGAGCGACAATGGAATTAATGGGGAATGAATAATTGAAACATGTATTTTTACCATTGCGGTGATAAAGTTACCGCTACAGCGGTTCGCCGGCCTATTAAAGTTACCGCTGTGGTGGTTCTTTTGTTGCTGCAGCAGTCCCGGGGCAGTAACTCAGGACCTCATCTCACTTTAGTCCAAAATTGCTATAAACGGTGTTTTATCAACTCATTTTATGCACCCGAAGTTTCTACGACTTTCTAAACTCGTCCTTTAACACCTAACCACTAAAATCCACTAATCAACACACCATGATTTGTAACAAAAATCACACTACTTTGAGGTTGTCATCCCTATACAAGGAAAGAAATTATAGGTTACTTATACCGTAACCAATGGTATAACATCACAACAACACCAATCACACCACTATGGGTTTTTATTAACACATAAATTCTCCACCAAAACTCACATTAGTCTATTCGACCCCTAAAATACCTCAACCACTCAAGGAGAAATACCAACCAAGTATTATCATGTATCGACGGAAGAGATATGAACATGGATAAACACATCTAATAACTCTACTCCATCATCCAACCATAAAACTAATGATCATCAACCATAGCAAGCTAACTTAATTCCCAACCTTATCAACTCAACTACGCCACAATCAAGGGATACTATTAACCAATATTTATTCCTATACAATAAGCATATACGCAATATCAAGCCATAACGAGCCAACTACAAGGTTTGCCTCGTAGCCATGCCTCCTTACTAAGCCTATGAACATTATCCTACTATCAAATCATTTGTCTCCCTAAAACTTTACCCGTTATATTTATTCATAGCCACCATACATTTTGTAAAATCGGTTAGTCTACTTTTAGGATATCAGCGCCCTTACCATCACAAGATCATTCAAGTCACCTCACCAAATAAGCTACATCATTGTCAATCACATAGTTAAGGTTCAACTTACTAGTGCCAAGTAAATTCATTATTAGCATCTCTACCTATCATATTACAGGAAACAACCAATTCTATATGCCTAGTCAATTTACCTTATATCAGTGATATCAACTAAACAACTTACTTTACGTTCAAGTCACCAAGGTTGTACAAAAAAACTAAGTTCATCTCAGTTTAACCAAACACTTATTAAGGCATCATTAACAAGTCTACTCATTAACTGTATTATTCGCACAAGGATGACCCAATAGCACTTCAGGCCCAAATATAATCATCAAAGATCGGACCGCAGAAGGATCCCATCTATAATCATCAAAGATTGAAACCACACAAGGATCCCAAGTATAATCATCAAAGGTTAGGACCACACAAGGATCCCAATTATAATCATCAAAGTTTGGACCATGCAAGGATCCAAAGTATATTGTCAAAGACCAATTAGAAATCAAGACATACCTCAAAATCACGCCCAACCTTTACGGTTCACGGATATTCTTTTGTTACAACTTATCTCATATAACTTATAATGATCATATGCACTTTAAGAAGTTTGACCATAAAATAACTAGGTAATAGTATGATCAAAATAATAACCATCCACATAAGTAATACAAGTAGAATTCTATCATACCATAACAATAATATTTAAAACGCAAGTATTTTTCAAGCAAGCATAACCGATCAATTAACAAAAGGTTTATGCTTACCAACGACACTAACAACTAGAATATTCACTATATTACACAACATAACCACCTAAAAGGTACACATATCACTCATTCAAAACATAATTCACAACATTCGTATATAAGTTCTACGCCAATTATTAACCTCTACTGGTTAGAATAATACTATTCCAACTTTAAAATATTTCTGAGATATTAATTGGGATGAACTAATCCCAATTGTGATGGTTGAGATACCAATTGGAATCTACCAAATACCAAATGGACTCAGCTCAAGGACACATTACTGAATTAGCACGATAGAAGAGAAGAAAGTAAAACAGATTCCTAGAAGCCTTGTCGCCTCCTTAGTATTTGATGTGGACGTTAACGCACCAATCAAGAGGACTCTACACGATATTTGATCTTGCACCGGGAGACCGATAACCTGGGCTCTGATACTATATTTGTACGACCCAAATCACAGATCATGTGGGTGCCTACCTAGTCTATCCTAGATAGGAGAACCCTTACCACCCAACAATTTAATTTTTATGGAAGACATTTAAATAGCCTCAAGTATAAATAATTATATAAACCATCTGTTTAAAACACTCTTATTACATTAATACATTGCAAAAATAAATTAAATAATTTCCCAGAACCTAGTCTAAATTGGTACAAGAGATCTAAACAAATGGAATAATAACCTGAGACACAATATCCATGTATGAGTAGGATGACAGGAGGTGCTGAAGAATAAATACAGATGTACCTATAGAAACTCCAACTGACCTGAGACATGGCTATATCCACTAATAGAGATATAGAGTCACGCCCCGTATTCCAACGAGATGGATTGGCACCCATAGCTAACAAGGCCCGAGAGAACCAAGCTTTGCTTCTATTCATTCATGTGCATGCTATAGGAAGAACCGCTATCACGTAAGACCATAAAAGGACAATAACGAAATTCATGGAACATGTGTCATATATATATATATATACACATCTGTGAAACTTGGCCGTTGGGGCCATCAAGTCAAAGACGTCATATACCACCTTACATTCATACACCCACATACGTCTACAAAAGCCTCTAACAGATGCATTGACCAAAATGAACTAAAAGTCGGGACAAGTCCCTGCTTTATACAACATGTACAACACCAAAACATATGTACAACTGTGACTCAGAGAAGCCCGAACTAACTGGAGCTCACCAATGATCCGCAACAACTGGCAACCTACTGTGGAGGCCTACTAGCACCTGCGCCTGCAGCAAGTAAGGTAAGTCCCACAAGGGACGTCAGTACGAAGAATGTAATGAGTATGTAACGCTCAAATAAAACTGTATGATATGTAAATATTTTAATGAAATCAATTTAAAATGCATAACCAATATGGATAAGTCACTGTTCTGTACTTTGGAGACCATGTATATTGCTTTCATTACTTTCTTTATATCTTTGCTTCTATGATTATTCATCTTTGCCTGTGACCTGTGATACCCGGGCCCCGACTGAACAGTGGGTTTTAACATAATATAACATTATATTGGGATCGGCTCGAGCTAGGCTTATTCCTCTAGAGCTACCACCCATGAATCAATATATATATCGGGATCGGCTTGAGCTAGGTTATTACCTCTAGATCTACCACCCATACCAACATATCAGGTTTGGCTCGAGCTAGGTCATTACCTCTAGAGCTTCCCCCTGTCAGGATCGATCCGAGCTAGGCTTATGCCTCTAGGACTGCCCCCTGATTCAACAATCTCGGGATCGGTTTGAGCTAGGCATTTCTCCCCCAAAGCTACCACCCATACTTGATCATTAACCACATATATGCATTACTTTATTCATTACTTTGAGATTGATACAATGATAGTTATAACTTTACTTGATGCTTTGGATCATTAACCATTGGGTGAGATACATATGAATAAACATTATTGTAAACATAGCCTTATTGGAAACATAACACCATTGGAACCATTGGACAATAATCAATGAACAAGATACATAAATATAACCACTATTGGAACTTTGGAACGTAACCTTATTGGGCTTTTGGAACACTATTCATGAATATGGATCATGAGATTCACAATTGATCAATGAGTAGGAAACATATGATAATGACCATTGATAACCGGATATAGGGTACCTTAGCACATTTCGGGATGGGACAAGCGTAATGTCAATGTGAATACTATTTATCGCAGAAAGATACGGACAGAGTAACCTTACATACCTTGTATTCTCAATACGAATATACAATCTTAGCTATGCATACAATAGTCCCGCTCCTTATTTATGTGTCACTCTATAACACAAATACATAACGGAGTTTACATTAACCACCAACTACCTTACAAATACATATAACGATAATGAGTTTCATGTTTGCCTTTAAACATGCCATTTCCCCATTGAAAAAACCATTGATGAAATTATCATACCAATAATCCCCCAATATTCGATACACTGACCAATACGTGATAATCAATAACATTTCACCATAAAACTTCTCCTTTACACTTTCTCATCCACACCACATCACAAATAATCCATCAAATCACCTTAATACACCTCATAGCACATATCGGCCAAAATCCCATAATTTACACTTATATGAAAATAACAAGTTTAATAACATAATCACACCATACATGTTGATATTTCATCCATACCATGCTCTTTTATCAAAATCACAAGTCATATTTCAAGTTACAATTCCATGGATATCACATCTTTTACCAAAAACACAAAGCACCATGTTCAACACTTTCAAGCATAACCAACATGATTTACATACTTTACCACGCATATAATATATTAATCCATAAGAATAATTACTTACCCAAGCTTGAGAAATGATGATCTTTCTCCAAAAGTTGGCTTAGGGCTCTTAGGGTTTTGAGAGAAAAATGGTTAAGAAATATCTAGAAAGCATGAGAGTCTCAAGTGAATAAAAATCAGATTTTTTGGTCCTTTATATAATCCTTCAATTCCATCCTTAGACACTTTATGTCATTTAATGTTATGTTCTAGAAGGTCAAGGCAAGAATGGGTCATTTGACCCATTTTGGCCCATGTCTTCTTCTCATTTTGGGCCTTTTATTGAGCCCAATTCACTTAACCCAATAAGATCAATAATTTCTCATGTTTAAATCATTTCATACGTGTTACGACAATATTTCCTCTCATGCGATTTATATTCGTAGCCTCAATCCCCAAAACAAGTTATTCTAGCCACGTATGGCTCATTTTGACCACAAGGGTAAAACCGTTATTTTGATGCCAAATTCTTTCACAAGTAATTTTACCATACCAATATAATACTTCATTAATTTCATGTATATACTTGTGGTTGTACAATAAACGTGGCAAAAATCAGCCCAGTACGTCCCCGGGCACCCTTGGGACTTAAGAAAAATTTCCAACATTGAAAGGTGGACAAAACCAGCCTAGCACGCCCTTGGGCATGCCAGCTTGATGCCTGTGGGCTAAAAAGTTTAGCCCAGAGCATCTTGGAACACCCTCTGGCACGCCCCACCCTTAGTTTTTTGGAAAATTTCATTTTTCGACTTTTCTTCGCGGGTTTGGTTAGATACTTCAAGTTCTATTCTTTAACTTACTTCCTACCCTTAATATCCTTTATTTGGAGGTCCTCCAAGCCTCGTTTTTAACCACACAAATGTTCCAAAAATTCACAAAACACCTCCTACGAAGGTTTAATCACATGTACGAGGGCCAAATTTAATCATCTCATCACTAACATTACCAAATACATACTTGTGGCTCTCTCCACCTAAGTAAACATTGTTCAACGTCGTCAAGTAGGGTTAGGAAGGTACGGGGTGTTACATTATTCCCCCCTTAGAAACATTCATCCTCTAATGTTAACAATATCGCTTCAATTACGACAAATGTATCTCTATATTAGCATACATATACATAAACACTTAATGCTCATAAATACTTACTTGTTATGAATCCATTCCCATAATTTAAACTGTTTCATCCGTTTGAAATAGATAGGGATACTTGGATTTCATCATTTCTTCAGCTTCCCATGTGATCTCCTCTACTTTTTGATTTCTCCAAAGGACTTTCACGGAAGCTATGTCTTTATTCCTCAATCTCTTTACTTGTCGATCTAGGATAGCAATGGGTACCTCTTCATAAGTAAGATCCTCTATAACTTGAATATCTTCAACGGGAATAATACGAGATGGATCTCCTATGCATTTTTGAAGCATCGAAACATGAAATACCGAATGGACTGAGGAAAGTTCCTGGGGTAGTGCCAACTCATACGCAACTTGCCTAAATCTTCTAATAATTTCATATGGTCCTATGTAACGTGGACTCAATTTTCCTTTCTTTTCGATCCGCATTACCCCTTTCATCGGTGACACCTTTGAAAATACCCAATCACCTATGGCGAATTCAAGCCCTCTTCTTCAAACATCGGCATAGGACTTGTGTCAACTCTAGGCCATTTGTAATCACTGTTGAATCACTTTAACTTTCTCCATATACTGCTGAACAATATCTGGCCTAAGTAAAGAAGTTTCACCCGCTTCAATCCATGCAATTGGTGATCTACATTTCCTTCCGTACAAAGCTTCATAAGGTGCCATTTTAATACTTGAATGGTAACTATTATTGTAAGCAAATTCAATAAGAGGCAAATGGTCATCCCAACTGCCTTGAAAATCTAACATGCAAGCTCGTAGCATATCTTCAAGTGTCTGAATAGTACGTTCTGTTTGTTCATTAGTTTGAGGATGGAAAGCCGTACTCAAATTCACTTGTGTGCCCAAACTCTGTTGAAAAGATCTCCAAAAATACGCAGTAAACTGAGCTCCCCTGTCTGATATAATGGATATCGAAATCCCATGTAACCGCACTATTTCCTTAACATATAATCTTGCATAATCCTCAGCTGTATAGGCGGTCGTGACTGGTAGAAAATTCCACTATAACCTATATAGAATCAAATTTCTGCAATGTACGAGGCAAACCTGTAATGAAGGCCATATTAATCATATCCCATTTCCAGACTGGAAGATTGATACATTGCATATAACCTCCTGGTTTCTGATGCTCTACTTTCACTTGTTGATAATTCGGGCATTGAGTGACAAATTCTGCAATGTTCGTATTCATATTTCCCCACCAATACGCTTATTTTAAATCATGGTACATTTTAGTAGCACCCAGATGATTAGAATAGCGCGAATGATGCGCCTCTGTCATAATTCGTTTTCTCAACTAATCTACATCTGGTACACATAATCTACCTTGGCATTGGAGTACCCCTTCTTGTGTAAGATCAAATGCCTTTGTCAAATTCTACTGTACATTTTCCTTTAGCTGCAATAACATAGAATCCGCAAACTACTTCTCTTTCACTTCAGCTATTAAGGAGGATTCCGCTGCATTCTGCACAATAACCCCTTCTTCTGGAGATTCAATAAGGCGAACTCCTAAGCTGGCTAATTGATGTAGATCTTTGATTATATTATGCTTTTCAGTCAACTGGCCACTAGTCCTTCCTACTGTCTTGCGTCTCAATGCATCGGCTACCACATTTGCTTTGCCTGGATGATAAATAATGTCAATATCATAGTCTTTTAAGAGCTATAACCACCTTCGTTGCCTCAAATTGAGTTCCTTCTGCTTAAAGAGATATTGCAAACTTTTGTGATCCGTATAGATATCAACATGAACTCCATACAAATAATGACGCCATATCTTTAAAGCAAAAACTACCACTGCCAATTCAAGATCATGTGTGGGATAATTTTTCTCATGTGGCCGCAACTATCGTGAGGCATATGCTATGACATTACCATGTTACATCAATACACATTCGAGGCCAACCCCGAAAGCATCACAATACACTGCATAACCTTCGGTGCCTTCGGGATGTACTAAAACTGGTGTGGAGGTTAATTTATCTTTCAACTTTTGGAAACTTTTCTCACACGCATCATTCCACTGAAATTTTACTGCCTTATGTGTAAGCTTTGTTATCGGTGCAGCAATGGAGGAAAAACCTTCCACAAATCTTCTGTAATAACCTGCCAGTCCAAGAAAGCTACGAATCTCTGTGGGTGTCGTAGGTCTTGGCCAATTTTTCACAGCTTTAATCTTCTGTGTATCAACTTGTATCCCTTCATCTGACACAATGTGGCCCAAGAATGCAACTAATTTTATTGCATACAAGTTACACTCACGGAGAATCTGTAGCACTTGCCTTAAGTGATTAGCATGGTCCTCTGGTGATCTTGAATAAACAAGGATGTCGTCTATAAATACCATGACAAACACGTCTAGAAATGGCTTAAACACCCTATTCATCAAATCCATGAACACAGCTGGTGCATTTGTTAGTCCAAATGATATAACTAAAACTTTGTAATGGCCATACCGTGTTCAAAATGTTGTCTTGGGTACATCTTCTTCTCTAACTCTGACTTGATGGTAACCCGACCTCAAGTCGATCTTTGAAAAACACTTGGCACCCTATAACTGATCAAACAAATCATCAATTTGAGGGAGGGGATATTTGTTCTTGATCGTTACCTTATTCAATTGCTGATAGTCGATGCACATTCTCAATGTGCCATCTTTCTTCCGTACAATAATATCGGTGCACCCCACGGGAACATACTAGGCCTAATGAAGCCCTTGTCCAGCAAGTCCTTCAATTGCTCCTTCAATTCACATAATTTTGCTGGAGCCATTCTATATGGAGGATTAGAAATAGGCTGAGTGCTCGGAATCTCATCAATACCAAAGTCTACTTCCCGTTCTGGGGGCAAGCCTGGAAGATCCTCTGGAAATAAATCTAGAAATTCATTGACCACTGGAACTGACTGTGGAGTTAGTGGTTCCACTTCAGTATCTTTCACTCGTACTAAATGACATATGTAACCCTTAGCAATCATTTTTGTGGCTTTCAGATAGGAAATAAATCTTCACCGTGGTGCCCCTACATTAACCTGCCATTCAAGAACATTTTCTTGCGGAAAACAAAAATGCACCTTCTTGGCCCGGCAATCTACCGTGGCATAACAAGAAGCCAACCAATCCATTCCCATGATCACATCAAAATCCACCATGTCTAATTCAATGAGATCGGCCAACGTATCATGACCACACACAGTTACCACACAGTTACGATATACTCTTTTTGCAATAATATATTCACCGACCGATGTAGACACTTCAATTGATTTAATTAATAATTTTGGTGCCTTTGAAAATTTCGCATCAACCAATGGAGTAACATAGGAAAATGTAGAACCCGGGTTAATCAATGCATATACATTATATGAGAATATGGATAATGTACCTGTGACAACATCAGGGGAAGCCTCTGAGTTCTGTTGGTCCACTAAAGCATAAGTGCAATTCTGGACCCCACTAGTACTGGCTGCTCCTCTGGCACCTCTACCACGGCCAACAAACTACACACCTCATCCCAAATGAGGAACCGATGCTGATGACACAATGGCCGAGCCTGTCGGTCGTGCTATACCACCCATGCTCCTTTGGGGACACTCTTTCATGATATGTCCCGTCATACCACACCAAAAGCAAGCATTTGTCCCCACTCGGCATGTACCTGCATGGATACGCCTACAGTGCTGACATTGCTGACGTAGAAAACCTGCTGCCTGTGATCCGTGAACTCCACTACTCTGCCCAGATGGACCACCTCTAAACCCTCGGAACTGAGAGTGAGCACCTACTGTGGAATGAGAGAAAGATGGCCTAGGTGGTCTAGGAAACATACAAGGCCTAGATCCTCCTTGAGACATCATAGATGGTCCCATAGGTCTAGCCCTTTTGGACTGCCCTCTGTCAAATTCATGTACCCTTCTTCTCTGTCTTTGATCTTTCATTTTCTGGGCGAAGGCCTGAATTCTCGCTATGTCCATGTCCTTATTCAAGGCATCAATGGTGCAATCTCTTACCAAATACTGCTCTAATCTGTCCACGTATCGATGGACTCTATCTGTCATTGTAGCCACCATATTTGGCGTATATCGAGCCAGGGAATTAAATTGCAAACTTTATTCCCTGACGCTCAGATTTCCCTGATGGAGATTTAGGAATTGATCCGCACGTGCCTCCCGGATCTCATAGGGAAGGTAATGGTAAAGAAAAGCCGCTTTAAATTCTTACCAATTAGGTGGAATTGCACCAATAACATGAGATTTCTTCCAATCCTCATACCACAATATCGCCTCTCCTTTTAATCTGTACGCATCAAGTTTAACTATTTCTACCTCCGTCACGTGCATAACTTCCAAAGCCCTCTGAATTTGATCCACGAAGTCCTGTGGATCTGTTTTCTGGTCTAACCCAGTGAATATAGGAGGGTCCAGTTTTAGGAAATCCTGTGTTCTGCGACTCGCCACTCTAGCTGCATCATCCTCATGTGTCATTGGACCAGCTCGTCCTTGATTTTGGGCTGCCACTAACTATGTCGACATATGTACTACATTTCTAAGATCCTGATCTGTGGTGTTCATTGGTGGTTATGTGGGTACTTCTCTACCGACTGGCTCTTTCGGAGCTGGAAAAGTAGAAGAAGACCGCGATGAAATTTTAGCATTTGCTCCACCTTGACTAGCTTGGTCAGGTAGTAATCTTCTCATTCCTTCTCCAGCAGGCACATCCACCTACTTCCCTTTACCTCTACCTCCTCTCGTGATTGGCATTTTGACTATACCAAAGGAAAATAATTACCATGATCAGATTCAATTCAACTTACAACACTGGCTCTATTGCACGATCTAGAAGTGAAGAAAAGAAACAACATCCTAAATGTCCCGTAGCCTCCTACTTATAAATGTGGTGCACAACATATCGATAAGTAAGACTCTACTCAGACACGGCTTTTGTAGACACCCTTAGAATGAACTGCTCTGATACCACTTTTGTCACGCCCCGTATTCCAACAAGACGGATTGGCACTCGTAGCCGACAAGGCTCGAGAGAACCAAGCTTTGCTTCTATTCATTCATGTGCATGTTATAGGAAGAACTACTATCACGTAAGACCATAAAAGTACAATAACGGAATTCATGGAACATGTGTCATATATATACATATGTGAAACTTGGCTGTTGGAGCCATCAAGTCAAAGACGTCATATACCACCTTACATTCATACACTTACATACGTCTACAAAAGCCTCTAACAGATGCATTGACCAAAACGAATTAAAAGTCGGGACAAGTCCCCGCTTTATACAACATGTACAACAACAAAACATATGTACAACTGTGACTCAGAGAAGCCCCAAACTAACTGGAGCTCACCAATGATCCACAACAACTGGCAACCTACTGTGGAGGCCTACTAGCACCTGCGCCTGCAGCAAGTAAGGTAAGTCCCACAAGGGACGTCAGTACGAAGAATGTACTGAGTATGTAAGACTCAAATGAAACTGTATGATATATAAATATGTCAATGAAATCAATTTCAAATGCATAACCAATATGGACAAGTCACTGTTCTGTACTTTGGAGACCATGTATATTGCTTTCATTACTTTCTTTGTATCTTTGCTTCTATGATTATTCATCTTTTCCTGTGACCTGTGATACCCGAGCCCCGACTGAATAGTGGGTTTTAACATAACATAACGTCATGTTGGGATCGGCCCGAGCTAGGCTTATGCCTCTAGAGCTACAACCCATGAATCAATATATATATATCGGGATTGGCTTGAGCTAGGTTACTACCTCTAGAGCTGCCACCCATACCAACATATCAGGTTCGGCTCGAGCTAGGTCATTACCTCTAGAGCTGCCCCCTGTCAAGATCGGTCCAAGTTAGGCTTATGCCTCTAGGACTGCCCCCTGATTCAACAATCTCAGGATCGGCTTGAGCTAGGCATTTCGCCCCCAAAGCTACCACCCATACTTGATCATTAACCACATATATATATTACTTTATTCATTACTTTGAGATTGATACAATGATAGTTATAACTTTACTTGATGCTTTGGATCATTAACCATTGGGTGAGAGACATATGAATAAACATTATTGTAAGCATAGGCTTATTGGAAAAATAACACCATTGGAACCATTGGACAATAATCAATGAACAAGATACATGAATATAACCACTATTGGAACTTTGGAACGTAACCTTATTGGCTTTTGGAACACTATTCATGAATGTGAGACATGAGACTCATAATTGATCAATGAGTAGGAAACATATGATAATGACCATTGATAATCGGATATAGGGTACCTTAGCATATTTCGGGATGGGACAAGCGTAATGTCAATGTGAATACTATTTGCCGCAGAAAGATACGGACAGAGTAACCTTACATACCTTGTATTCTCAATACGAATATACAATCTTAGATATGCATACAATAGTCCCGCTCCTTCTTTATGTGTCACTCTACAACACAAATACATAACGGAGTTTACATTAACCACCAACTACCTTACAAATTCATATAACAATAATGAGTTTCATGTTTGCCTTTAAACATGCCATTTCCCCCTTGAAAAAACCATTGATGAAATTATCATACCAATAATCCCCCAATATTCGATACATTGACCAATACGTGATAATCAATAACATTTCACCATAAAACTTCTCCTTTACACTTTCTCATCCACACCACATCACAAATAATCCATCAAATCACCTTAATACACCTCATAGCACATATCGGCCAAAATCCCATAATTTACACTTATATGAAAATAACAAGTTTAATAACATAATCACACCATACATGTTGATATTTCATCCATACCATGCTCTTTTATCAAAATCGCAAGTCATCTTTCGAGTTACAATTCCATGGATATCACATCTTTTACCAAAAACACAAAGCACCATGTTCAACACTTCCAAGCATAACCAACATGATTTACATACTTTCCCATTCATATAATATATTAATCCATAAGAATAATTACTTACCCAAGCTTGAGAAATGATGATCTTGCTCCAAAAGTTGGCTTGGGGCTCTTAGGTTTTTGAGAGAAAAATGGTTAAGAAATATCTAGAAAGCATGAGAGTCTCAAGTGAATAAAAATCAGATTTTTTGTTCCTTTATATAAGCCTTCAGTTCCATCCTTATCCACTCTATGGCATTTAATGTTATGTTCTAGAAGGTCAAGGCAAGAATGGGTCATTTGACCCATTTTGGCCCATGTCTTCTTCTTATTTTGGGCCTTTTATTGAGCCCAATTCACTTAACCCAATAAGATCAATAATTTCTCATGTTTAAATCATTTCATATGTGTTACGAAAATATTCCCACTCATGCAATTTATATTCGTAGCCTCAATCCCAAAAACAAGTGATTCTAGCCACGTATGGCTCATTTTGACCACAAGGGTAAAACTGTCATTTTGATGCCAAATTCGTTCACGAGTAATTTTACCATACCAATATTATAATTCATTCATTCCATGTATATACTCGTTGTTGTATAAGAAACGTGGCAAAAATCGGCCTGGTACGTCCCCGGGCACCCTTGGTACTTAAGAAAAATTTCAAACATTGAAAGGTGGACAAAACCAGCCTGGCACGCCATTGGGCGCGCCATCTTGCTGCCTGTAGGATAAAAGTTTTAGCCCAGAGTGTCCTGGCACGCCCTTTGGCGCACCCCACCCTTAGGTTTTTTGAAAATTTCATTTTTCAACTTTTCTTCACGGGTTTGGTTAGATACTTCAAGTTCTATTCTTTAACTTACTTCCTACCCTTAATATCCTTTATTTGGAGGTCCTCCAAGCCTCGTTTTTAACCCCAAAAATATTCTACGAAGTCACAAAACACCTCCTACGAAGGTTTAATCACTTGTACGAGGGCCAAATTCAATAATCTCATCACTAACATTACCAAATACATACTTGTGGCTCTCGCCACCTAAGTAAACATTGTTCAACGTCGTCAAGTAGGGTTAGGAAGGTACGGGGTGTTACATATAGTAAGTTTAGTATTAGTACAACCATACGTAGTGGTGGGTATCAACAGCCAACCGGGGTTAGAAACATATAACAACATATAGAAAACAAGAAGAGATTATAACAAACATATAGGTTTAACAGCTTAACATACTTATCTTACCACAACTTCCAAACTTACTATTTTTTATCTGTTTAAGCAAGATTAATTTACCCTTAGGGAGGGACTAACTAGCACAATTTCCCAGATAAACATAACCACATTTCTTAAGCACTCACCTTGTTCTAACAACTCTACACTATTATAATGACAACCCTCATTTTCTATTATACTATCATTAACCATAAGAATTGCGATAACCAAGGTAACTAATAACATCAACAACTTTACAATAAGGGGCACTATAATATACATCATGTATATAACTATATACATAGAAAAATAATATTTACACACAATCCAGGACGTACCTTATATTCGAACTTTGCAACAATGCACAATCACCATCATAAACATAATAGGTCCACTTAAGGAACCATAGTATTTCATTAAACAACCAGTCCACACAAGGAACCAATTACACTTAGGCAGATTCTTCAAAAAGTTTAACCACAATATAAAAATATATATAAATGAACATTCAAATGCATATGATGAATGTATGTGTGCAAGATGTACATATCATCTCTTTCTCTTCTCAAACTAATCATTATTAATGTCATTTTAAACATCATGAATATTATGATCTCAATATCATCATCAATATCATCTACTCATCATCATCAGTATTATCTCAACATCATGAATATCATGATCTCAATATCATCAACTCATCATCATCAATATTATTTCAACATCATGAATATCATGATCTCATTATCATTATCAATATTAATAGAAATGCAAGATGCAATCCATAATTATAAGTAATGCCTGAAAGTGAATCATAAACACCTAATTGAAAGCATACGCAAGAAACAATGATCAAAATAGAATTTACAAGTAATTACAACCAAGTAAATACCATCAATAATCACAAGTTCATCATTGAAGTTAATAATGAATATCTACTAACAGATGAAATTACTAGTATAGTCAAAGTCCAATTCACCATTTACTCGATTGAGCATTATCAAACCCAATCAATTGAGCATTATCAAACCCAATCATCAATCACAAACATGTCCGAAGACAAATCAATCAAGTATCTATTTTAGGAGTTCACATTCCATCAAGATTCACATTTACACTCTAAATCATCATACTATTTCATTCACCAATCTAACCCTCTTTTATTTATATTGAAATCGATAAATTTGGTTACTAACTAGTAACCCTTACACTCAAGTCATCACTACGTTCAAGATCATATTCCCTTTAGTCAATAATTCAACCATTCGGTTCTATTCAACTTACAATTCTAGCTAGAGTCATACACCTTTATACATCTTACTTTCTAGCACTTAGCCAAACTTGACTTTAGGCTCTTACGTCATATTATCACCTCCTCTCATCACAATTAATCCTCCTAACTATCTTCAATCAAGAATATCTTATTCTTCAAATATACACAATATCGGGTTCACCCTTTTTAAGATGTTAAAAACCAGTTCTATAGATTAGAAGGTCACCTAATTCTTCAATTATTATTCATATTCACATATTAAACTCTATAAATCATCAACTAAGTCATACAAATACAAAAAACCCTCAAGGGATTCACACAAAACACAATAATATAGAATTGTATCATTATTACATTAATTCCATGTTTTATCCATCCAAAGTCCATGACTGTAGGCCTAAACATGAAATTTACCGTTAACTATAGTTATTACATATAGCTAATCCAAATCTACTACACATTAAACCTTAACCTACCTCAACCAAAGATATTGGAACAAGAAAGTCATACTAAGGTTGCTCTTTCCTTTCCTTTATGCTTCAATTAGCCCAATAATCTAGAAACCAAACAATTATAATCAATTAATCTTCAAATAACTACTTTGGGAATTCAACCGACTAATTCAATCCTTATTCGTGGTCTAAATCATTACCCAAGGTCAATTAACCCTTAAATAGCTCTATCATATTTAACCCATATCCATTAATGCAGTTTCAAGGCTAAAAATTCCATTTTTATTGAATTCAAAGTCCCCAAGAATCAAATTTCATAATATAGAATCACTAATTCATGCTAGGAGTCGTTAATTAGCAATCTAGAGGTAATTCTAGGTGATATTACCCCAATCCATGTGTTTTCTCTAAAATATCATGAACTTAGGGTTAAAATCCGCAAACATTTCACCATTAATATTGTTCTAATGATTCTAGGATGTTAAAGAATTGAAATAAAGAAAATGATTGAAAGAAAGAAAATGATAGAAAAACATACCTCAAAGAAGAATTTTCACCCAAGGAGTTGAAAAATCACCCCCTAGGGCTTTGGGACAAAGAGTTTGAGTTAAAATCCCAAAAAATGTCAAAGCTATCAATAAATATTGCCCAGTTACCACTGTAGCAGTATCGCTATAATGGTTAAATTTTTAGCTCAGATAGTGTTCAGTAAAGTGGTCATAACGTCTTACTCCAAAGGCGGATTAACTAATGGTCAGATGTGTTGGATAGAAGACCCAAATATCTTTAATTTGGTGGGTATTGGGACCAATAACTCTTTACATTCTGGGAGAATTGTTTGTTTGATGTTGACCCTAGTTTACACTTAGCCCAAAACTCATTCGGTAGGAACACTTCCAACTTAACTTTGTACTAGGGGTATTATATGACCTTAGTACATATCCAATACAATTCCATACTAAATAATTCATCCTATAACTTATGATGAATGAGTTTCTTATGCCTTTACTACAGATATTTTTAGTAATCATAGAATGGGTCTTACATTGAAAGATTATGACATGAATATTTTGTACCATCACGATAAGGCCAATGTAGTGGCTGAAGCTTTTGGAAAAATTTCTATGGATAGTATTGCTCATATAGACAAGGAGAAGAAAGAATTGGTTTATGATGTTCACATACATGCTAGATTGGGAGTTCGATTGGTTAATTCAGCCAAAGGTATTTTCATGGTTCAGAATGGTCCAAAATCTTCTTTAGTGGTAGAGGTGAAGGCATAGAAGGATTTCAATCGTATTTTTCTTAGATTGAAGGAAGAATTCCAAAGTTATAAAGTTGAGATTTTCTCCCAAAGGAGAGATGGTGTTCTTCATTATCAGGGCAGTTTATATGTTCCAATGTTAATGACTTAAGATAATGGATCCTGATAGAAGCTCACATTTCTCGATATTCTATTCACCCAAGAGCCAATAAGATGTACCATGACCTACAAGAAGTAGATTGGTGGAATGGCATGAAGAAAGATATCACAAAATTTGTGGCTACCTATCCAAATTGCTAGCAAGTTAAGGTTGAGCACCAGAGACCTGTTGGTATAACTTAGAATATCAACATTCTTACTTGGAAGTAGGAAATGTTGAATATGGACTTCATTATAGGGTTACCTTGTACTCGACGACAGCATGATTCTATATAGGTTATGGTTTACAAGATGACTAAGTCAGCATATTTCCTGCCAGTTAATACTACATATTCAGCTGAGGATTATGACAGACTCTACCTTAGAGATTTTGTCAAGTTGCATAGATTCCCTCTGACTATCATTTTAGATAGGGGTACTCAATTTAGTTTGTAGTTCTGGAAGTCCTTTTAGAAGGGTCTTGGTAACCTGGTTCATCTCAGTACAACTTTTCACCTACAGACAAATGGTCAGGTAGAGTGGACCATTCAGATCTTAGAATATATGCTGAGAGCTTGAGTGATCGACTTTAATGTAGTTGGGTTGATTAGTTACCTTTGATTGAGTTTGCTTATAACAACAATTATCACTCTAGTATTTAGATGGCACCATTTGAAGTGATTTATTATAGTAGGTGCAGGTTTCCTATTGGTTCGTTTGAGGTTGCTAAAGCTACTTTGATAGGGCCTAATTTAGTTCATGAGGCTATGGAGAAAGTTAAGATAATTAGAGAAAGGCTAAAAATAGCTCAGAATCATTAGAAATCCTATGCAGATGTGAGAAAGAGGGAGCTTGATTTCTTAGTTTATGATTAGGCATACTTGAAAATTTCACACTTGAAAGGGGTCATGAGGTTTGTCAAGAAAGGGAAACTCAGTCCCTAATATGTTGGTCCTTATAAGATTCTGAGGTGCATATGCAACATAGCTTATGAGTTAGATTTTCCTGCATATTTAGCATCAGTATATCTAATTTTCCGTGTGTCTCTGTTAAAGAAATGAATTGGTGATCAAAGTTCAATTGTGTCTTTAGAGAGTGTGGGCGTGAAAGATAGTCTCACTTATGAAGAGGTGCTAGTTGAGATTCTTGACCGTCAGGTTTTTAAGTTGACAAACAAAAATGTTGCTTCAGTGAAAGTTCTTTGGAGGAATCAACAATGGGAGGGAGATACTTAGGAAGCAAAAGTAGACATAATGACCAAGTACCCTTACCTATTCCCTTCGAGTTCAGTTCTACCTTGAGATAATAGCTTCCCCCTTAGTATTCCTCCTAGTTTCATGTCCCTTAGTTTCTCTCAAGTCTTATTATGCATGCGTGTTTCATGAGTTTAGTTCAGTCTATGTTAAATTTAATTATTATGTCAGTAATAAGCTTTTAGAACCCAGTCTTGGGATTGTAGCTCTTTTCCTATCTTTTCAGCCTAGTTAGTCTTCATTCAAGAATAAATATTCCTAAGGGGGTGATATTGTAAAACCCCAAATATTCCTAAGACTTCAGTTCAGCCTTAGCAAAAAAAAAAACCCAGTTCAAACCAGTAGAAAAACCCATAGGACGACTCTTACAATGAGTCGTTGTTAGGTCTGAGAGTAGTCCCTTCAGTTGTACTGAATGCTTAACCAAAAGTCCTGAAGGATTGATTTTCCCCCAGTGACAACGGTTGGGGAGAATGAGTCATTGTCAAATACTACGAGTCATCCCAGAACTAATTTTGAGTGAAATATCCCAAGTCCTGAAGAATGAAATTTTTAGCCTAATGATGACGACTGCTGATAATGACTTGTTGTCTCTGAGGACTACTCGTTATATCATCTATCCTGAGAGACAAGTCTGAACGTCCTAATAATTGAAAATCCAACACAGTGATGATGAACCTGACCATTGGTCGTTGTGCGGCACAATGAGCCATGTGACCACCCATCATCAGGTTGCCCAGAATTAGTCCCCTCATAACGACTTAGACAACAAGTCATTGTAAGTATAACGAGTCATCCTGAGGCTCGTTCATTTCAATTTAGCGATTTCAATTATGATTTTCTCAGGGATTTTTTTGTATTTTCCCACTCTTTTAATCCCTATAATACTTAAACACTTAGAATATATCAGAAACATGCGATTCTTTTTCTCTCAAAGCAAACTAGGGTTCCTCCTCAAATTACAGAATCCTGTAATTTCTTAGCAATAATTCACCTTGAAGGTATGTGGGGTTTTATTAATGGGTACCATTTCACCGATTGAGTCCTAAATAACTCAGACTTTCTCAGTTTCTTAACAGATTAAAGTTAGGGTTTTTATTAAATTTGTGATTTCCCTATGACTTCAGTTCTCTCATGATTCCTATATCATAAATGTATTTTCCATGTATTTGGTATCTTGCACAACCCAGCCATTTCATGAATGGATATTTGAATTGATTTCACATTATTTTCATATGAATTACTTTTCAGTCAAAAAGCTTGGCATGTTATGAACACACGATACCAATAAATTATTTATTAAAACATAAAAAAATGTAATTTAGCCTCAGTTTACAACATACTTTAATTAATCAAATATTCGGAATACTTTCAGATAAAGAATATTCTGGCTCATTTTTCAGTACAATAGTTTATCAAGCTATCAGTATAAATTGTATGGGAGTAGTACTTAACAACGAGTTGGACTGGGGTTTAGCACGCCCAAGTCCCAAAATTATGTGCCACAATAGGTTTATTTAACCTCTTAGTTAGGCATCAGTTTAGTGATCATATTGGTCATGACTCTATACCTTGACAAGGTTTATTGGACCCTTTCGATGGGGTGTATACATTGGAATCCACATCTAGCTAACATGGTTTGTATAAGTTAATAGACTCTACCATAGTTATAGATTCAGACTAGTATTTGTACATGACTCTCATTTCAATTTTCTTATTTTAAATAATGACTATTTAGACTTATTATTCCTTATTACATTATATGCATTTATAATAGTGTCATTGTACTTCAGTTCAGCTTATGCATTCAATCTTGAATTTCAATTCAGTTATCAGTATTTTCCAGCATGTTATCTATTTATAGTTGCATACCTCACAATCTATGTACATTTAAAGTACTGACCACATACTTTCTTTTGTGATGTATCATTTTAGGATATAGGTTCCGACACTCAGCATCAGACTCACGGTTAGCACTATCCAGTACCCTTCAGTAACAGATTATTAGTAAGTGCTCACCATCCAAGGACAAGACTTTAGTATTCTTTTATTTCATTATTATTTCTATTTCAGATAGTTTGAGTTAGCTAGAGACTTGTCCAGGTAGCTCATCTTTTAGTAGAGGCTTTCAGACAATTAGTTATTTCAACATGTAGTTTGTTTTTTAGGCTAGTGATCATTTCAGTCATTGAAGAATATTTTATTAAGTCAGTTAGCTTTTGTATTCAGTATTTCATATAAATATATTTAGTATTCTTAGTATCATGCAAGATTATGGGTTACCTTGGGGTCACCTGTAGCTCTAAGCGTCGTGTTACAACTATTGTGTATTATCGGGTCATGACATCAGGAATCAATATTCCTACTTTAATGTGAGTTATGATTAATATGGTATCATCACAGGTTTACCTATCACAGATGACACCATGATTCCATATAGGTTGCTGCAGACCAAATAATAAATCAACTCACTTCTTGCCAGTTAAAACTATCGATTAAGCTGAGGACTATGCCAGGTTTTACATTCATGAGTTAGTCAGATTGCATGCATTTGTCTTGTCTATCATCTTAGATTAGGGAACTTAGTTTATTCTCAGTTCTGGAAGTCCTTCCAGAAGGGACTTGGTACCTTAGTAGATCTTAGTACAAAATTTCACCCGTAGCCAGATGGTTAGGCAGAATGGACCATTCAAATTTAGAGGATATCTTGAGAGCTTGCATGATCGATTTCAAAGGTAATTGGGATGATTAATTACCTCTTTTAGAGTTTACGTATAATAATAGTTTCCATTCTAGCATACAAATGGCCTTTTCTGAGGTACTTTATGGGCGGAGGTGTCAATTTCCTATAGGTTGGTTTGAGGTAGGTGAAGATACGTTGATAGGCCCAGTTTTAGTTCATGAAGCAATGGAAAAGGTTCATCTAATTAGAGAGTGGTTGAAAACCTCTCAAAGTCAATGTGGCTTATTAAAGTGTCTTTCTGAAAGTTTCGCCCATTAAAGGGCTGATGAAGTTTGGTAAGAAGGTGAAGCTTAGTCCCCATTAAGTTGGTCCTTATAAGATTTTGAGAAATATTGTCAATGTGGCCTATCAGTTATAGTTTTCTACAGAGTTAGCATTGGTGCATCCGATTTTTCATGTTTCATTGTTAAAGAACTGTATTGTTAATTCGTCAATGGTTGTTCCTTTAGAAAGTACTAGTGTGAAAGATTGTCTCTCATATAAGGAGGTGCAAGTTGAGATACTTGACCAACGGGGTCGTAAGTTAAGGAATAAATAAGTCATTTCAGTGAAGGTACTTTGGATAAATCAGTTAGTTGAGAGAGCTACTTGGGAAGCAGAAGCAGACATGATGGCCAAGTACTCACATATTTTCACTCCTAGTACAGAAATAGCTTGAGGTAATAGTTTTCCTCCAATAGTTTTTCTTCAATTTCATGTCCCTATAAGTTATTCATGGATTCTTAGTATACATGCATATTCCATGAGCCTCATTTGAGTTTTTTACAATCAGCCAAATAGGTAAATGGCAGTATTTTAGTTTCAAAAATTATGTTTCATGTTAGTGGTTCTGTCCCTAATTAGTTAGCTTAGTTCCAGTCTTCATTCGAGGACGAGTGGTCCCAAGAGGTAGATATTGTAACACCCTAAAAGATTCCCATGCTTAAACCCAGACATAGATCAAAAAACTAGTTGAATACTTCTAGATCAGTACGACTCAACCTATGAATTGTACAATAAGACTATGAGTCGTGAAGTGACTCATGGAAAGCTATGTAAGATTTTACAAACTCCAGTCATCATAACTAAATACCATGAGTCGTGGAGTGAATGTATTGAATATATGATTTGTAAGTGGCTCGTACTAATGAGGACTAGCGAGATGACATTTTCTCTTAGGGATCATGATTCCAAACTATAACTCATAGTTGATATGACGAGTCATGGAAAGGGATTGTGCTGCCAGGATAAAAATTAGCTCTAGTAACCATGAGTCAAGGTGTGAGTTGTGGAATCAAAATATGGGTCGTACTGCAGAGCCATGGTTTTAATCCAAAAATAATCCAAAAATATCCAAGGAATCATGAGTCCAAAACAGGATCCGTGGTTTGATAGTACTAGTCATACTATGACTCATGAGGTCCATTTTCTAGAATGTTGAGATTGTTTCTCATGGTTATTTTAATCCTTTCCCACTTCCTAAACCCCTAAACTATATTATTTTAGTCTTATTAGAGGCAGGTTAAAGGTTCCTTAGTCTACTAAAGCCCCCATTCCCTCTCCTAACATGTAGAACAAAGAGAAAAGAGTGATTGAAGTCTCTCAATCCTAAAGCCTAGTGTTTTTCATCAACCTTCAGAATTTCAAGTTCCTGTCAAAGAATTCTTCAGTCCATGTATGTGGGATTTTTAGTAAGGGTTTCCTTGCACCCTTATGACTATAAAACTTCAGTTCTTTTATGGATTTATGAACTCATGATTTAGGGTTTATACCCATTCTCATGTAAATTCCATGATATTCAATGCAACATGTTTCCCTTGTTACTTTCACTTGAATTATACACTTATGCATGACTTATATCGTCAGAACTCTTAACTGGATATCTTATAAAGAATTTAGCATGATTTACCTAAATTGAGCATAATTAAGAATGATTTAGTATAATTTTATCTTATAATCACAAAAATTAGTTACAACAAGTATGACTGGTTCTAGTAGTTCAGAACTTTAGTTGATCAAATAATTTGAACTAGTTCATGCTTATTTTCAGATTTCCAGTTATCTACTATGAATATTTATCTACAGTTTGGGAGTAGTATTTAGCACCAACAAACTAGGGTTCTAGATAAACCAAGTTCCAAAACTATGTGCCACCATAGGTTTAGTAGATCCATATTAGTCATGACTTTATACCCTTGGCAAGGTATATTGTGCCCTCCCAACTAGGTATATATAATCAATTCTATGTTTGTTCGGATGGTTTGTGTCGGTTAAGAGAACCTCCCACAGAAATAGTTTTAGTATGACTTGTACATGCCCTATAATTTCAGTTAGATTGGATTCCTTCATGAGTTACAGATTTGTCTCACTATTAAAATGCATGATTTTACTTTTGGGTCATTGTACACTAGATTATATTCTTTTCTGATAAATTATTTAATTCAGCATGATTTCAGTTTTCAGCATGTTTATACATGGTATTTATGACCCATCTCACATGCTCAATACATTTGAAGTACTATCAACATACCTATACTTTGCATTATATCCTATTATGATATAGGTTTCGGTGCTCAGAATCAGTTGTGCAGTTAGATACACTTCAATGCCAACTCAGGTACTGTTGCAATGAGTCCTCATTATTTGTGGACGAGTTATTTTAGTTATGCTTTCATTAGACCATAAACAACATGATATAAGCCATCTTCCAAGCATAAAATATATTAAACCATAGTAAGATACACTTACCAAGTCTTGCAAGATAATGATCTTGGTCCAAGAGATAAAGGTCTAGGGTTTGTGTTGAACAAGGAAATGTTGTAGAGAATTCTAGAAAAGGCATGGGTGTCCAAAATGAATTAAAATCTGATTTTCCTTTCTTTATATAGGCCCTCATGGTGCTTTTAAGCCAAACACTTGGTCTAATAATGATAGAGAAACATGGTCTCACAAGAATGGTCAAGAATGGGTCAAATACCCCTTTTGGGCCATGTCTTAGATATCTATTTGGGCCTCCATTGAGCCAAATAGTTCAAGATTAATTTTGGCCCATCAATTTAATGTATAATTCCTCAAAACTCCCATGTTTAATTAATTCCATTAGGTGTACACGTAGTCGTATAGGTTCGACAACATACGGGTATTTCACCTCCTACAAAGGTCTACTCCCATGTACTAGGCCCAATATCAATTATCTCATCAATAACATTGCCAAATATATACTTTTTACTCTCGACACTTGAGTAACCATTGTTCAACATCGTCAAGTAGGGTTTGGTAGGTACGGGGTGTTACATTCTCCCCCCCTTAGGAACATTCGTCCTCGAATGGTAAAAACATTGTCTCATGTGTAACAAGGCATCTCTATACATATGTTCATATATATACTTACTTAGTCTTTCTCCACTTTTGCACTTTTGAACTTTCTCCTTCTATTTGAAACAAATATAGGTACCTTGGTCTCATCATTTGTTTTTAGCTCCTCAGGTTATCTACTCGACTTATTGATTTCTCCAAAGGACTTTTATGAAAGTTACATCTTTATTTACGAACCTTCACACTTGTCGGTCTAGAATATCCATAGGTATCTCTTGCTTGGCAATCTTCGTGACATACAAGAAGCCAATCACTTCATACCCATTACAAAATTAAAAATCCTTCATTTCCATCTCCATAAGATCAACCATCATAACATGCTCACAAACATCTACTATACCATTACGATATGCCCTTTGAACTATAATAAATTCACCAACTGATGTAAAGACGTCAAATGACTTGACTAGTAATTCTAGGGTCAGCTCCACCTTGACTAGCTTGGTCAGGTGGTGATTTACTCATTCCTTCATCGGTAGGCATAGCCACCTGCTTACCTTTGCCTTTATCTCTTCTTGTCATCGATAGTTTACTATATCAAAGAAAACCAATCACCAATGGTTAGATACGGTTTAACTTACCACCTTGGCTCTATTGCACGATCTAGAAATGAAGAAGAGAAACCATATCCTAAATGTCCCGTAGCCTCCTACTTATAAATGTGGTGCACAACACATTGATAAGTAAGACTCTACTCAGACACGAATTTGTAGACACCCTGAGAACGAACTGCTCTGATACCACTTTTGTCAAGCCCCAAACCCCATTGAGGCGTGATTGGCACCCGAAGCCGATATGGCCCAAGACAACCAATCTATGCTCACGTACATTTATATACCTATCCTCTTCTGAATCTTACTATACCTCAAGTAACTATGCAGAAATCATGAACATGGAAACATATGCCATATCTATTTATATATGAAACTTGGCCGTTAGGGCCATCAAGTCAAAATGATCACACGTATCTTACATTCACATAACCACATATGTCTACAAAAGCCTCTAACAGATGCATTTACAAGAACAACTAAAAGTCGGGACAAGTCCCCGCTTTATACAACATCTACAACATCAAAACAATTGTACATCTATGACTCGAAAAGTCCTAAACCAACTGGGGCTCACCAAAGATCTGCAATCACTGTACAGCTATGGTGAAGGTCTACTAGTGCCTGCACCTGTAACATATAAGGTAAGTCCCCCGAGGGGGTCAGTACGAGGAATGTACTGAGTATGTAAGGCTCATAAGAAACAACATCATACAGGAGAATGTCAATGAAATAAAATATGAGAGAATATTCAATGTGGATAAACCATCATTTTAAATGTGGAACACGCATATTACTTTTGTTATTTTAGATCACTCATTTTACATCCTTATCATTCATAGAATAGCTTTCATATACATCTTCACTCAAGGGATTCTTCTCTTCTAATCAAGAGATCCTTCTATTCAAGAGATTCTTCTGTTCAAGAGATTCTTCTATTCAAGAGTTTTGGATTAATAATATAACGTACATCAACTCTATTGGTGGGATTAATAACATACATCTACTCCATGGGTAGTATTAACATACATCCACTCTATGGTGGGATTAATAACATACATTTACTCCATGGGTAGGGTTAACATACATCCACTCTTTGGTAGGGGTTTAACATACATCCACTCTTTGGTGGGGTTTAACATACATCCACTCTTTGGTGGGGTTTGACATACATCCACTCTTTGGTGGGGTTTGACGGGATCGACCCATGCTAGGTGTTCTTTTCACCCCTGGGATACCACCCGAGAATTCTTATCAATTAAATATCTTCTTATTCTTATTCTTCTTGGAAGAGGTTGATTTATTCACTTATGAGAGATTGATATACTCTCTTATGAGAGATTGATACACTCACTTATGAGAGATTGCTATACTTACTTATAAGAGATTGGTACAAACATGATCATGACACTATTTGAAACACACAAATATATTACTTCACCCCTTAACTTCATGAGATTGATACCTTAACTTGTGAGGGATAGATATATTAGCTCACACATTACCTCTTCACTACTCTTATGAGATCTTATGAGATTGGTACCTTTACACTTGTGAGAGATTGGTACAAACATAATTACAAAATTCTAAGACTTTAGGACATGACATAACTGGAAAAAATAACTCTTCAAGAATAAGTAGATTCTTCTTACATCCTACTCTCTTTGAGATAGTTGTCTTAGACTTGACAACATTTTGATAGCTTAAGAACTTCAGTCAATGAATAGAGATAAGTGTATCACAATTCGTCTAAGAACAAGGTACATATGAATCACAATACAACTCAACCTGAACTGGGATGCTTTAGAACACTTTAGACAGGAGTAAGTACCATAGCAAGGTGAATACTCTATACTGCAGAAAGATATCGAAAGAGTAACCTTACATACCTTTACTTCCAAGTATGAGTACACAAGTCTATATATGAAAACAACATTCCAGCTTCTTCCTTATGTTTAACTCTACAACACAAGTTCATAACGGAGCTCACGTTAACAACTAGTTACCTTACAAGTGTATAAGATGACAATGAGTTATGTGACTGCTATATAGCGTCATTTCATCCTTTACAATACAATCCACTTCATTACCATGACAAAAACATCATCACATTTCACACATTGACCAATACATCATAAACCAATAACATTTTACACCAAGTTTACCCTTTACACTTCCTCATTAACACTACGTTACCTTTTCTCCGTCAAGTCACTCGATAGCTTTCACAATAACACTTTAACATCAATCCATATTTTATAACATTCAAAATACCTCCAGTATACTCCTTTATAGTCATTTAAAAGGTACCATAAGTTGATAATTGCATCCATGAAGTGTACAGGGGTTTCGGGGGGCTAAAGGGATGCAAAAACAAGCAATTCGGAGTTTTGGGCTGACCTGCTAAGCCACCTGCGCCCGCAGGTGGCTAACCTGCGTCCGAAGGTGACCTTTGGCAGTATCCATAGGCACCTTCATTGGCATCTGCGCCCGTAGGTGCTTCGTCTGCGAGGGCGGGTGCCCGTTTTGGCCATAAAGGGTCTCTTTTGGGTCTTTTTAATGCAATGAATGGTCCATGATCATAACCAAACTTATTTTAACATATATTTGATCATCTTAGATGCCAAAAATCAGCCATGGTCTCACAACACATATAAACATGACCAAAACGACACTTTCCTTACATTACGCCATCAAATCCATAACCCATTTCACAATAAAAATTCCAAACACTATACACAAGGATAAAACAAGGCAAGACTATAATCACATCTCACATGTCAATATTGAATCCATAAAGTTCATTTCCTTCAAGATCACAATTCCATGTTCAAGTTTGCAAGACAAAACCATCCTCCGATTTAGCAAACACAAATTGTTTTACACATAGTGACCTTCTCATACTTCACCAACATAACCAACATGATATAAGACATCTTACATGCATAAAATATATTAAACCATAATAATATACACTTACCAAGTCTTGCAAGATGATGATCTTGGTCCAAGATATAAAGGTCTAGGGTTTGTGTTGAACAAGGAAATGTTGTAGAGAATTCTAGAAAAGGCATGGGTGTCCAAAATGAATTAAAATCTGATTTTCCTTTCTTTATATAGCCCCTCATGGTGATTTTAAGCCAAACACTTGTTCCAATCATGATAGAGCAACTTGGTCTCACAAGAATGGTCAAGAATGGGTCAAATACCCCTTTTAGGCCATGTCTTAGATATCTATTTGGGCCTCCATTGAGCCAAATAGTTCAAGATTAATTTTGGCCCATCAATTTAATGTATAATTCCTCAAAACTCCCATGTTTAATTAATTCCATTAGGTGTACACATAGTCGTATAGGTTCGACAACATACGGGTATTTCACCTCCTACGAAGGTCTACTCCCATGTACTAGGCCCAATATCAATTATCTCATCAATAACATTACAAAATACATACTTTTGACTCTCGACACTTGAGTAACCATTGTTCAACATCGTCAAGTAGGGTTTGGTATGTACGGGGTGTTACACTGTAAGCTACTGCAAGGATAGTAGAAATCAAGTTACCCACATAGGGTACACACACATACCCTTATTCTCAGTACACCTTCCTTATCAAGAATGGACTTCTTAGTTTCACTTAGCTACACTTTAACCTAAATTTTATTCAATTTCTCATCCTCAAATTGCCTTTATTAAATCTGGTAAAGAAAGGTGGATCTAGCCTCAACATTGGCTAAAAACCCTCCCTTGTTAGTCACATGTAATCTCATAAAACTATTAGCTAAGGTTTGCACCTCCCTAGATAGTGGATGTCTCAATATCTCTAACCATGCAAAGCTTCCCATGCTCAGACTTCCGACTCAAAGCATCCTCTACCATATTCGCCTTGCCCGGATGATGTGGAATTGAGATATCATAGTCTTTGAGTAACTCTATGCACTTTTGCTACCACAAATTCAAATCTTTTTGAGTAAAAACATATTGCAAACTGCACTGATATGTGAACACCTCACACTTAACCACATAAAGATAATGCATCTAAATTTTGAGAGTGAACACCACTGCTGCCAATTCTAAATCAGGGTAGGGTAGTTCTCATGCACTTTTAGCTGTCTCGAAGCATATGCAATCACATTGTTGTGCTGCATCATAACAACACCCAAACAAGAATGTGAAGCATCATAATACACAGTAAAATCTTTACCTTCAACTGGCAAGGTAAGGATGGAAGTAGAGGTTAGCAAAGTTTTAAGCTTTTGAAAGCTCTCCTCACATTCATCATTCCATATAAAGGGAACCTCCTTCCGAGTTAGATGGGTTATATGTGAAGAAGCGGATGTGAACCCTTTTATAAATCGGCAATAATAGCAACCAACCCTACAAAACTATGAATCTCTGTCATATTGGTTGGTTTGTCCCAATTCCTAACAGTCTCATTCTTCTGCAGGTCTACTACAACCCCTTCTTAGATACCATATGCCCCAAGAAAGAATCTGAAGACAACCAAAATTCACACTTAGAATATTTAGCATAAAGTTGCTTCTCTTTAAGCAAACCCAACACAGTACGCAAGTGAGCTTCATGCTCCTCATTACTCTTAGAATAGACCAAAATAACATTAATGAAAACAATTACAAATGCATCCCTATTCAATCGAACCTATAAAGGTGTTTGTGGCATTGGTCAAGCCAAATGACGTTACCAAGAACTCGTAATGGCCATAGCAAGTATGAAAGGCATTCTTTGAGATGTCCTATGCCCGAATCTTAAGCTGATGATATTCTAACCATCAATTGAATTTTAAAAACATTGCTACACCCTACAATTGGTTGAACAAGTCATCTATCCTAGAAAAAGGATACTTATTATGAATCATCACTTTGTTCAACTACCAGTAGTCTATACACATCTGCATACTAACATTTTTCTTCTTAACAAAAGCATAGGAGAACCCCAAGGAAAATCACTAGTACAAATAAAACCCTTCCCCAACAACTCCTATAACTAAGATTTCAATTCCCTTAACTCTGTTGGAGCCATCCTATAAGGAGGAATAGAAATAGAGTGAGTACCCGGCTCTAAGTCTATAAACAAATCAATTTAACGGTCATGTGGAATCCCAAGAACATCATCAGGGAACACCTCTAGAAATTCACATACTACCAAAACTGAAGCAATATGAGGGATTCCAGTATTATCATCCCAAAAGTGATCAAGAAATGCCTGACATCTCCTCTTAACTAGATTTTGGGCACAAATAGCAAAAACAATTCTCAAGAGAGAAGGCTTATAAACACCCTCCCACTGTAACCTTTTTATCCCAGGCATAACTATAGTGATAATCTTACCATAACAATTAAGGACAGCATGGTAAGAAGACAACCAACTCATCCCTAAAATAATATCAAAATCTTCCATATCTAAAATCATTAAGTTTGCTAAGGTTAATACCCCACAAACACTACAAGACAAGCTTGATAAGCCTGATCAACAGATACATAAACTCCAACAAAAGTAGATGCATACATGGATTCATCAAGCATTTCACAAGTTAAGTCCCAACCTAAACCAAACTTCACAGACACATAGGAAAAGTAGATCTCGAATCAAATAACATCAAAGTCATACGATCACAGATAAGAATGGTACTTGTGATGTAACACCCTATACATTTTCGAACCTAATTTATTACTGTAACATTTATGGAATTATTTAAACATGAGATGGTTGGTGTATTGCTCATTAATTTTAGTGGGCTGAATTAGTCTTGTGATTATGGGCTCAAATGATGCCCAAAATTAAGCAAACGACATGGCCCAAAAAATGGAAAATGACCCATTCTTAAGTTGACCAAGTAAACACACTTTAATGTTTGGCTAAGGATGACTACAAGGTACTATATAACGGTTAAAATCAGATTTTTATTCATCACAAGACACATGCCAATTCTAAAATTTTCCCACAAGATATTTTCTTCTCTCAAACCCTAAGCAACCATTCCTTCGGAAAAGATCATCCTCTTGAAAGCTTTGGTAAGTGTTTAATATCATGGTTTAATATATTATATGCATGACAGGATGTGTAAATCATGTTGGTTATGTTGAAAAAGTGTTGAGCAGTCCACTATGTGTAAAACAGTCTACTTTTGCTTAATCGGTAAAGGATTTTGCCTTCTAAACTTGAAAGTGGACTTGTGGTCTTGAAGGAAGTGAATTTGATGGATTAAATGTCAACATGTATGATTTGGTTATGTCCCTAACTTGCTTTATCTTTGTATATGACTTATGGAATTGTTGTTATGAAATTATGCATGGAACCGGTGGTGTATTGAAAGGAAAATATAGTTTGGTGATGTTCATGTACGTTGTGAAACCATGATTGTTTGTTGGCATCTAAGTTAACATAAAATATGAAAATATAAGCTTACTTATGTCCATGGACCAATTATTACAAAAAAGGACCCAAAAGAGACCCATTTTGGCTGAACCGGGCATTCGCCTTCGCGGATGGGGAACCTGCTACCGCAGGTGGCCCTGGACAAGGCCAATGGGCACCTAAGGCTTCACCTCACCCACCTGTGGGCGCAGGTGTCTTTGTAGGTCCCTCCAAAATTCTATTTCAATTGTTTTTGCTTCTCTTTGACCCACCAAGGCCCCTATACCCTTGTTGGATGCAATCATCAACTTATGGTACCCTTTGAATGGTTTTAAGGGGTCATTCGGAGGCATGTTGAATTATATCAATTATGGATTGTTTTTAATATGTCATTGTGAAAGGTATTTAAGTGATTTGATGGAGTAAATGTGACGTGGTGTTGAAGGGAAAGTGTAAAGCATAAACTTGGTGTGAAATTCTATCGGGTTATGATATCTTTGTTAATGTGTGAAATGTTTTGGTGTTGCTGGTATGGTGATGCAGTGAGTTGTATTGTAGAAGGATGAAATAATGTTATATGGCAGTCACGTAGCTCATTGTCATCTTATGCACTTGTAATGTAGTTAGTTGTTAACGTGAGCTCCGTTATGTACTTGTGTTGTAGAGTAACACGTAAGGAAGGAGATGGATTATTTTATTCACATATTGGATTGTTGTATTCATATTGGGAAATAAGGAATGTAAGGTTTCTCTTTTCCGTATTCTTTGGCAGCTCCTATTGATTTCATTATTACCGAACTTGTTTCTACTTCAAAATATTCTAAAGTATCTCATTTCAGGTTTGTTAGCAAATGTTATTCATATGTATCTTATTCATTGACTGATGTCCCAAAGCTCCAATAATGTTATAACCAGCAATGTATCAATCTCACAAATGTAAATGAATGAACTAATGCATATAGTTGTTTGATGTTTGATGTTTGGTTTATTGTTGAGAACGGGTGGCAGCTCAATGGAGCGTAAACCTAGCTAGAGCTGATGTCGAGATTATTGGATCAAGGGGCTGCTCAATGGGGTGTGATCCTAGCTCGAGCCAAACCTGATAGGGGGCAGCTCAATGGGGCATAAGCCTAGCTCGAGTCGAACCTGATTTATTGGTTTATGGGTGGCAACTCAAAGGGGCATAAGCCTAGCTCGATCCGATCACAATGTTGATCCCAATGTTATGTTATGACCCAATGATCAGTTGGGGCCCAGGCATGATGAATCAATGAATGAAGAATGAATGATAATGAATGTAAAAGCAAAGAAAGTAATGAAATCAATGTACATGGTTCCACACATGCAGAATGGTGGTTTATCCATAATGTTTATTCACCTGTGTTTGATTCCATTTGAGTTCTTATGTTTCATGCAGTTGCTTTTAGCCTTACATACTCAATACATTCCTTCATACTGACGTCCCTTGGGGGACATACCTTACTTGCTGCAGGCACAGGTGCTAGTAGACCTACACAGTAGGACACGGGTCATTTGCGGATTATTGGTGAGCTCCAGCTTGGTTCAGGTCTTTTCGAGTCTTATGTTTATTATTTTTGGTACTGTGTAACAAATGTATAAAGCGGGGACTTGTCCCGACTTTAGGCTTGGTTATGTATCTGTTAGAGGCTTTTGTATACGTTGTGGGACGAACGAAGGAATATATGATCCTTTTGACGTGATGGCCCTAACGGTCAAGTTTCATATTTATGTGAATATCTTTCTATGACTTCCTTCTTTGACATCTTGTATCTATATGTTACAAAGTGTGGTTCATTTAGTGAAATGCGTATGGATGAAGGTTTGTTCTCTTGGGCCTTAATGGCTTCGGGTGCCAGTCTGCCTCAATGAAATTTTAGGTGTGACAAAAGTGGTATCAGAGCGGGTCGTCCTAGGGTGTCTACAAAGCAGTGTATGAGTAGAGTCTTGCTTATGGATGTGTTGTGTACCACATTTATAAGTAGGAGGCTACGGGACATTTAGGAGTTGTTTCTTTTCTTCATTTCTTAGATCGTGCAATATAGCCAAAGTTGTAGGTGTAATTATATCTGACCATTGAAATTGTTTTTTTTTTGTTCTAGTAAAATACCGATTACAAGATGAGGTAGGGGCAAAGGTAAGAAGGTAGACATACTTGCCGGAGAAGGAAATAGTAAATCTCTCCTTCTCCAGAAGAGCTGAGAAGGAGAGAAGTACCTGCCGAACCACCTGTGAATGCTATTGAGCAGTATTTATGGAATGTGGTGCACATGTTGACTCAGATAGTCGTTGCACAAAATCAAGGACAAGTTGGTCCAGCTTTTTCACAGAAGATAGAGGATCAAAGGCAAAGGAGAAGGGCGCAAGAATTTGAATGAGGGCCGTCAAAGAGGGCTAGACCTATGGGACGGTTCATGGAATCCCAAGGAGAATTTAGGCCTTGGGTTTTTAATAGACCGCCTAGACTATTATTTTATTACCCTACGACAAGTATTCCATCCCAATTCTGAGGGTTTAGAGGTAGCCATTTTGGGCAAAATAGTGCGATTTGAGGTTCACAGATGATGGGATGTTCTCGTCATCCGAGTCAACACTGCGGGAAGCTTTATTTAGGTGAATGCTTGTTTGGGATGAATGTTTGCTATTGGTGTGGAATGTCGCAGTACATAAGGAGAAAGTGTCTACAAAGGGGCACGGGTAGTATGACGCGACCTACGGGATCAGCTGTTGCATCATCCTCATCGGGTGTACGGCCTACGGGGTGTGGTAGAGGTGCTAGAGGAGCAGCTACTCCTAGTGGAGTCCAGAACAGTACCTATGCTCTAGCAGATTGGCAATATTTGGAGGTTTCCTCTGATGTAATGACAGGTACATTATCAATATTTTCACATAATGTATATGCATTGATTGATCCGGGTTCTACCCTATCATATGTCACTGCATTGATTGCTGAAAAATTTGAAAGAACACTGGAATTACTAGTCAAGCCATTTGAAGTATCTACACCAGTTGGTGAATCTATGGTAGCTAAAAGAGTATATCGTAATTGTATAGTAACTGTTTGTGGTCATGATACGCTGGCTGATCTTATTGAGCTGGAGATGGTAGATTTTGATGTTATAATGGGTATGGATTGGTTGGCTTCTTGCTATGCCACGGTAGATTGCCGAGCTAAGAAGGTACATTTCAATTTTCCACAAAGGACCGTCCTTGAATGGAGGGGTAATGTTGGAGCACCGAGAGGTAAATTTATTTCCTATCTGAAGGCAAGGAAAATGATATCCAAGGGGTACATATGTCATCTAGTAAGAGTGCATAGTACTGATGTGAAGCCACCAACTCTTCAATCGGTTCCGGTGGTAAATGAATTCCTTGATGTATTTCCTGACGATCTTCCAGGTTTGCCTCCAGAAAGGGAAGTAGAGTTTGGCATTGATGTGATGCCATACACTCAGCCTATCTCTATTCCCCCGTATAGAATGGCCCCAATAGAGTTACGGGAATTAAAGGAGCAATTAAACGACTTGCTGGAAAAGGGATTCATAAGGCCTAGTATGTCCCCTTGGTGTGCACCAATGTTATTGGTACGAAAGAAAGATGGCACATTGAGAATGTGTATTGATTATCGACAACTGAATAAGGTGACAGTTAAGAATAAATATTCTTTCCCCAGAATTGATGATTTGTTTGACCAATTACAGGGTGCCAAATGTTTCTAAAAGATTGACCTAAGATCAGGATATCATCAGGTAAGCGTGAGAGAAAAAGATATACACAAGACAGCTTTCCGAACACGGTATGGTCACTATGAATTTTTGGTTATGTCATTTGGGCTAACAAATGCACCAGTACTTTTTATGGATTTGATGAATAGGGTGTTCAAGCCATTCTTTGATGTATTTGTGACCGTGTTTATAGATGATATTTTGGTCTATTCAAGATCAGAAGAAGACCATGCTAATCACTTACGA
This sequence comes from Capsicum rhomboideum, assembly GCA_031232105.1. Classification (NCBI taxonomy): domain Eukaryota; kingdom Viridiplantae; phylum Streptophyta; class Magnoliopsida; order Solanales; family Solanaceae; genus Capsicum; species Capsicum rhomboideum. The sequence goes on from CP124710.1 coordinate 48,974,506, forward strand.
CAGGTGTTACAGATTATTCATTATTGTAAGTTATACGCCAAGTTCTCCAAGTGTGAATTTTGGTTAAAATCTGTAGCATTCTTGGGTCATATTTTATCGGATGAAGGAATAAGAGTTGATACACAAAATATAGAAGCGGTGAAGAATTGGCCAAGACCTACGACGCCTACAGAGATTCATAGTTTTATTGGGTTGGCAGGTTATTATAGAAGATTTGTTGAAGGGTTTTCTTCTATTTCTGCACCTTTAACAAAGCTAACCCACAAGGAAACTAAATTTTAGTAAAATGATGCATGTGAGAAGAGTTTATATGAGCTAAAAAATAAATTGACATCTACACCCGTATTGGTACTTTCGGAAGGTATAGGAGGGTATGCGATATTGTGATGCTTTCGGAGTTAGCCTAGGCTGTGTATTGATGCAACACGGGAATGTAATAACTTATGCCTCAAGAAAGTTGCGACCACATGAGAGAAATTATCCCACACATGATCTTGAGATAGAAGCTGTGATATTTGCTTTAAAGATATGGCATCACTATTTGTATGGGGTTCATGTTGACATATAAACCGATCATAAGAGTTTGCAATATATCTTTAAGCAGAAGGACATAAATTTGGGGCATCGTAGGTGGCTTGAACTATTAAAAGATTATGATATTGATATTTTATACCATCTAAGGAAAGCAAATGTGGTAGACGATGCATTAAGCCGCAAAGCAATAGGAGGTCCTAATGGCCAGCTTACGAAAAGCAAGGTATAGTCAAGGATTTACATCAATTACCCTGCTTGGGGGTTCGTCTTCTTGAATCTCCAGACGAAGGGGTTATTGTGCAAAATGCGGCAGAATTTTCCTTAGTAGTTGATGTGAAGGAGAAATAATATGCGGATCCTATTTTATTGCAGCTGAAAGAAAATGTACAACAAGGTTTGACGAAGGCATTTGATCTTACACAAGAGGGAGTGCTTCAGTGCCAAAGTAGATTGTGTGTACCGGATGTAGATGAGCTAAGGAGACTAATTATGGTGGAGGCACATCCTTCACGGTATTCTATTCATCCGAGGGCCACCAAAATATATCATGATTTGAAAGAAATGTATTGGTGGGGTAACATGAAAAAAAACATTGCAAAATTTGTAGCAATGTCCAAATTGTCAACAAGTAAAAGTAGAGCATCAGAAACCTGAAGGTTATATGCAATATATAAATCTTCCAGTATGGAAGTGGGACATGATTAACATGGATTTCATCATAGGTTTTCCTCGTACACTGCGGAAATTTGATTCCATATGGGTAATAGTTGACAGGCTTACCAAATCAGCATACTTTCTACCGGTCAAGACTACCTACACAGATGAGGATTATGCGGGGTTGTATGTTAAAGAGAAATTTTGGCTACACGGAATTCCAATCTCTATTATATCAGATAGGGGAGCTCAATTTACTGCACAATTCTAGAAATCTTTTTAGTAGAGTTTGGGAACCCAAGTGAATTTAAGTACGACTTTTCATCCTCAGACAGATAGAAAAGCAGAACGTACGTTCCAAACACTTGAAGATATGCTACGAGCTTGCACATTGGACTTTAAAGGTAGTTGGGATGATAATCAACCCCTTATTGAATTTACCTACAATAATTGCTATCATTCAAGTATCAAGATGGCACCTTACGAAGCATTCTATGGAAGAAAGTGTAGATCACCAATTGGATGGTTTGAAGTGGGTGAAACTGCCTTACTTGGGCCAGATCTTGTTCATCAAGCTATGGAGAAAGTTAAGGTGATACAACAGAGGCTACAAACGGCCCAAAGTCGACACAAGTCATATGCCGATGTGAGAATAAGGAGGCTAGAATTTGCCATAGGTGATTGGGTATTCTTGAAATTGTCACCAATGAAAGGGGTAATGAGATTTGGAAAGAAAGGGAAGTTGAGTCCATGATATATAGGGCCATGTGAGATTACCCAAAGATTTGGTCAAGTTGCGTATGAATTAGGACTACCGCAAGAACTCTCCACAGTTCATCCAGTATTTTATGTTTCAATGCTTCAGAAGTGCATAAGAGATCTATCTCGTATTGCTCCCATTGAAGATGTGCAAGTTACGGAAGATCTCACCTATGAAGAGATACCTATTGCTATTCTGGATTGACAAGTGAAGAGGTTAAGGAATAAAGAATTAGCTTCCATAAAAGTGCTTTGGAGAAACCATCAAGTAGAAGAAATCACATGGGAAGCCGAACAAATGATGAAGTCTAAGTACCCGCATTTATTTCAAACGTAAGAAAAAGTTCAAGATGCAGAATTGGAGCAATAACAAGTAAGTATATATAAGCATTATGTATATATGATAACATGAAATATAAACTTAGACTTGAATATGTGTAAATTGGATAATGTTACTAACATTCGAGGACGAATGTTCCTAAGGGGGGAAGGATGTAACACCCCGTACATTTCCGAACCTAATTGATTACCGTAATATTTATGGAATTATTTAAACATGAGATGGTTGGTGTATTACATATTAATTTTAGTGGGATGAATTAGTCTTGTGATTATGCGCTCAAATGAGGCCCAAAATTAAGCAAAAGACATGGCCCAAAAAATGGAAAATGACCCATTCTTAAGTTGACCAAGTAAACACACTTTAATGTTTGGATAAGGATGACTACAAGGGACTATATAAGGGTTAAAATCTGATTTTTATTCATCACAATACACATGCCAATTCTAGAATTTTCCCACAAGATATTTTCTTCTCTCAAACCCTAAGCAACCAGTCATTTGGACAAGATCATCCTCTTGCAAGCTTTGGTAAGTGTTTAGTATTATGGATTAATATATTATATGCATGATAGGGTGTGTAAATCATGTTGGTTATGTTGACAAAGTGTTGAGCAGTCCACCATGTGTAAAATAGTCTACTTTTGCTTAATCGATAAAGGGTTTTGCCTTCTAACTTGAAAGTGGACTTGTGGTCTTGAAGGAAGTGAATTTGATGGATTAAATGTCAACATGTATGATATGTTTATGTCCCTAACTTGCTTTATCTTTGTATATGACTTATGGAATTGTTGTTATGAAATTATGCATGGAATCGGTGGTGTATTGAAAGAAAAATATAGTTTGGTGATGTTCATGTGCGTTGCGAAACCATGATTGTTTTTTGGCATCCAAGTTAACATAAAATATGAAAATAGAAGCTTACTTATGTCCATGGACCAATTATTACAAAAAAGGACCCAAAAGAGACCCATTTTGGCCGAATCGGGCATCTGCCTTCGCGGATGGGGCTCCTGCGGCCGCAGATGGAAACGCAGGTGGACCTGGACAAGGCCAATGAGAACCTGCGGTCGTACCTCACCCACCTGCAGGTGCAGGTGGCCTCGCAGGTCCCTCCAGAATTTCGTTTCGACTATTTTTCCTTCTCATTAACCCACCAAGGCCCCTATACCCTTCTTGGATGAAATCGTCAACTTATGGTACCCTTTGAATGGATCTAAAGGGTCGTTTGGAGGAATGTTGAAATATATCAATTATGGATTGTTTTTAATATGTCATTGTGAAAGGTATTTAAGTGATTTGATAGAGTAAATGTGACGTGGTGTTGAAGGGGAAGTGTAAAGCATAAACTTGGTGTGAAATGCTATCGGGTTATGATATCTTGGTTAATGTGTGGAATGTTTTGGTGTTGTTGGTATGTTGATGTAGTGAGTTGTATTGTAGAAGGATGAAAAGATGTTATATGGCAGTCACGTAGCTCATTGTCGTCTTATGTACTTGTAATATAGTTAGTTGTTAACGTGAGCTCCGTTATGTACTTGTGTTGTAGAGTAACACGTAAGGAAGGAGATGGATTGTTGTATTCACATATTGGATTGTTGTATTCATATTTGGAAGATAAGGTATGTAAGGTTTCTCTTTTTCGTATTCTTTGGCACCTCCTATTGATCTCATTGTTACCGAACTTGTTTCTACTCCGAAATGTTCTAAAGTATCTCATTTCAGGTTTGTTAGCAAATGTTATTCATATGTATCTTATTCATTGACTGATGTCCCAAAGCTCCAATAATGTTATAACCACTAATGTATCAATCTCAAAAAAGTAAAGGAATGAAGTAATGCATATAGTTGTTTGATGTTTGATGTTTGATGTTTGGTTCATTGTTGAGAATGGGTGGCAGCTCAATGGGGCGTAAGCCTAGCTAGAGCCGATCCCGAGATTATTGGATCAGGGGGTAGCTCAATAGGACGTAAGCCTAGATCGAGCCAAACCAGACAGGGGGCAGCTCAATGGGGCATAAGCCTAGCTCGAGTAGAACCTGATTTATTGATTTAGGGGTGGCAGCTTAAAGGGGCATAAGCCTAGCTCGAGCCGATCCCAATGTTGATCCCAATGTTATGTTATGTTATGTTATGACTCATTGATCAGTTGGGGCCCAGGAACGATGAATGAATGAATGAATAATGAATGATAATGAACGTAAAATCAAAGAAAGTAATGAAATCAATGTACATTGTTCCACACATACAGAACGGGGGTTTATCCATAATGTTTATTCACCTGTATTTGATTCCATTTGAGTTCTTATGTTTCATGCAGTTTATTTTAGCCTTACATACTTAGTACATTCTTTCGTACTAACATCCCTTGGGGGACTTACCTTACTTGTTGCAGGCACAGGTGCTAGTAGACCTACACAGTAGTACACGAGTCATTTGCGGATTATTGGTGAGCTCCATCTTGGTTCGGGGCTTTTTGAATCTTATGTATATTGTTTTTGGTACTGTGTAACAAATGTATAAATCGGGGACTTATCCCGACTTTAGGCTTGGTTATGTATCTGTTAGAGGCTTTTGTAGACATTGTGGGACGAACGAAGTAATTTATGATCCTTTTGACGTGACGACCCTAATGTCCAAGTTTCATATCTATATGAATATCTTTCCATGACTTCCGTCTTTGATATCTTGTATCTATATGTGACAAAGTGTGGTTCATTTAGTGACATGCTTATGAATGAAGGTTGGTTCTCTCGGGCCTTAACGACTTTGGGTGCCAGTCCGCCTCAATGGGATTTGAGGTGTGACATGTGATCACAATATCATAAGCCTCAACTTCAGGACAACTCAGAACTGCATAAAGAGGAGCCTTCTCACCACCCTGACCACTACTGCTACCAGCCAGTGTGCCACCCTCGACCAACCTATCCTCTACCATGGTTTACTTAGTAGCTATCTCTACCAGCAGTGTGACCACCTCGCCCACCTTGTGGATAACCTCTACCATTTTCTCCCTCACTATAACCTGCTGGAACAAAAGCTTTAAAAGATAGCTACTGAGTCAACTGACCTGCATGAATAAGGTTAGGATAATACCTTCGAATTTGGCCCACTCATCTACACTCATAACATCTATAGTCTAAAGCAGTCAGTTGAAAAAAAGATACTGAAGGCGTAAAACTTTCTGCCCCACAAGGCTGATAACTAACCCATACAGATACATACATCACTAAATGAATAGGCCGAGTAGAGATACTTTGTAAACCACGACCCCGTGAATAAGAACCATAAAAATGGCCTGATGTTTGGGCTGTCTTTTCCTCCACTCTAATCCTACCTTGTTGTTTCACCCCTTAATCATTTTTTAAAAACTCCACCACCTCCTGAAAAGTCTTCTTGTAAAATCCACTTGAAGTGCAGCCACTTGAAGACCCATGTTCAAACCCTTACGAAATATTTGATTCATTCTCTTTGATAGTTATCAACTGCAAAGCATACCTGGACAAAGCATAAAATTTGGTCTCATAAGCCACCATAGACAACTAACCCTACTCAAGCCTCAGAAACTCATCCTTTTTCCTATCATGTAAGGTACGAGGAACATATTTCTCAAGAAACACATTCTAAAACTGAGACCAAGTTAGTGGAGGTAAAACATCCCTACAGTAAACAAAGGATCTCCACTATTGGTTGGCCTCTTCCTGCAACTGAAATGTCCTAAAGTCCACTCTATATCTCTCCACAATCCCCATATTGTACAAATTCTCATGATAGTTAATCGAAAATTCATATGCATCCTCTGACTCTTCACCTTAAAACACTGGAGGTTTTATTTTTAGATACTTACAAAATAGATCATGCCCATCACCAGTCATAATCAGACCTAATACCTTCTAGGGAAAGACTCCCGTCTTAGAACTCTCGTCCATCGAAGGTGCTACAGTAGCGATATACTGCACAACTGAAGGATGGAAGGCTAAAATTATCTAAATAGCACCAGTGCCAGCTAAACAACTCAAAAATCCCAACACTTGTTGGATCACTTCTGAGGATAGAGGCACCAGAGCTGCACCACCCTGTACAGGCACAACATTTCCTAGAATTAGAACCTCCTCCTTCTCAGCTATCATTTCCTCATTACTAACCAAGTCTAGAGCAACCTCATGTGAGGGAGGGGACAGTTATCTCTATCTATTCGATCTTCCATCTAGTTGGGCTCTACCCCTAACAGGTGTTTCCCTTCATCCTCCTCTTCTGCCTCTTGCCCTCACCCTATCTCTACCTTGAACCGCGACCCAATGGCTAGTTTAGGTATTGCTATTGTGGTTGCTGTTATTGCTATTGCTGCTCTAACTAAATGAGTGCTCACTATCTGTGAAACAAGGGATGTAAGATACCAATTTGGATCACCAGATACCACTTGGAATCAAATACTAGCACGAAGGAAAGAAAGAAGTGAATGTTTTTCCTGAAGTCCTATACACACTCGAAAAAAGAAAATACGTCTCCGTACCATTTCACAAGACTCTACTCGACCCATTCTTGTATGACGAGATCGATGAAGCCAGTTTTTTTACACCATCTTAGTTACGACCTAAACGGTTATGAGTGGAACCCACCCTAAGTCTATAGTGGGAGAATCAATCAACCCAACACTTAACCCAGCAAATTATCTTTACACTTAAACATTTACAAGCCAAAAAAATACCGATTATTAACTTAACTTGTCAAGCATAATAATTCAATCTAGTGTCTTCATTAATCAAGAAATAAATAAGAAAATGCAGAAGTATCTCTAACTATTACATCCCCGAGGACCCGAAAGTCACCATACAAGAATTACTAATCCAAAACAAAGTTTGAAACATATTCTGTAAATAGTAAAATAATTAGGAAAGTTGTTTTCTAGAAACAAAGGACGTAAACTAGAAAAAGACTTAATGGTTGACCGGACATGGTGCTCACCCTTGAATCGAAGCTTCAAATCTAAAACTAGAGCCGAGGTCTCATCTCAATACCAAAACATGCTCTGCACTAAAAAAAAGAAGAGCACAAGTAGTATCAGTACAAAACTATATACTGATAGGCATTATCGACTGACTTAACTCAACACCAAACTAATAGATAGGTTAAACAAAAGTAAGAAGCGATCAAGACACAACTCATAATCAACTAACATTTAAATTCATGTTCATAAACACCTCAACTTACAAAACCATCAACTATCCTCTTAATAACAATCCTTTTCAAGTTATTAATATCAATAACTTACTCTTAGCAAAATTTAGTCTACAATAGTCAATGAATATATGCATACACACTAGGGTTGGCAGGTACCGTTAGTTATGACCTACAGGGGATGATCTCAATCCATGTACTATCTCGTTGTGGTACCCCATCCCAATATCAATTTGTGATGGCGTGACACCTAATCCTAATATTATCAATAGGTAAAACTTAACAATAGTTTCATGCATAATTATATCAATATGCCAACTCGGATTTCAATCATCAACACTTAAATCTTCAAGTAAATTATTTCATCTTAAACTTTAACATCATCACAGCCAACAATCCCCAGCATGCTCGAAGGTTAATCATAATCATTTAACTCAAATATAAGCATAAAATCAAATCAAGTCATAACTATATTTAAACCATAACCTACCTTGTATCCTCGTCCAAAAGCACTAATTAGCCAAAAGCCTTTCCTTTTCTTGTAATTTCCACTTATTTTTGGTATATAAACAACAAATGAGGATAATTCAATACAACATTCCCCACTTCTAGGCATTTTAAACCTAAACCCATTAAATTCAACACATGAACTTAGCCTAGTTCATCAATCTAGGGTTTTCTACCATTTAATCTCATTGAATTCTTCATATTTAGTGATTACAAGGAAGAATTCTACGTTAGGAAGTGAAATCTAACAACCTAGAGTCAATGACAATGGAATTAAAGTTATTCACAACCAATTTCCATCAGTTCATAAACCTAGGGCTAAACCCTAAATTTCAACCATGATAATAATACTTTAAGTTCTAATAATCTAATGGTGTAATCACAAATTTGAATAATAAAGAAACCTTACCTCAAAGATGGAACCCCCTACCAACCAAAATAATGAAAATTGCCTTCTTTCAACCCTAATGTCGCCCAAAGTATACCTCCGAAAAAGTACAATGCGGTCGCTGAATCAAATATAGAACCCAACTAGGTTGGGGTCGATCCCACAGGGAATAGGTCAAAGTGTGAGTAGACTACTGGATGGAATAATTTGCAAGTAACTAAAACTGGGGGGTTTTGCTAGTGAATAGTAATGATGACGATTGATGACTGATATCAAGTTTGTAAACAATAAGAGAAATTCACTAGGACTGTGATCCCCAATGATTCCTTAACTCCACCGATGACTTGTGCTTAACAAGAATGGCCCACTGCGCTGCATGCAAAATCTAACAAGTTAGGTTCATCTAACTGTCTCTCGACCGTCATTAGAAAAATTTCACTCTTGTCCTCTCGGTCTCCAAGTATCGCACTACTAACCCTTTTCCTGAATTTCAGATAACCTTTCCCGCTAAGGCTCCGGTTATTAGATGAAGGTTGATAGCTTCAAATCTCTGTTGTTATTTCCTTTTCCCAATCTCTACTTCCCTCTCGAGCAAGTACAGAATAAGGAGAGATTCTAATATTTGCAACCGTTAGAAAAGCAATCATAACAAAGGAAACAACAATACATGCATTCACAGTAGTACAAAGTTGTTTTGCACTTAACCGGTTTCGTTAATTCTTCATGGTTCACACAACCCTAGTTGATGGGTTTAGCGCTGCTCATAATTGCAAGAACACAAGAATAATCCAAAGATGAAAGCATAATTATGATCTCACAAGAATGAAGGAAAAATCAAAATTTCAATTATCAATCAACCTCAGAATTAGGGTTTGTGATTACAAAATCAAAATATATGTCTCAAACAGTGAATAATAACTCTCCAAGTAGTAAATTGTCCAACTCTCGCACTTAGGACTACCTAGGGGTATTTATAGATACAAAACTAGTCTTATCCAAAACAAAATAGGAGAACAGAGTCGGCAGCTTTCACGGTGTCGTGACTTGGTGTCATGGAACCAAGTCACGACACGTGACATGTATCGTAGAAATCAGCCTTTTCTTGGATCTCTAAAGTGGATTCACGCCAGCAAGTCATGCCCCGTGGATGTCAGTCCTGTGGCGTGAGTCCTGTCGTGGAACTCAGGTGAGATGTTAGTCCTCTGGAAGTCAATTCACGACACAACTCACGACTCGTGAGTAGTAATCACGGCTCGTGAGTGATGCCGTGGGTTACTCTCAGGTGCAGATTCATTCGTTCATCATCAGACACATCATCTTCGGGCTTGATTCTTCCTCTTTTGGTCATTTTTCCTTTAAAACCTGTTTTCCTACAAGTTAGGACAGAAACCACATCATACCAACAAAACACACCCAAGTTATTGCATATTTTCCTTGTTTTAAGCATCGAAAGTGCCATATAACCATGGCACATCAACACCCTAAACTTAGAATGTTTGCATGTCCCTAGGCGAACAACATAAAACTACACCAACACAATGCTTAACTAAGAGAAACCTAAGGGACTTATGGCAGTCAACTTGTTGCTTTTGATACAAAACTTTTCCGACCCCTCCTATTTTAAAGTAAAACCAAAGTGTGTGTGTAAGCAATGCAGAATCATGACATAGCAGGGATCAAGTGATGGCACCAAATTATGCACAAAAAACTAAGCATATATGCAATTGACATTTTTCGAACAACTAGCAGCTAATTATGCAACCCATATTCCCTCACAATCAAAGAAGTCCCATGCCCTCTCAGTATACTAATAGATATCAACATAGGGACGAGGTCAAAACACTCACGCTCACAAAGAAGTTAGGACAGTGTACGTTAAATACCATAGGCTTGCCCTTATTTTCTACGCCTTAGTTTTCAGAAAGTTGGACTAGGATCACTATAGGACTTTACTCGGTTTGTAATGTAGGCTTAGGGATAGGTATGGTGCATATGGATATAGTGACTCAACCCTCCTTGACACTACACTATTTTTGGCTCCCACTTCCAACCTTTTTAATTTTTATTCTCCCTTGTTCTTCATTCTTTTGTTCTCAGATTTTGGGTGTGGTTTTTCTCCTCAACTTTAAACACATATACATTTTTCTTATTTTTTTATTTTTTTTTCTTTTTCTTCATACCCAAATCTGTTTTTTTTTTCTTTTATTAACCCTCCTTCATACCCAACTCAATCTACGCACCCCTATAATAGCCACCCTCAACTTAGGCGATTTACCTGAGTTGAGGTACATAGTGTCCAAGGAAGGACCAGGGACAAGACAGGTTCATTGTGATTAAAATGGGAAGGTGAATAGCCTAATGAAAGAAATAGGACAATTATGGCTCAAAAGTTGGGATCAAGGGATACTTATTCTTTTGGTTTGGCATTTAGGCTAACAGTGGAATTTTTTCAACGACGGCCTATGATCCTTTCCTAATCCTTATCCTCTAACCTAGGCAAGACTAACCGGGCAAGTTATGGATCGCACACACACAGCTAACTGAGTAGTGACCTCACACACACATAGCACAGGGTTATATTACCAACTACTACCTATCCGTTCATGCAATGCTAGCTAAGGTTGTTTGCCTATCATTCTAGTGCCATAATGAGATCCAATAGCAGTCACACACAAAGCATGTCAATTCCAAAAACCTAAATTTCAGGGGGGTAGCCTTAGCACAAAAACACGTAAGAAATTTTTCAAAACTGAACTGCACTAAAGTTCCCTCATTTTTCTCCTAAGAAACCACAAAAACATCACAATAACATCCTTAACATGCCGGTTCTACTATGATAGCACACTCGGGGGAAAAGAAACACGGCAATAAAAAACCCCAAGTGGTGGTACACCCCCACCCCTAACAAAGCAAGGTGCAATGGCCTCAATGCACCGATATGAAATCAAAAACAAGGGAGTGAAGATGTACCTGTGGCATTATAATTGCCGGAAGTGGGCCCGCCAGCCGCAGAATCATCAGCCTGTGTGGTAGAAGGTGCATCCGGTGGAGGGACTGCCTGGCTAGCAGATACACCACGTGCCCTCTACTCTGCCTCGATCTGGCTAGCCTGATACTCTACTTGGGAGGCTTTAACAGCCCTCGTCAAATCAGTCTCATATTCAGCATCACTTGCACCCTCATCCGCAGGACTACGGGGTCGTTTGCCTCTATCCATCGGAGGCTCCTCATCAGCAAATAAATCAATCTCAAAGGCTGGTCGTACGGAGGTCTGGACAGGCATAGGTGGTATGATGGGCGTTCTAGTCGATGCTAGTTCCCAAACCTCCTCTCTCAATGCAGCAACCTCCTGGGTCAAGCCGGCCATATCAGGACTCGGTACAGCACTCAATCGGGAGGCCATACGTGCCTCAAAACTATCAATCCATCCATGCAGGCCCCGCATAAACTGAGTCACAAATGCATTCATCCAAGCCTCCACCCTAGTCTCTACAGCCTCTACTGTAGATCGAACCCAAGGCTTAAGCTGGGATACCAACTTAGCCATCTGCGTCTCGGTGTGAGCCTGGCGTTCAAACATCTTCGTCTGCCTGTCAACCATCTGTTGCAGAAAATCTCGTGATACAAAAACCATCCCAGCAGGAGTAGATGGGGCACTAGTACTGGGTACCTCATCATCAATAGGGCCAACGCCCTCAGTCTGTACCGGTACCCTAACTGGTGCAGAAACAGGCACATGTACACTACTCACCTCATTCAGGGCAGCACCCGATGCCTCAGATGGCTGTGACCCTCGGGGAAGAATGGGGTGCAAACCCCTCTGCTGCATCATTGCAATATCTGCCAAATGGGTCACCTCTATAGAATTATCGATGGCAGGTATCCTGGCCACCTCTGCTCTATCACACAGACCCTTGATCAGACATGGGAAAGGGATACTCGTGTGATCTCTGCATGCTCGCTCGTGGAACTCTTGGATGATGTACCTTGCGAAATGAATCTCATAACCAGCCAAGATGTTGGCTACTGCTACAGCCCTGTTCAAGGTGAGTGAGTTATCAGCGTTGGTTGGACCCAACCTATGACGAACCACTGACCACCAGAATCGACCCACAAAATAAAGCGTGGACTTTTTGATGTCCAGCTTCCCAGTCACCCAACTAGCCTCTACACCCCCCTCGTCTATGTAATCGGTAATCCATTTAATTAACTCTAATTTCTGCTCTGCATCTCTCATCCGAACTCTATCTCTGACCGTGTCGATCCTGTGATCAAATTCAGCTGTCGCAGTGGGAAGTAGGCGGTCAGGCCCAAACAGGAAATGGTGAATGGTCTCTTTTGAAATGTCTACTCGGGTCCCGCGCACCATGACATGAGTCAGTACTGGCTGTAAAATATATCGCTGCCCCATTGGGGTGATCAAACCAACCTAAGTGGCATAGGAAGCATAAAACTCTTAGACCAACTCCAAGCTATACCGACCAGAGGGCTGCTCCATCCAACCCAAGCCATACCGCTCAAAAACAGGCCAAATATCCGACAATGTCCTCAACTCCTCTGCTCTATATCGGGGCTCCTCCATAATGCTCCTCCGACAAACACCCCTCTCAGTCAACTCAGCATCTCAATCATAAATCGCTCGCATGCCCTGCACACACCACCTCTGAACCTCCCTAATCTGTGTAGGAGTTGGGGCACTCTCGGCACCAGTACCGGAAAGAGAGGTTGTAGCCTCTGCCACAGATGTGTCCTGACCTGTGGCATCATATGCAGATGTACCCTGACCTGTAGCATCATCCCCAGACCCTGACTCAGAACCCTCCTCCCTCTCATCAGACTGGGGGGCAGACTCAAAAGACTCAGCCGGAATAACTGGCTCAACTAGTGGTAGGGCCGGCTGAAGTGCTGCCCGAGCAGCCGCTCGGGCTCGCGTCTGTAACCTCGTAGCCCGAGGAATCAAATCAGTATCATCCATGCTAACCTCAAAATCCTCCACAGAACCACTTGGCTCAGACTCAGTTGGTTCGTCCGGCAGACGGGTTGGTTGATCAAGATTTTTGGTCCGAATTCGGGATGAAGCATCAAGGTGGTCATTCTTAGGATTGGATTTTGGAGGCATGGTAATGGGTTATGGATCGACTAGTTGGGTATTCGGGTCAAAATTTGGTTGATTTTGGGTTAGTGGATTTGGATTTTCGGTCTTTTGGGTAATGGGGTTTGGATTCTTGAGCTTTTGGGGGTTTAGGGTTCGGATTGGGTGAGATTTTGGGAAATGGTTTGCGGGTTTATGAGGTTTATGTGGATGGGAGTAGGATTTAATGGATATAAATGGAGAGAATTTTAATTTTAAGGTTTTAGATTAAGTATTTGAAAGTGGGGGAAAGAAAAATGGTTTTCGAATATAAATCGGGTAAGGAAGAAAGGGTTTTGGATTTATTTTGGAAAATTCGGATCGGGTCGGGTTGGAATTGGATTACTGGTATTTTTAAGTTTCACAACACTATACACGCCACGTGACTGACACCCACGTGACGTGGAGTCTGTCGTGACTGAACTGAGTGTCTGATTTCAACAACACCAGTCACGTGGCGTGGATCCCATACACGTCACGTGAACTACTTCCGTGGAACTAATTCAAACCTGGAAATATTTCTCTGAGTTTGATGATGTCATCAATGTGGCGTAGAACCCCCTCACGTGTCGTGATTCATGTCGTGGAGGAAATTTCACCACTTCAGGTGGATTCTGTGATCTTCAACTAACTGCTACTCTATAATCCGATCTCCTCATAACAAAATCTTGGGTTGCCTCCCAATTAGCGCTTGATTTAACGTCACGGCACGGCATGGATAACTTGGATATTCATACTTTCCCAACTATCCCATGGGTTGCCTCCCATGAAGCGCTTGATTTAACGTCGCGGCACGACATGGTTAATTTGACTACTCAGACTTCATCAAGTTCAAGTTCTTCAATTGTCCTTATCTCTTCCGAAACGCCAACATAATGCTTAACACATTGTCCATTGACTTTTAATAGGACATTATCTACTCCTTTTAGCTCAATAGCACCATGTGAGAATACCCGAACTACCGTGAATGGGCCAGACCATTTGGACTTTAATTTTCCAGCAAACAGGCGAAACTTGGAGTTATACAGTAGCACCAAATCTCCCAGATGAAACTCTCGATTCTCAATTCGCCGATCATGATACAATTTCATCTTTTCTTTATACAATGATGAACTCTCATAACCCTGGAGGCGAAACTCATCCATCTCATTCATATTTTCTAGTCTTATTTTAGCTGCTTCATTCCAGTCTAAATTCAACCTTTTCAATGCCCACAATGCTTTATGTTCTAGTTCGACGGGCAAATGGCAAGCTTTTCCAAAAACCAATTGATATGGTGAAGCACCAATCGGTGTTTTGAAAACCGTCTGATATGCCCATAACACATCATCCAATCTACGAGCCCAATCAGTCCTATTAGCATTGACTGTTATCGCCAAGATAAACTTGATTTCACGATTTGATACCTTAACCTGCCCACTTGTTTGCAGATGGTAAGGTGTGGCCACCTTATGCTTAACACCGTATTTTTCAAGAAGGGCCTTAAACAGCCGGTTGCAAAAGTGGGATCCTCCATCACTAATGATAACTCGAGGTGTCCCAAATCGTGAGAAAATGTTCTTTTTCAAGAAAGGTGTGACACTTTTTCCTTCGTTATTAGGAAGCGCAATTGCATCCACCCACTTAAAAACATAGTCAACAGCCACCAAGTTGTACTTCATTACATGCGAGCTCACAAAAGGACCCATAAAGTCAACTCCCCACACATCGAACAATTCAATCTCAAGAATAGTAGTCATGGGAAGTTTGTGTCTGCGTGAAATATTACCTTGCCTTTGACACCGGTCATAAGCACGAGCATAGTCATGAGCATCCTTATAAATGCTGGGCCAATAGTACCCACATTGCAAGATTTTATGGGCAGTCCTTGCACCTCCATGATGACCCCCAACTGGAGATGAGTGACATTCCTCCAAAATACTCATCATTTCGACCTCTGGGACGCATCTTCGAATAATACCATCAGCACACACTCTGAAAAAATATGGCTAATTCCCAGAAGAATTTCCTTACCTCATGCATGAACTTTCTTCTCTGCTGATATGTCATATCTTCCGGGACTAGGTCACTTGCCAAAAAGTTTGCAAAATCAGCAAACCAAGGGATTAAATCTTGGGATGCTGCCAGTACTTGCTCATCCGGAAAAGTATCATCAATCTCAAGATTATCCTTATATTTAAGCATGGCCTCCTCCTCAAGGCGTGAAAGATGGTCAGCCACTTGATTCTCAGTCCCTTTTCGATCCTTGACTTCAAAGTCAAATTCTTGCAATAGAAGTACCCACCGAATCACTCTTGGCTTAGCATCCTTTTTCGACATAAGATACCTAAGAGCCGTATGATCTGTGTGCACAATCACCTTCGTGCCAATCAAGTAAGATCTGAATTTCTCGAATGCAAAGACTACTGCCAACAACAGTCACAGTGTAATTCTTTTGTGTTAGATTAAGCACTTTGCTAGCGTAGTAGATGAGATGTAATATCTTCTCAAGTCTTTGGCCAAGGATTGCACCCAAAGCCACTCTACTAGCATCGCACATAACCTCAAAAGGCTTAGTCCAATCCGGCGACACAATAATAGGGGCTGACACCAACTTCTCTTTAAGACACTCAAACGCTTTAAGACATGCTTCATCAAACACGAACTTCACCTCTTTCTCTAAAAGTTTGCACAAGGGATGAGCAATCTTGGAGAAATCTTGATGAACCTTCTATAAAAACCAGCATGACCTAGAAAACTCCGAATACCTTTTACAGAGATAGTTTGGGGCAGCTTCTCAATTACTTTGATTTTTGCCTTATCCACCCCCATGCCGTTCTTTGAAATCTGATGCCCCAATACTATACCTTCATTTACCATAAAGTGACATTTTTCCCAATTCAGCACTAGGTTGCACTCCTCGCATCTTTACAGTACATTAGCAAGGTGTGCCAAACAGCCCTCAAACGATTCACCCACTACAGAAAAATCATCCATAAACACCTCGATAGTGTCTTCCACCATGTCGGAGAAAATAGACATCATACAGCATTGGAAGGTGGCCGGTGCATTACACAAACCGAAAGGCATCCTATTGAATGCGAACGTCCCATATGGACAAGTGAAAGTGGTCTTTTCTTGGTCTTCAGGGGCAATAAAGATCTGGTTCTACCCCGAATACCCATCAAGAAAACAATACCATCCTCTGACAGCAAGATAGTCTAACATCTGGTCTATGAAGGGCATAGGGCAATGATCCTTTTCAGTCCACGAATTCAGCTTTCTATAGTCCATGCAAACTCTCCATCCGGTCACCGACCTCATTGGAATCAACTCATTTTTGTCGTTTGGGACCACCGTGATTCCTCCCTTTTTCGGCATACACTGAACTGGGCTCACCCACTTGCTATCAGCTATAGGGTAAACCACTCCTGCATCCAACCACTTGATGATCTTTTTCTTTACGACCTCTTGCATAGATGGGTTTAGACGACGCTGGTGTTCAATGCTAGGCATGCATTCTGGCACAAGCTAAATTTTTATGAGTCCAAATGCTGGGTGGAATACCTATGATATCCGCAATGGACCAACCAATGGACCTCTTGAATCTTCTCAAAACCGAAACCAACGCCGCTTCTTGCCACTCTACCAGCTTAGCACAAATAATCACTGGCAAGGTCTTGTTGGCTCCCAAGAATGTGTAGCGAAGGTGGGCCGGAAAAGCCTTAAGCTCTAACACTGGAGGCTCCTCTATAGACGGACGAGCTGGTGGAGTTACCCTATTATTTAAATCAAGATCCAGTTTCTTGGGCGCATAAGTGTACGCTCCTTTTCCAGCTAGTGCACCTACAATCTCATCATAGTCTTCTATACCATAGTCTTTAAAGTTCATGATTACGGCAGCCAGAGGTTCTACTCCCAACCTTTCTTCAATCGGCGCAGCAACTTTAATATTATCAACCGCATCTATTACTGAAATGACTCTCTTATCTCTTGGCTGCTTCATTGACCGAGAGACATTGAAAGTAACCTGCTCATCATTTAATCTAAATTGCAGCTACCCGATTTCCATATCAACCAATGCAGGACCCGTGGCAAGGAATGGTCTTCCCAATATGATGGGAACCTCAAAGTCAACTTCACAATCGAGGATCACAAAATCTGCTGGAAATATGAAAGAAGCAACCTTCACCAAAACATCGTACAGAATGCCCACTGGCTTTTTCATAGTTCTATCGGCCATGATAAGTCTCATGGAGGTTGGTTTTGGTGCACCCAACCACAATTACTTGAACACGGCTAATGGCATTAGGTTGATACTAGCACCCAAATCGCACAGTGCTTTGGCAAAGTCGTAGGACCCAATAGTGCAAGGGATTGTGAAAGCTCCTGGATCCTCCTTCTTTTCAACTAAGGATCGTGAAGCAATTGCACTACAATGATGAATATTATCTGCTGGCTCAAAACTGACAGTTCTCTTCTTTTTCACCAAGCTTTTCATGAACTTTGCATAGCCTGGCATCTGCTCTAATGCCTCTACAAGAGGGATGTTAACTGACAGCTCCTTCAACATGGTGATGAACTTCTGATACTTTCCTTCCTCTGCCTTTTTCTTCAACCTTTGAGGATAAGGAGGAGGAGGTCGCAGAATAGTTTTGAGAACTTTTGGTACCTCGTTCTCCTTCCTCTTCTCAGATTTGCATTATCACTTTCATTCTGGTTTGGAACCATATCACCCTTTTCATTATCCGGCTCTAACTCAGCTTTTACATCAATAATCACTAGATCAATAGGCACACCACTGTCGGCAAGCATAGGTGGATCTATCGTGCACTTCCCACTTCTAGTAGTGATGGCGAGGCAATGACTATCATTTTTAGGATTCTGGATGGTGTTACTTGGAAGGGTGCCTGGCTGACGTTGGTTCAGTGCCAAAGAAATCTGTCCAAACTGTTGCTCCAACTGTTTAATGGCAGTTGAATGGGACTCCACTTTCTGACTTATGCCCGAAATGTCAGTCCTAATTTCTTTCAAGCAATTCTCCTGACTTTCTGTTCCTTTAACCAATTTATTTAGGAGTGCCTCCATCCTTAAACTTCCGGACTCCTTATCACGCCTTCCAGGTGGTACATAAGTGTCATTCTTTTCTCTATGATCATCTTTCCGCCTCCAATCACCATCACGGTCCCGTTCACGATCTCTGTATCCTAATTTGTTGTAGTTGTCCCCATAATAGTTCCAACCTTGATTCCCTTGCCTTGAGTTCCAAGAGTCTTGATTAGACCCTTGGCCCTTGGCTCGAAAACCCGCCATTTCACGATCTAGATACTTCGCCTCTTCATCTGACTCACTATCATCATGTCTAACTGATTTGCTTTGTGCACCAACAGCATCCACCTTTTCCGCATCTGTAGCGGCTATCTGTTTGGCCAAAAGACCAATCTCTGTCCTCAACTGAGCAACCTCTTGGGACACAGATTCATCCAACGCCCTTTGAGCTGCTGAAGCTCCAATAGCATATGTCCCAGTCGACGTATCTGCCTCCCGAGTATGCCATCCTTGGTTAGTCTTAGTGACACGAGCTAATATCTCAGAAGCTTGGTCCCATCTCAAACTCATGAATGCTCCACCAGTGATAGTATATGCTACCGCTTTTGTGTTGACATTTAAAGCTCTGTAGAAGATTTCAAGTAAGTTCCTGCCGCTCATTCTATGATTTGGCACCATCTGCAGCTTCTTTTTAAATCTCAGCCAACTCTCATAGAGTGCTTTCGAATGAAGCTGTCTGAAATTGTAGATCTCATCTTTCAACTGTAGTATCTTGGATGGTGGGAAAAATCTTTCCAAGAATTGGTTTCTCAATTCCTGCCAAGTAGTGATAGAACCTCGAGGCAGCTCAGCCAACCATAACGTGGCTTCTCCTGTAAGAGAAAATGGGAACAACCTCAACCGTATCGCCTCTTGGTCAACTCCAGGCAGATTGTATGACGTGCAGACCCCCACAAAATTCATTACATGCAAGTTTGGATCATCAGAAGGAAGACCCGCAAACACTCCCTTCAAGTTCAGCAGATGGATCATGGCACTAGTGATGTCAAACTTAGTGCCCGGAGGTAACTCAGGTGGAACAATGGCACAGTTCTCGATTGGCTCAAAATAGGCCACATATTCATCTTCAGGATCATCATAAACAGGCACACGTTGTCTCGGTTGTTCTCTTAATCGTCTTTGTCTCTCTTTAGCATCAGCCAGATGCTGTGCTGCTTCCTGCATAGCTCGATTATCTCTTTCTGCTTGTCTAAGAGCAGCTTATCTAGCATGCTCTTCTCGGGTCAATCGAGCAGTAGTTTGTTCGGCTGTTTCCTGAACAGCCGGATACATTGGCTGATTGTGAACACCCCTCGCAGTTGCAGGATTCTGGAATCCTTTAGTATTCACCATTCTCCGATTAGCTCTTAAAGTCCTTTCGATTTCAAGATCAAGTGGAATCAGGGGATTGCCTTGACTCCTAGTATTTGGCATACACCGGCATATGCCCTCGAGAGTATGTAGAAACACACCCAATCATTTCCAACCAGTAATGTTTCAACTTCGTAACCGTATTCCTCGGCAACGACGCCAAAATTTGATGTTGCCCAAAGTATACCTCTAAAAAAGTACAATGCGGTCGCTGAATCAAATATAGAACCCAACTAGGTTGGGGTCGATCCCACAGGGAATAGGTCAAAGTGTGAGTAGACTACTGGATGGAATAATTTGCAAGTAACTAAAACTGGGGGTTTTTGCTAGTGAATAGTAATGATGACGATTGCTGACTGATATCGAGTTTGTAAACAATAAGAGAAATTCACTAGGACTGTGATCCCCAATGATTCCTTAACTCCACCGGTGACTTGTGCTTAACAAGATTGCCCAACTGCGCTGCATGCAAAATCTAACAAGTTAGGTTCATCTAACTGTATCTCGACTGTCATTAGACAAACTTCACTCTTCTTCTCTCGGTCTCCAAGTATCGCACTACTAACCCTTTCCTGGATTTCAGATAACCTTTCCCGCTAAGACTCCGGTTATTAGATGAAGATTGATAGCTTCAAATCTCTGTTGTTATTTCCTTTTCCCAATCTCTACTTCCCTCTTGAGCATGTCCAGAATAAGGAGAGATTCTAACGTTTGCAACCGTTAGAAAAACAATCATAACGAAGGATACAACAATACATGCATTCATAGCAGTACAAAGTTGTTTTGCACTTAACCGGTTTCGTTAATTCTTCATGGTTCACACAACCCTAGTTGATGGGTTTAGCGCTGCTCATAATTGCAAGAACACAAGAATAATCCAAAGATGAAAGCATAATTATGATCTCACAAGAATGAAGGAAAAACCGAAATTTCAATTATCAATCAACCTTAGAATTAGGGTTTCTGAATACAAAATCAAAATATATGTCTCAAATAGTGAATAATAACTCTCCAAGTAGTAAATTGTCCAACTCTCGCACTTAGGACTACCTAGGGGTATTTATAGATTCAAAACTAGTCCTATCCAAAACAAAATAGGAGAACAGAGTCGGCAGCTTTCACGGTGTCGTGGAACCAAGTCATGGTACGTGACATGTATCGTGGAAATCAACCTTTTCTTGGATCTCTGAAGTGGATTCACGCCAGCAAGTCACGCCCCGTGGATGTCAGTCACGTGGCGTGAGTCCTGTCGTGGAACTCAGGTGAGATGTTAGTCCTCTAAAAGTCAATTCATGACACAACTCACGACTCGTGAGTGGTAATCACGGCTCGTGAGTGATGCCGTGGGTTACTCTCAAGTGCAGATTCATTCTTTCATCATCAGACACATCATCTTCGGGCTTGATTCTTCCTCTTTTGGTCATTTTGCCTTTAAAACCTATTTTCCTGCAAGTTAGGATAGAAACCACATCATACCAATAAAACACACCCAAGTTATTGCATATTTTCCTTGTTTTGAGCATCGAAAGTGCCATATAACCATGGCACATCAAACACTTAGATGAAAACTGAAAAAATAGGGAATGAAAACACCACTTTCTATTTTTAATTGGTTTATAATGAGTATTCATAGCTGTAGCAGCAGATCTGTCACTGTAGTGACACTCAAGCCAAAAGGACCGTCGTTGTGGAGGCTCTTCTGTCTTTGTGGCGATACTGTTGCAGCGGCAAATCAGTCACTGCAATGGTGCTAACCTGTAACTCAGGACGTGGTCCCAGTACTATATATTTCATATCACACTTCCCAATTTTGTACATTACGGATTATCTCTTTCACGATATCTAATTTTATGAAAACAACCCTTTAAAATCGCCAAAACTGAGACCCCAAAGATTGAAGAGGGATGAATGAAATAAAATAGAATAAAGTGTGAATTTATACCAGCATCATCGCCTAGGAGGTCAAAATGATTGTCTAAGCGACATTTCTTAAGCTGCTAGACTACAGCTAAGGCGGTAGTCACTTGTCACATAGGCTTGTTGCTTAGGCAACCCTTTAGCCGCAAAGGCAAAACCGCTAAGGTGCTAAACCCATCGTTTAGGCGATGGTTTCTAGATGGATTGGCTTCCACTATGACGGTTGTTGGTCTGAATAGGAGACACTGCTAAGGTCACCAAAGACCCGCTAAAATGGTTGCACCAGAACTCAGCTAAAACCAGCAACTAAAACTGATTCCAAATGGATTTCGTGATTTGATTAAAAGCCCCTAAAAATAATTCAACAATGCTACTAGGTTAATTTCGATGTTTTGGACTCAATGGAACCACCAGATTTATCAGAAAAGATCACTATCAATATGTTAACCCCTAGGAATCCTTAAAGGCTAATTTAACTAGTTTCTCATCTAAGCATTGAAAATTCAAAATAAAGACTTGGAACTCAATCTAAACATGCTAATAGCCCAAAAACGACATTTTGGATCTAATGGAACTGATAGAATCGCCATTCAACACTCGGATCACAAATTGTTGTCTTAAGTCAAATATAACTCTTTAAAGGCTACTAAAAACCTCAAACTCACATAACTCTCTCCCGAATGCTTTGGGGACCATTCTAACCATCCCTACAACTCATAAATGATATAAAGAAACTATGTGGAAGGTCAAAATGGTCAAAACACTAAAAAATCTATAAATCACAATGAGGGTGGTTACAACTTTATAGAAAGTCCTACTGAAGTTAGTTGTTAATAGTGCTTTCTATCTAGGATAGCAATGGGATCCTCCTCAAAGGACAAATCATGATCTAATGCAACTGAATCCCACCAAATCAGATGAGTATCATTTGGACGGTATCACGTCAACATCAAGACATGGAATTTCGGATGAATAGATGATAGATATAAAGGCAAAGCTAGCTTATAGGCCACATCTCCAAACTTCTCAAGAACCTCAGAAGGCCCAATATATATTGTACTATGCTTCTCTTTCTTCCAAAATCTCATAACAACCTTCATGGGTGATAGCTTCATCAAAACCCGCTCAACAAGCATAAATGCTACATCACAAACTCGTCGATCAACATAACTCTTTTGCCTACTCAGGACAGCCACAAGCCTCTGCTGAATCAATCTCACTTGATCCATTTAGTCTCTTAAAAAATTAGTTCCCCAAGTCCTAACTTCAAATAAATCAAACCATCCCACAGGGGATCTATACTTTCTCACATACAAAGCCTCAAAAGGTGCCATCTGAATGCTGGAATGGTAATTGTTCTTGTAGGCAAACTCTGCTAAGGGAAAATACTGGTCCCAATGACCACCAAAGTCCATAACACACGCTTGAATAATGTCCTCTAATACCTAAATGGACCATTCTGACTATCCATCCATTTGAGGGTAAAAATCTATGCTCATCTCAAGCTGAGTACCCAGCTCACTTAGTATAAAAATCCAAAAATTCAAGGTAAACTAAGTACGTGTATCAAAAATAATGGAGATACGTACATCATAAAACCAAAAAATCTATCGAATGTAGATCTTCACCAGCTCCTCTACATTATAATTCTCCTTCACAAGTACAAAGTACGTTGATTCAGTCAAACCTATCCATAATTACCCAAATAGAATCAAACTTCCCCAAAGTCTAGGGTAGGCCAACCACAAAAGCCACAGTGATTTTTTCCCACTTCCACTCGAAAGCAAGCATCTTCTACATCGTACTACCCAGTCACGGATGTTCATACTTTACTTATTGACAATTCAAACACTTGGCCACAAACTCTACAATTCTTTCTTCATTCCACCCCACCAATAATTGCTTCAAGTTATGGTACATCTTAGCCACTGCTGGATGAAAAGAATACCTCAAATAATGAGCCTTATCCAAGATCAGTCTAATTCAACCACCAACTTTCGGCACATAACTACGACCAACAATCCTCAAAAGACCCTTGTGATCAAGATGTCATCTTTGCCTCACCACTCAACACTTTTTAACGAATCACCCTCAACTTGTCATCATCAAACTGATGAGCTCGAATCTGCTCCATCAATATGGACCTAGCCTCAACATATGCAAAAACATGCCCAGGTATTGAACAAGTTGAACCAACTAGTTAGCCAAAGATTGAACATCTATAGATAAAGGTCGGCCCATCGTTATAAGATAAGCCAAACTCCACATACTCGCCGCCTTCCGATTTAAGGAATATGCTACCACATTAGCCTTGCCTTGATGATAAAGAATAGTGAGATCATAATCCTTAAGCAACACTAACCATCTACACTATCTCATGTTAAGATCGCACTGAGTGAAGAAGAACTAAAGTCTATGATGATCAGAGAAGATCTCATAATAAAATCCATACAAGTAGTAACACCACAACTTCAACATAAACACAATTATGGATAACTCCAAATCATGAGTAGGGTAGTTCTTCTCACTGACCTTCAACATCAAGAAGCACAGGCAATCACTTTACCATTTTGCATTAACACAAAACCCAAGCCAACTCCAGAGGCATCACAAAACAAGGTGAAACCCACACCCTCCTCAGGCATGGTAAAGATAGGAGCCGAAGATAACAACTCCTTGAAATTTTGAAAGCCAATCCCACATTATCTGACCAATGAAAGACAACGTTCTTCTGAGTCAACTAGGTCAAAGGAGCTACAATAGAAGAGAAACCCTGCATAAACAATCGATAATAGCCCGCTCACCCAATAAAACTCCAAATCTTAGTAGGAGTAGTGGGATTAACCCAATTATGAAACACAACCACCTTAGATGGATCGACCATAATACCTTCCTTGGTCACCACATGACCCAAGAAAGAAATATAATCCAACCAAAACTCACACTTGGAGAACTTGGTATACAACTTCTCATCTCTCAATCTTTGAAGTACGGCCCTCAAATGTCTCATATGCTCAGCCTTATTCTTGGAATAAACTAAGATATCATCGATGAAAACTATCAGAAAAGATTTAAGATAAGACTGAAACACCCTATTCATTAACTCCATCAATTTTGGCGGCGCATTATTCAGCCCAAAAAACATAACCAAGAACTCATAATGGCCATACAACATCCTAGAATTTATCTTTAGAATATTCAAAGTTTTAATCATTAACTGAGGGTAACCAGATCTCAAGTCGATCTTAGAAAACACTGAGGCACCCTAAAGATGATCAAACAAATCATCAATGTAAGGACGAGGTTACTTGTTCTTGATATTTACTTTGTTCAATTGTCGATAATCAATACATATATGCATGGATCCATATTTCTTCTTCTTGAATAAGACAGGAGCACTCAATAAGACACACTCGGTCTTATGAGAGCCTTACTCAACAAATTCTGCAATTGTTCTTTCAATTCCTTCAACTCAGCCGAGGCCATCCTATTAGAAGGAATGGAAATGGGCTAGGTGCTCGTCTCTACATGAATAGCAAAATAAATATCCCTATCCATAGGAACACTAGAAGAGTCCATAAGAATCACATCCATGACCTCTCTAACAACTCACATAGGATCCAAGAGAGGTAGTGAATCAATACTGGTATCACACACATAGGCCAAATAAGAGACACACCATTTTTCTACCATATAATGAACGTATAGAAAAGTTACAATACTAGAAAATGGGCCTATTGAAAGAGAATGAAAATCACTGATGTAGGCCTTTAAAGTGTTGCAGTAATACTGTGGCAATGGGGGTTATGCCCGCCATACCAACTCACGTGTACATAGATCAATGGCAACGGTTTTTGTAACATTCCTCAAAATTATTGCTTAAAGTACACCTAGTGCAATAGTTACTCAACCCTAAATAATGGTTATTTTATATATCAATTGGAATGGTTAAAACCATTACAATTCATGTTTTACAACAGTTCTTTTGTCTATATTATAGCAGAACTATTATTTATATTGCAACTGTTACTATAGTTTTACAACAATTATTTTGTCTATGTTGCAATTCTTTTTTTAGCTCAATTATGACAGTTATTATTGTTATTACAATGGGTTTGCAAAGTGATAAAAAATGCTACAAAAACGGTTATATTTTACCTATTGTAACAGTTCTCATATGTTTCAATGATTGATAGTCTGTGCTTTAGAAAATGCTATTGCAATAGTTCTCATTTACCTATTAGAACAATTCATCTACGTTCCAATAGGCTGGGCTATAAATATAAATATTTGAAATCACAAAATTGTATATACCACAAAAGATGATAATTACTAAAAAAACTGAATGAACATAATTCAAAATATAGCAGTCACATAATATCATCCTCCATAAGTGCGAAATATACAAAACAATCCAGACATAATGTGTCATCCACCATAGATGCAAAATATACAAAATATCAGTCTTAATTGATCCATATATAGTCAAAATAATACAATTGGCAAATGCATACTTCAACTGTACAGTGAACAAAAAGTGAAGATCAATAATGTCAACAAAAGAGCTGATCATACAAAATTTTTGACAAATTGCAACCAAATCTCAAATTTCGTCTTCATCAACGCTTTCATCATCTTCTTGACTATTATCTCCGCCTACAAAAGTCGATAAATATAAGTTATAAACCAATTTTAATTGGGTATCCACTGAACCTTCAATTTTAGTCAAAGATAGCAGTGATATGAAAGGAGAAAGGAAATAAAGTTTCCTTGAACATGTATCTTAGAGAATTTTACAACATGAAACCAATTATTTGGTTATATAGTTGTCACACCTCAAATCCTATTGGGGCGGACAGGCACCCATAGCCGTAAAGGCCCGAGAGCACCAACCCATAACCTTGTACTTACCATGCATTGCCATAAACATTTAAAGATGCTGCCAAATATGGATATTAAAATTTAATGAAAATAAACCACGTAATCAAGCCCAAAACTATATATACATGACTTAGCCGTTGGGGCCACAATGACTGGAAGATAAAGCACAACCACACTTCACTTTACTATCTACAAAGCCTTTAAAAGAGATATAAACTTAGTTAAGGTCGGGAAAAGTCCCCGCCTTACACTTAGCTACTATACAATACCAAAACATATATAACAGACTCGAAAAGCCCCAAATCAACCTGGAGATCACCAATAGCTGCTGGATGTCCTGTACTCCTACTGGAGGGGTCTACTAGCTCCTATGCCTGCAGCATAAAATATAGGTCCCACATAAGGGACGTTAGTACGAAAGAATGTACTGAATATGTAAGGCTGAAAGTAGTTATACATAACATAATAGCTCAAATAAAATCAGGTACAAGCATATAAATAGTGCTAATAGACAACCTTTACATGTATCTGTGGAATCATGTATATTACATTCTTTTCTTCACTTTACCATTCTCACTTTATAATCTTTGTAAGCCATGTGATACAAATGACAACCTGATCAGTGGTAAATACACAAGTTGGGATCGGCCCATGCTAGGCTTGTACTCCTGAGCTGCTACCCATATATAAACGAGTTGGTATCAGCCCATGCTAGGCTTACGCCCTTGAGCTTCCACCCATAAATAACCAGATTTGCGTTTCTTAATTTATTACCTTTGAGATTATTGCTTTGATGGTCATGACATTATTGAGATTTGGGATAGTAGTCCACCAGTAAAAGACATGAATAAACACTTGATGCAGTAACAATGAGGTAGGGAGAATTTTGTACACAAATGAAATGCCTAGGAGCTGAAATAACACATGGATCTTTTTTGACTAAAAGGAGAACTTATGAAGCTTGCTTTTGAATGTAGACATGTAGACTAGGTAATAAGCATATATTGATGTATTTTAACATATTAGGTAGTGGAAGCAAGATTGTCAGCTACATGGGAGATCATACGCTGCCACTATATATAATTTGCCATAGGAGAACTTTGAAAGCTCACTTTGTAACACAAGTGTTGGATTTCATGCCAAAGAATACGGAATAGAGTAGCCTTACATACCTTGTTGTATAACTCCAGTATTAACCCAAATTAACCTCCTTCCCTTGAGATTACTTATCTACATTGAAGTACGTGGTAAAACTAGTATTAGTAATTAATTAACAAATTCGGGCTATTCAATTTCACTCAAAATAGAAGTCGGGTTGCATACCCATAATTTACCAAATCAAGGGTGTTCCTTCAACCCCTTCTTTTCTAATTACCTTTTTACAACACGCAGATTCATATAAGATTTTCGGAGACTCCTTTGGCTTCATAACATGTACAAAACAGTCCATAAAGTATGATAAGCAGCAAGCTTATACAACATCTAATTTAGTGGTGTATTATCACACCCTCCTTTTATATGTCAATATCAACAACTCATATCCTTTTTTAAGAGAAAAAAAGTTATTCCTAAATATAGACATAAAACAGCCCCTAAAATAGTCCCAAAATCCTTTATTACAGCAACCCAATATTGAACTTATTATCCCTTGCATTCATAACAACAATATATACATAATTCTACACTAAGACATGTATATAGAAAAGGGAAAAAATGGTCAGTAGCTTTACCTTTTATTGGTTAAAATCCTTATACTCTCAACTGCCACAAGAACTTGAACTTCTTTTCACTAGAACCATAAAGAGGAGAAACCTTGTAGAAATTCGATAAAGGTGGACTGCCAAACTTGAAGGGTTGTTCTACACTTCAAACATGAAAAAACTGATTTCCATCACCTTCTCATGGTTAAATTAAACTAAATCCATAAGTTAATCACTACTTACCTTGGCTTCAAAGAGGCAACTATACCAAGAACCCTAGAGGGGTTTTGTGGCTGCTACTTGAAGGGAGAGAGAGAGAGAGAGAGCTTGTTATCTTTGAGAGAATTCTGGTTATTTTACTGAATTATTATGAGTTAAAATGTGTCAAATTGACCCTTAAATAGTCTCTCTAGAACCTATCTTTTAGGTCCATTTTCAATTATAAATTAATCCAAGTAGGTGATGCACCTACTTAGGGAGTTCAAGCTACTCAAAGGTCAAAGTAGGTGATGCACCTACTTGATTTATATTGTCTAAATTGGGCTTTTAGCTTGTTGGGATTTTGGGACAGATTTTTGGGGTTGGGCTGCCCATTCTCTTCTCCTTTTATTTTACTTAGCTTGGGCCTTAAAAGAGTCCATTAATATAGGCCTTAATCTGATCCATTAACTTAGTAGGTAATACACCTCTTTGGAATATTTAACTTGGCCCAAATTTGATCCATAACCTTGGGTCCATTAACTTGGTCCATATATCTCAAGTGGGTGATTCACCTACTAGCTTAATTAAGTCAAGCAAACACCTCAATAATTAACTCCATTTTCAGTTCTTAATCCCTTTAATTTAACTTACAGCTTGTGTACACTTGGTCATTTTAAACTTTAGATCCAAATGCCTACTTACGATCCCAAGTTTAAATAGTTACATCCACATTAACTTAGTCGTGTAACATTAAAATGTACGGGTAGTTCCTTCAAATCCATCTTACCGTCGCTAGTCATATGGGAAACCGAGTCCATTACCTGTACTATAAGTCTATATCAAGTGACGTATAAGTAAAACTAGTACACGTAGGATACAGGGTGTTACATCCTCCCCCCTTAGGAACATTCGTACTCGAATGTTGGCATGATTATCTATCCTAAACAAGTTCAAGCCTAAGTTTAATCTTCCTGTTACAACATAATATTTATATATATACTTACTTATTATTGCTCTAATTTAGCATCTTGGACCTTCTTTTAGGATTCAAATAAATGAGGGTACTTAGATTTCATCGTTTCCTCAGCTTTCCACGTTATCTCTTCTACTTGCTGGTTTCTCCAAAGTACCTTTACGGAAGCTACTTCTTTATTTCTTAACTTCTTAACTTATCGGTCAAGAATAGAAATGGGTACTTCTTCATAATTTAGATCTTCCACAACTTGTACATCTTCAGTAGGAGTAATACAGGATGGATCTCCTATGCACTTTCGGAGCATTGAGACGTGAAACATCGGATGAACTGTTGATAACTCTTGGGGTAGCTCTAACTCATATATGACTTAGACAAACCTTTGAATAATATTATATGGCCCTATATAACATGGACTTAGTTTTCCCTTTTTACCAAACCTCATTACCCCTTTCATTAGTGACACCTTTAAGAATATCCAATCTCCTATAGCAAATTCTAGCCCTCTTCTTCTAATATTTACATATGATTTGTGTCGACTTTGAGCTATTTCTAGCCGCTATTGTATCACCTTAACTTTTTTCATAGCTTGATGAACAAGATCTGGCCCAAATAAGACAGTTTTACCCTCTTCAAACCATCCAATTAGTGATCTACACTTCCTTTCATATAAAGCTTCATAAGACACCATTTTGATACTTGAATGATAGCTATTATTGTAGGCAAACTCAATAAGTGGCAAATTATCATCCCAACTACCTTTGAAGTCCAACACACAAGCTTGCAGCATATTTTTAAGTGTTGGAATGGCACGTTTTTCTTGTCCATCCGTTTGAAGATGAAAAGCTATACTTAAATTCACTTGCGTTCCCAAACTCTTCTGAAATGACTTTTGAATGTTTGCAGTAAATTGAGCTCCCCTATCAGATATAATAGAGATTGGGACTCCGTGTAGCTTAACTATCTCTTTAATATACAATTTTGCATACTCTTCAACAGTATAAGTGGTATTAACTGGCAGGAAGTGTGTTGATTTGGTAAGTCTATCAATTATTATCCATATGAAATCGAACTTCCAAAGTATACGAGGCAAACCAATGATGAAATCTATGTTGATCATGTCCCACCTCCAAATTGGAAGATCCATATGTTGCATATAACCTCCGGGTTTTTGGTGCTCTACTTTAACTTGTTGACAACTCCGACATTGGGCTATGAACTCTGCAATGTTCTTCTTCATGTCACCCCACCAATAAACTCCTTTCAAATCATGATACATTTTAGTTGATCCCGGATGGATGGAATACATTGAATGATGTGCTTCCATCATAATCCTCTTTCTTAGCCCATCTACATTAGGTACACACAATCTGTTTTGGCACTGAAGTACTCCCTCTTGCGTAAGCTCAAATTCCTTTGTCATACCTTGTTGTACATTCTCCTTAAGCTGTAATAAAATAGGGTTACATACTACTTTTCTTTCACCTTAGCTACTAATGAAGATTTTGCCACATTTTGCACAATAACCCCTTCGTCTGGAGATTCAAGAAGGTGAACTCCCAAGCTAGCTAGTTGGTGTAGATCTTTAGTCATCCCTTGTCTTTTCT
The DNA here is from genome assembly GCA_031232105.1 of Capsicum rhomboideum. Classification (NCBI taxonomy): domain Eukaryota; kingdom Viridiplantae; phylum Streptophyta; class Magnoliopsida; order Solanales; family Solanaceae; genus Capsicum; species Capsicum rhomboideum. The sequence goes on from CP124710.1 coordinate 49,005,713, forward strand.
TAGACTGCCCATAAGTGCTCACCATTACCTTACGACTTAACGCATCAGCTACTACATTTGCTTTCCTCGGATGATACAAAATATCAATATCATAATCTTTTAATAGTTCAAGCCACCTCCGCTGCCTCAAATTTAGGTTCTTTTGCTTAAAGATATATTGTAAACTCTTATGGTCGGTATATATGTTAACATGAACCCCATACAAGTAGTGGCGCCATATCTTTAAAGTAAATACAACCGCTGCTAACTCAAGATCATGTGTTGGATAATTTTTCTCATGTGGCCGTAATTATCTTGAGGCATAAGCTATTAATTACCATGGTGCATCAATACACATCCTAAGCCAACTCCTGAAGTATCATAATACACCATATACCCCTCTGTACCCTCTGGAAGTACCAATACGGGGGTGTAGAAGTCAACCTATTCTTCTGCTCTTGGAAACTCCTTTCACATGTATCATTCTATTGAAACTTGGCTGCTTGGTGTGTTAACTTTTTTAAAGGTGGAGAAATATAAGAAAACCCTTAAACAAACCTTCTATAATAACCTGCCAACCCAAGGAAACTAAGAACCTCCGTAGGTGTTGTTGGTCTTGTCCAGACCTTCACGGATTCTATCGTTTGAGTATTAACCCTTATTCTTTCATCAGATACAATATGGCCCAAGAATGCTATAGATTTTAACCAAAACTCACATTTAGAGAACTTTACATATAACTTACGATCACGAAGAACCTGTAACACCTGTTGTAAATGATTAACATGGTCCTCTTTCGATCTTGAATACACCAGACTATCATCAATAAATACTATCATGAACACATCTAAGAATGGCTTGAACACCCTATTCATCAAATCCATAAAAGTTACTGGTGCATTTGTTAGCCCAAATGACGTAACTAAAAACTCATAATGACCATACCGCGTTCAAAAAGCTGTTTTGGGTATATGTTTCTCTTTGACCCTCACTTGGTGGTAACCTAATCGCAAATCAATCTTTGAGAAACTCTTAGCACCTTGTAACTGATCAAATAAATCATCAATTCTTGGAAGGGGATATTTGTTCTTAATAGTCACCTTATTCAGTTGCCGATAGTCAATACACATTCTCAACGTGCCATTTTTCTTACACACAAATAACACTGGTGTGCCCCAAGGGGAGATACAAGGCCTTATGTTTTTTTAGAAAGTCTTTCAATTGCCCTTTTAACTCCTTTAATTCTGCCGGAGCCATTTTATATGGAGGAATAGAGATAGGTTGAGTATATGGGATCACATCAATACCAAATTCTACTTCTCGTTCTGGAGGTAAACCTAGAAGATCTTCAGGAAATACATCGGGAAATTCACTTACCACTAGAACTGATTGAAGATTTGGTGGCTCTGCATCTATATCTTTCACTCTTACTAGATTACATATGTACCCTTTAGACATCATTTTCTTTGCCTTAAGATAAGAAATAAATTTACCTCTTGGCACCCCAATATTACCCCTCCATTCAAGGATTACCTCTTTTGGAAAATGGAAATGCACCCTCTTAGTTCGGCAATCAACTGTGGCATAACAAGAAGCCAACCAATCCATACCTATTATAATGTCAAAGTCTACCATTTCTAGTTCAACAAGGTCAGCCAATGTGTCATGATCATAAACGGTTACTATGCAATTACGATAAACTCTTCTAGCTATAATAGACTAACCAATCGGTGTACACACTTTAAATGGATTAACCAGTGATTCCGGTGTTCTTTTAAAGTTTCCAACAATTAATGGAGTGACATATGATAGTGTAGAACCCGGATCAATTAATGCATATATATGTGAAAAGATGGATAATGTACCTATAACCACATTAGGAGAAGCCTCCAAATTTTGTCTGCCCGCTAGAGCATATGTACAATTCTGAACTCTGCTAGAACTAGCTGCTCCTTTAACACCTCTACCATGACCTATAGGTTGTATGCCCCTACCCAAAGAAGTAATCGATGATGACGATGCAACGGCTGATCCAGTAGGTCATGCTATACCACTCATGCCCCTTTGTGGGCACTCTCTCATGATGTACCCCGATATACCCCACCAAAAGCAAGCATCTATCCCAAACCGGCATACACCTAAATGAAGCTTACCACATTACCTACATGACTGTCGAGGAGGTCTTAATTGGCTCATATTCTCTTGCTATTGATACCCTACTATCCGTAAACCCTGGCTCTCACTTCTTTGCCAAAATTGATTGCCCATAAACCCTTGGAATAGGGGTGAAACACTTGCTGCAGAGTAGGAAGATGATGTCCTAGGTGGTCTGTTAGGAAACCAAGGTCTGAACTCACTTTGGGATGACAAAAACTACCTCATAGGTCTGGTCCTCCTGGGGTGTCCTCTTTCTAAATCTTATGTTCTTCTCCTTTGCCTTTGATCCTCCATTTTTTGTGTAAAAGCTTGTATCCTTGCTATATCCATATCTTTATTCAAAGCAACAAAGTACAATCTCTAACCAAATATGGATCCAATCTATCCACATATCGATGAACTCTATCATCCATAGTAGCTACTATATTAGGAGCATACCTAGCCAAAGAGTAAATCGAAGACTATACTCCCTCACGCTCATATTTCTTTGACGAAGATTTAAAAATTGATCTGCATGGGCCTTCCAAATTTCAAAGGGGAGGTAATGATCAAGAAATGCCTCTTTGAACTCTTTCAAACTAGCTGAAGGTTCACCTGTACCCCTAGATTGTTTCCAGTCTTCATACCATAATATAGCCTCCCCTTTTAACCTATATGCTGCTAGCTCAACTGTCTCTTTACGAGATACATGCATGATATCCAAGGCCCTTTGTATTTGATCAATAAAGTCTTATGGGTCTTCATTAAGATCTGACCCAGTAAATGTGGGAGGATCAAGTTTAATAAAATCCTGTGTTCGTAGACTAGCTTCCCTATCCGTACCACTGGTACCTGTAATTGGACTAGCTTGTCCTTGACCTTGTCCAGCAACTATGCGAGTCAACAATTCCACCGCATTTCTTAAATCTTGTTCAGTAGCATTAATAGGTGATTCTGAGGGTACTCCTCTCCTTCTTAGCTCTTCTGGAGATGGAGGAGTAGAAGAGGTCCATGATACAAACTCATCTTGAGCCTCACTTTGATTAACTTGTCTAGGTGGTGACTTGCTAGTCCCTTCTCCGGCAGCCACATCTACTTGCTTACTTTTATTCTTACTCCTTCTTGTAATCGGTATCTCTACTATAATGAAAAAAAAACAAATTCAATGGTTAAATATGACTCAACCTACATCCTTGGCTCTATTGCACGATCTAAGATATGAAGAAAAAGAGACAACTCCTAAATGTCCCGTAGCCTCTTGTCTATAGATGTGGTGCACAACACATCGACAAGCAAGAATATCCATAGAAACAACTTTGTAAACTCCATAGGATGACCTGCTCTGATACTACTTTTGTCACGCCTAAAATCCTATTGGAGCGGACAGGCACCCGTAGCCGTAAAGGCCCGAGAGAACCAACCCATAACCTTGCACTTACCATGCATTGCCATGAATATTTAAAGATGCTGCCAAATATGGATATTAAGATTTAATAAAAATAATCCACGCCGTCAAGCCCAAAACTATATATACATGACTTGGCCATTGGGGCCATAATGACTGGAAGACAAGGCACAACCACACTTCACTTTACCGTTTACAAAGCCTTTAAAAGAGACATAAACTTAGTTAAGGTCGGGAAAAGTCCCCGCCTTACACTTAGCTACTATACAATACCAAAACATATATTATAGACTCAGAAAGCCCCGAATTAACCTGGATCTCACCAATAGCTGTTGGATGTCCTGTACTCCTACTGGAGGGGTCTACTGGCTCCTGTGCCTGCAGCATGAAATGTAGGTCCCACGTAAGGTACGTTAGTACGAAAGAATGTACTGAATATGTAAGGCTGAAAGTAGTTATACATAACATAATAGCTCAAATAAAATCAGGTACAAGCATATAAATAGTGCTAATAGACAACCTTTACATGTATCTGTGGAATCATGTATATTACATTCTTTTCTTCACTTTACCATTCTCACTTTATAATCTTTGTAAGCCATGTGATACAAATGACAACCTGATCAGTGGTAAATACACAAGTTAGGATCGGCCTATGCTAGGCTTACACCCCTGAGCTGCCACCCATATATAAACGAATTTGGATCGGCCCATGCTAGGCTTACGCCCCTGAGCTGCCACCCATATATGACCAATTACCTTTGAGATTGTTACTTTGATGGTCATGACATTATTAAGCTTTGGGATAATTGTCCACCAGTACAAGAAATGAATAAACACTTGATGCAGTAACAATGAGGTAGGGAGAATTTTGTACATAAATGAAATGCCTAGGAGCTGAAATAACACATGGATCTTATTTGACTAAAAGGAGAACTTATGAAGCTTGCTTTTGAATGTAGACATGAAGACTAGGTAATAAGCATATATTGAGTTATTTTAACACATTAGGGAGTGGGATAAAGATTTTTAGCTACATAGGAGATCATACGCTGCCACTATGTATCATTTGCCATAGGAGAACTTTGAAAGCTCACTTTGGAACATAAGTGTTATAATTCATGCAAAAGAGTACGGAATGGAGTAGCCTTACAAACCTTGTTGTATTACTCCAGTATTAAGACAAATTAACCTCTCTCCTTTCAAATTACTTATCTACAATGAAGTACGTGGTAAAACTAGTATTTGTAATTAATTAAAAAATTTGGTCTATTCAACTTCACTCAAAATAGTAGCCGGGCAGCACGCCTATAATTCACCAAATCAAGGGTGTTCCTTCAACCCCTTCTCTTGTAATTACATTTGTACGACACACGGATTCATATAATATTCCCGGAGACTCCTTTGGCTTCATAACATATACAAAACAGTCCACAAAGTATGATAGGCAGCAAGCTTATACAACATCTAATTAAGTGGTGTATCATCTCACCCTCCTTTTATAGGTCAATATCAACAAATCACATCCTTTTTTAAGATAAACCAAGTTGTCCCCAAATATAGACATAAAACATCCCCTAAAACAGTCCCAAAATCCTTTATTATAGCAACCCAATATTGAACTCGTTATCCCTTTGCATTCTTAACAACAATATATACACAATTCTCCACTAAGACATGTATATAGAAAAGGGAAATAATGGGCAGTAGCTTTACCTTTTATGGTGGAAATCCTTATACTCTCAACTACCACAAGAACTTGAACTTCTTTTCACTAGAACCATAAAGAGGAGAAACCTTGTAGAAATTAGATAAAGGTGGACTGCCAAACTGAGAGGGCTGTTCTACACTTCAAACATGAAAAACATGATTTTCATCACCTTCTCATGGTTAAATTAAACTAAATCCATAAGTTAATTATGACTTACCTTGGCTTCAAAGAGGCAACTATACCAAGAACCCTAGAGGGGTTTTGTGGCTGCTACTTGAAGGAAGAGAGAGAGAGAGCTTGTTATCTTTGAGAGAATTCTGGTTATTTTACTGAATTATTATGAGTTAAAATGTGTCAAATTGACCCTTAAATAGGCTCTCTAGAACCTATATTTTAGGTCCATTTTCAACCATAAATTGATCCAAGTAGCTGATGCACCTACTTAGGGAGTTCAAGCTACTTAAAGGTCAAAGTAGGTGATGCACCTACTTGATTTATATTGTCTAAATTGGGCTTTTAGCTTGTTGGGATTTTGGGACAGATTTTTGGGGTTGGGCTGCCCATTCTCTTCTCCTTTTATTTTACTTAGCTTGGGCCTTAAAAGAGTCCATTAATATAGGCCTTAATCTGATCCATTAACTTAGTAGGTAATACACTTCTTTGGAATATTTAACTTGGCCCAAATTTGATCCATAACCTTGGGTCCATTAACTTGGTCCATATATCTCAAGTGGGTGATTCACCTACTAGCTTAATTAAGTCAAGCAAACACCTCAATAATTAACTCCATTTTCAGTTCTTAATCCCTTTAATTTAACTTACAGCTTGTGTACACTTGGTCATTTTAAACTTTAGATCCAAATGCCTACTTACGATCCCAAATTTAAATAGTTACATCCACATTAACTTAGTCGTGTAACATTAAAATGTACGGGTAGTTCCTTCAAATCCATCTTACCGTTGCTAGTCATATAGAAAACCGAGTCCATTAACCCTATTATAAGGCTATATCAAGTGACGTATAAGTAGAACTAGTACAAGTAGGATACGGGGTGTTACAATAGTCTCACCGTTGATCAATGAGAGGAGAAGGACAAGAGGTATACAGTTGGGTAGACCAACTATTTGATCTAAAGTAAGACCTATCCTTTGAAGCATAGTCACACTTGGGTGAGATAATTTCAGCATTTTTGAGGGATGCAAATATTGCTTTCTCCTTGTCCTGAAACCAACTCTTTCCCTTAGTATTTTTTAAGCTTCAGAAGGTGTTTTTGGGAAAGAAAATAAAGTAAAAAGAAGTAAAATAATATGAAGAAAGACAACTGAGAAGAGTATTCAAATAGAACAATACTATCACTTAAGGATAGGAAAAATGGGAAGTTTTTTATATTGATCTTTGACTTCAACACAAGGTCTTGGTTTCTCATTATGTTGGATAAACTAGTGTTAAGGAAAAACAGAAGAAGAGTATCTTATCCATTTCAATAATAACACATTACCACTTTTAAGCAAAGAAGCAAGCCATAAAGAGACTTGTTCCATATTTGAGATTCAAGCTTTGCATCTTGTTTCAAATACACCTAAGTGATATAATGAACCAATAGAAATACTTAATATTAGAGAGCATTCCATAGAATAGACTTAGCCTAGTTTCACCTTTATTTTGAGCAAACGTGTTAACACATGTATCAAAATCTCCAAGGGATTCTTAACTGTGCTTTACACTTTAAGGAATCACTAGTTCTTTCTTGGTACTATGCACCAAGGAGAACTATAAGTTCAGCCTTTTAAACACTCATAGAACCTAAAATATGATTAAAATAGTGTAAGAAAAATAGAGAAGAAACTTGACATTTGTCAAAGCAAAAAACAGTTAAAAAATCACATAAGAAAAGACCCAAACATGTCCAACCAATCTCACATAATAATAATGGACAAATCTGAGCAAAACACATGAGAAGACGCACTGTTTTAGTCACCAAAAATCATCCTACTCCTCTCTTTGCCAAATCACAAGGATTTAAGTATCAAAATATCCTAGAAAAATTCTTGGATTACATATCATTAATTTGACATATCCTTTACTTCTTCTTGAAACTTTGAGTCAAGAGAAGCTTGAAAGATAGTCTGATTTAGCACATAAGAGAAACAGAGTGACAAATCACACTTAAGATTAAAAGGAGAACTCAAAACTTTAATCAATGGACTAGAAAAATATGCATAAGGATGACACATTTAATCAACTAGGCTTATTTCATCCTTCGCCTCTTCTTGACAAGTTCAAAATAACTTTTACATATCAAGAGGGTCATGGACGGATCTTTAAATAAAATGCCCTTCATTTGTGGACCAACTCTATTATTCCCATTGACATTGTGAGTCAAGGAAACTTGGGAGTGGTTCTACTATACACAAAGAGAAGAAAGCAAGAAAATAAAATAATTTCTTACAGCTGTAATAGGCCTAAATCTCATCTAAACAAAAGAGGTAAAAATAGCCTAGAATAGTGACATATCACTAGCAAGATAACAAGGTAAGCAAATCAAAAAAAGTGAACCTCAACTAATCAAAAGATAAAACAGTCATTAGAAACAAAACTACACAAACTTAATATCATGATTTAAAAAGCAAATAATGCTAAAATAGTAAACATATAAAAAAGTAACAAGAACACACAAATAAAAAACATGGTCTTCAAGACCTGATCAACACACAATTCCCACTCTCACCTAATGTATGTGAGATTCAAACTACCAAAATAGTAAAGAAAACCATAATAGACCCTGGATACTACAACAATGAAACCACTCCTACAATCGAGTGTGGAATTCAGCTACTACTACTATTGTTAACAAAACTATAATTAGAAAAATATTAAAATATGTAAGAAGAACTACCATAACAATGAGAACCAACACTACATAAATTGAATCCAAGTAACAGAGATAATGGTTTGTATAACATGACCATATAATTTGACCTTGAATTTCCAGAACATAACCATATAACCATTTCCAAAATATAACCATATAACAAATTTATTTGAAAACAACTTTGTGACAGTTGGCAGATGTATCAAAACCAAAAGAGATAATTGTTGCTACTAGCCGACGACCGGTTAATCGATTGGATATCTTCTTGCTGTGACTGATCAAAAGTTACTGACAATATGTCAGTATCCAATTGAAGCCCAGGGTACATACGATTAAGTCATTCAAGGATGTCAACCGTCACTTCATGATGGATGCTTCTTTTTTGTTGTTCTAATTTTTCCAGCATCCTATCTTCCAAGTCATTTAAATTTTGTTGCATCTTACTGGTAGCACTTGAAAAGGATTTAAGATGCCCCTTCCCATTCAAGGAAATTTTACTAACTCCTTGACCATATAATCTCATGAATCATGGATGTTCAGGTCCCAGGACAGCTGCACAACCATCAACAAATTGACTGTCATCTTCACTTTGTTCATGACTTTGAACTTCCTCCATTTCAGCCTACAAGTCAAGTTTAAATGAAGATAATTCAAGCAAAACAAACTGATCCTATATAAGAACAACTAAACAATGTCAATAATATAGATGATTAATATAATTTTATTTATCATAGACTCATTAGTGTCCATTTATGCTCGACCGGGTTTCCTTTTTCTTATAACCACAATGATTTCTTTAAGTAAAACTTCACCAAGGGTTTTCTTCTCTTTTTACTAATTATGTAATGGTTAGTATCAAAAACCTTTTAATGACAACAAGCTTATATTTAATGAGAGATTAAGAAGAGAACAAACCAATTGGTCAAGTATCACAACAAAACTTATTTTACCAGCAGTATGCGAATTCTTCAATTTTTGTCAATTCTTTGTATTTATTTCACTCATTTTCTGAAAATAAATGAGTCATAAAATTTACTTAAACAATAAATCAAGAATAGTTAAGTGAGTCAATGCAAATATAAATAAATAGAGTGATCAAATTCTTATTTCATTTCCTTCACAATGATCAAACAAAACTATTTAAATACAGTTTTAGAATGGTGTTTCATTATATTATGATTTATTTGTAGGATATACACAAAATAGAACAATTTTAAAGTGTGCATGATCTAACCTTGAACTCATCAGAGTTAAAATATTTGAGAAGATCCTTGAAATCATATTCTGAAATATTATAGGGCTTGTTTGCCATTTGAAGATCGTCATTAACAAATGTTTAAAGTGCTTTCTATACAAATAATTCTTGTACTTCTTCCGAGAATATTGAATTCCATCAAAAACCCACTTCTGTCTAGTATCAGAAATATTATATTTGTCCTACAATTTGTTCTTTGGGTTAGTAATATATAAAGTACAAAATGTTCTTAACCAAAATTAGAAAAGTAAGAACTCAAACCAGAGTATATTCCCACAAATCCTTTTTTGTATCTACATGATTTCACTTGTGTATATGAAGTAGGCAAAACATTGCATTTCTTGCCAAAGTTCCAAGAAAGCTACCCAACTCTGCTACAATTGCTTTCGTAGGACCAACTGATTGTTTGTAGCTATTCAGAACAATGTGTTTACATTCTTTTCGTGCATGTACATGTTGCATAATTTTCTTTTCTCCTTCTTTTTTCTTGACTCAAAGGGAATACAATAATACGAGGAATAATTAAACAACATATGATGCAACAATGTAAGCTGATTTTATAATGAAATGCACCTCAATATTTAAAAGTAAATTTAAATGTGCTTGCCTTCTTCTCTACATAGTTCATTTTCTTCATAATTCAGTGGTTCTTATTGCATTTGGTCCTATACATCTTGTCCTTATAGAGTGGAAGAATCTCTTAGCACTTGTTGCAATTATTCCTCGGTAACTTTTGTTACTACAATTGAAGAATTCATAGGCACTTGTTGTAGTTGTTCCTGAACAACTTGTACTTTGAGACTGGGTGAATTTTGAGTCACCTGTTGTAATGATTCATGCACAGCCTGTGGTTCTACAGTGGAAGATTTCTGAGTCACCTATTGAATTACTTTCTGCACAGCCTGTACTTTTACATTTGAAGAATTCTGAGACAATTGTTGCACTTGCTTGTATGAAGCTTGTGCTTTTAGAGTGGTGGACTTTCGAGGCATTTGTTCCTGTAAAGGTTGTGCTTTAAGAGACGTAGACTTTCGAGGAGATTTTTGAGGCACTTGCTCCTGCATAGCTTGTGCATTCAGAGGGGAAGTCTTTTGAAGAGACTTTTAAGGCATCAGTTCCTATATAGCTTGGGCTACTAGATCAATAGAAGAGTTTTGACGCAAAATTTATTCACCATTAGTTCTTGTTCTCAATGACAAAATTAATTTTCCTACCAACTTCCAGTTGTCATGTATTTCCTTCCTTTCATATTACTGTTTATCATGGAGTCATGACTACTAAATCTCGCAAAACAGTACTACGCGTAAGCATCATACTTATCAAGTTATAATTGTAGTCCAAGTTGTGAAAATTTAAAAAGCAGTGCAAGAGACATAAATTTGAATCAACAGGTGCAATCTTTTTGAGCAATCAATATGCAGAAATTAAAATACAGTGGAAGTGTTAGTCTGTTATCCCTTTTCAAAATAAGCTTAAACTTGTTGTTCCTATATTAAGTATTACTAATAACTTTTCTCAAAAGGAACACCTTACAAATGGCTCAAATAACAGTTAGGCTAGCAGTAGTAATATAGTATTTCATTGTTCATACAAAGGAAACAACCAAGTAGTATAGTCAAATTTTTACATTTCGGTCAATGACAAAGTTGAAACAGATGTAGCAAGGACATGACCACTCGAGTGCCACAGTTTTAAATTTCCACAACCAAAAATAAAAATAAATCTGCATAGAGTTAATTAGATGATTCACAAACCTTCCAACAAGTATAGTCATTCAGTATTGAAGTTGAGACTCCCTTCAATGATTCACTAGCTAGCTTGCACACTAGATAGTGAATCTTCTGTAAAAATTAAGCAACTTATAACAAAATTCTAAGGAAAAAAGAACTAATAAAATTGAATAATTAGATATAAGTAAGAAACATAACAAAAGTATTTCAGTCAAAAGACCTTTATCAATCAATCAAAACAAACTAAAAGCACATGATCAATATATATTTACAACAAGTTCAGAAGTTTTTTTTTTGAGGTAAATATATCTGATTAATAAGGACCATCAAGTTGAGTTTACGGGCAAAAGTTTACTGGAGAGGTAGCACCAGTACAAGATCCTAATCTAGAGTCAAAGAGAAACCAAATTGACAAAAGTGTCAATTATAGGAGACAAAACATTCCAGGAAAATAAGTTTACTAGCAGCTAGCTTTTACAGAAATATTTGAGCTACAAAAGTTCTAAATTTTGTTATTTAATCATCCACCTCCATCCATTCCCAATCAATATAATCATAATTATCCTCTTCTTCTGATGTTTCCATAGCTTCTGAATATTGTGCACCAGGTGGCACATCAACAACATTGATAGAGATATCTTCTCTTGACTATCTAATGTTATCATCAGGTAATCTGTTTGAGGAACCAATGTCTACAGTAGGCTCCCTCCAAAATGTTTCTCCTATATTAGGAAAAATTTCTTCCTCCAAGTCATACAAATCGACAGGGACTTTATTCCTTGAATAGTAAACATCCATATCAATTGGATCTTCCACATAGAAAACTTGATGCACTTTAGACGCCAACACAAAAGGGTCATCCGTACTACGTAATCTATTGAAGTACACAAGGGTCAACCCATACTCATTTTTTTCATTATGAAACCAAGCATATCTAAATAGTATAACACCAAAACAACTATAATAATCAAATTCAATAATTTCTTCAATAGCACCATAATAGATAACCTCTCCATCAATGGAATTTTGAGGGCACTAGTAAAACTGTCAGTTGTCGCAGCCAAAGACACTCCACTATTTTGAGACTTCCATGTGGAATCTCATTTTAATGTACGAAATTTGTATCTATTGACAAATTATGTCGTATAGCTTCTGGTTTCCACCCTATTAGGCTCTTTAGCCAGCTAACTTAACTGACATGGAACTTCAGCAGTTTTAACTTTCTCTTTCAACCAGGTTCCAAATTCTTGACTATAAATTCTTGCTCTTGTCCATGCTTTTTATCTAATAGTACCCTTAATTAAATCCTTATATTCCCTGCAAATATGAATAATTCAAATTCAACCATTAAACATTTATAATTAAAGTTTAAAGTACAATAACAAAATATATAAAGTTCAATATATAAAGACTTACTTGATAAAATTCTCTAATTGTTCATATCCAGTATTGAATACAATATATCGATGTGCTTCACATGATAACTGTTGATCAATCTTCAAAGTCTTTCTTTTTTTTATTTCTCTTTTCCAATTGGATGCCCTATCTTAGGGAATATAGTTTGTAGATCATCTTGCTCTTATTCAGCATCCTCATCATACTCAGTTTGGTACCTACTGAATCTTGCCTTCACTTCATCATGTTGGTATCTCAAATAAAAGGTCAAGAACTCGTGGGAAACAAACTCCTCTATAATTAAAGCTTCCAGATTAAATCAATTACGAACTAAGTCCTTCAACTCACACAATTCTCTCTCCATTAGATACATATAACAAAGATGATTTGGACCCCCCCCCAACTTAATTTCATCTACCAAATGGATAGGTAAATGATCTATTATATCAAAAAAAGTTGGACGAATTTTTTTTTCCAACTCATATTCAACTTCTTTGATTATGGTCTACAATCCCTCTAGATCAGCCCACTTTATAACCTTACTACATATGGCTTTAAGAAGTTTCCCAACCTAATCAAGACTACTGTAACATTCTTGGGCAACATTTTTCGAACTATAATTTGGAGCAAGTAATGCATCATAATATGAGAATCATGGCGCTTATAGCCTGATATTTTAATTTGTTCACGTTTACACACTTTGATATATTTGAGGCACACTTTTTGATAATTTGGCATTCTTAAACACATTACAGAATAATTTTTTTTCTTCTGGTTTCATGGAAAAATAGGATTTAGATAAATAAACTTTTCCCCTTGTACTATCTTTTACTGGATGAAGCTCATTCCCTATCCCCATTTCTTGCAAGTCACAGTGAGAATTAATGTGATCCTTTGACTTTCCTATTATATCCAGTAAAGTCGCATGCAAACTATTAAAATGTTTCTTCTCAATATGGATTATATCTAGATTGTACCTCATCAAATTTGTAGGCTAATATAGTAATTAAAAGAAGATGGATCTTTTCTTCCATGGACCCTCAATAGTACGATGCCTTTTCTTTGGCCCCTTTCCAAAGACACTGTTGAAATCTTGTAACTTTTTAAGAACTTTTGTGCCCGACAAAGGTGCAGGTACAGGTCTATAATCCTCCGCACCATTAAATAATTTCTTGTCTCTTCTAAATGGATGATCAGGAGGAAAAAATGACTGATGACCTAAGTAACACATCTTACAACTATATTTAAGGTATTGAGAGAATGTGTTATAGTTACAAGTTGGGCATGACAATCTCCCTGTATTGCTCAATTCAGACAGCATTGCTAGCGTTAGAAAATCACTAACTTGCCATAATAAGATTGCACGTATTTGAAACTTTGCTTTCACTGAGCATCATATGTTTCTACCCCAAATTCCCATAGCTTATTCAATTCATCAATTAGTGGTTTTAAGTACATATCATTATCATTTCCTGGAGACTATGGACCTGGAATGATTGTTGACAATATTATGTAGTCCGACTCGATAAAAATCCACGGTGAAAAAATATAATTCATCAACATAACAGACCATGTGCTATAGGAAATGCTAATGGTTTAAAATGGATTGAACCCATCACTTGAAAGACCCAATATAATGTTTTAAGGATCATTCGAGAAGGTTGGATGAAATGAATCAAATTCTTTCAAGCTTCTCTATCAGTAGGGTATCTTAAATTTCTATCATTTCACATTCAGTAGCATGTGATCTCATTGCAATTGCCATTTCAACACACATAAACATTCTCTGAAGCCTCGGCTTCAAAGGATGATGTGTAATGATCACATGACACTTTCGATTCTTGAAACCAAGAGAATGTGCAATAACTTGGGTATGTTTGGTGGGTATGATGTGTTTTCTGTTCTATATTGCAGGAGAATAGGTTTTTGGAAGCAAAATGATAAAGAAGGAAGAAAAATGCTTGAAAATGGAGTATCTAAAGATGAAAGAACTAGGTTCTGCACCAGAGAAGTGACTTACAACACGACTCCCGAGCCGTGAGTCCACCCACGTGACATGGTTGGGTATTGTGAGTCAACATCATAGATGTCCAATGTTTCCTGATTTCCATGAAACTGACTTATGTGGCGTGACTTGGATCTACGACACCAAGTCACGATACCATGGAAAGTTGTCGACTTTGTTTTCTTGTTTTGTTTAGTATAGGATTCATCTTGTATCTATAAATACCCTTGTATTGTCCTATGTCTAGGAGTTAGTCAGTACATTATTTTGAGACATATTTCCAGTATTTTGACGCATTATTGATTTTGTAATCTTGGATTACCAGTTCAATGATTTCTATTAATATTGAGATTTTAGAGTTTTCTTCATTATTTTGAGTTTACATTTATGTTTTCAACTTTAAATTCTTATTGTGGTCTTACAATATTGAGCAGCTAAACTCATTAACTAGGGTTGTGTAAACCATGAGGAATTAACAAAACAGGTTAAGTGAGAAGCAAATTCTGAACCATTGTGAATGCATGTATTATTATTACCTTCGTTATAATTGATCTTCTAACAGTTGCAAACGTTAGATACTCACCTGTATTCTAAATTTACTAGGGAAAGAGGTAAAGATTGGGTAAAGGGAATAACAACAGAGATTTGAACCTATCAACCTTTATCTAATAACTTGAGCCGTAATAGGGATAGTTATCTGAGATCCAGGACAAGAGTTAGTAATGCGACACTCGGAGACCGAGAGGAGAAGAGTTAAATTTGTCTAACTAAGGTTGAGAGACGTTTAGATGAACACATCTTGTTAGATTTTGCATGCAACGTAGCGGGACAATTTTGTCAAGCACAAATAATTGGTGAAGTTAAGGAATCATTGGGGATCACATTCCTAGTGTATTTCTCATATTGTTTATAAATCCATAAATCAGAAATTGTTATTGTTACCATTTATTCACTAAACCCCCTAGTTTCACGTATTTGCCAAATACTCAGACTAGCATTCTACATAATTTCATCCTATTCCCTATGGGAAGTTGGGTCCTATATTTGATACAGTGACCGTATTATACTTGCTTGAAGGTATATTTTGGGCGACATCAAATTTTGGCGCCGTTGTCAGGGAACTACGGTTACGGAGTTGAGTATTTTGCTTGTTGGAGTTGATTGGTTTTATTTCATTATACTTTTAAGGGCACACGCCGTTGTATGCCCAAATACTAAGAGTCAAGGCAATCCCCTGATTCCACTTGACCCTGAAATAGAAAGAACTTTAAGAGCTAATCGAATAATGGTGAATACCGATGGAGTTCAGGATCCTACAGCTGCGGGAGATATTCATAGACAATCAATTCAGCTTGTTGGTCATGAAACAGCGGACCAAACTACTTCTCGGTTAACACGAGAAGAGCAAGCTAGACAAGTTGCTCTTAGGCAAGCAGATAAAGATAATCGAGTTATGCAAGAAGCAGCACAGCATCTGGCTGATGCTGAAGAAAGACAAAGAAGACTGAGGGCACCTCAAAGACCACATGTGCCAGTTTATGGTAATCCTTAAGAAGAAGATGTGGTTTATTTTGAGCAAATTGAGACTGGTGCCATCAGAGTGACCTCAGGGCACAAAGTTTGACATTACAAGTGCCATGATCCACCTACTTAACTTAAAACGTGTATTCGCGGGTCTTACTATAGATGATCCAAATATGCATGTGATGAACTTTGTGGGGGCTTGCACTTCTTATAATTTGCCTGGAGTGGACCAAGAGGCTATTCGGTTAAGATTGTTTTTGTTTTCTTTAAAAGGAGAAACGACTTTGTGGCTGGCTGAATTACCACAAGGTTCCATTACTACTTGGCAAGAGCTGAGAAATCAATTTCTGGAAAGATTTTTTCCACCTTCCAAGATGCTACAATTGAAGGATGAGATTTATAACTTCAGAAAACTACATTCTAAAGCCTTTTAAGAGACACGGATAAGGTTCAAGAAGAAGTTTTAGAATGTCTCAAATCATAGGATGACTGGTAGGAGTATACTTGAAATGTTCTACAGGGCTTTGAATGCAAATACTAAGGTTGTAGCAGATACTATCATTGCAGAAGAATTTATGAGTTTGAGGTGGGAACGAGCTTCAGAGATCTTGGATCGTATTACTAAGACTAACCGAGGATGGCATACTCGGGAGGCAGAGACACCGGCTGGTACATACACTTATTGGAGCATCAACAGTACAACGGGCTTTGTATGAGTCTGTAGCTCAAGAGGTTGCACAACTGAGAATAGAAATTGGTTTGCTAGCCAAATAGATTGCGGCTAGAGATGTGGAAAAGGTACATGTCATAAGTGCATAGGGTAAAACATCTAAGTGTGATGATTATGAATCTGATAAGAAAGCTAAATACTTGGATCGAGAAGTGATGGGTTTCTGAGCCAAGGGCCAAGGGTCTAATCAAGACTCTTTGAACTTGAGGTAAGGAAATCAAGGTCGGAACTATTATGGAGACAATTACAATAGGCTAGGATATAGAGACGGAGAGCGAGATCGTGATGGAGACTGGAGATGAAAAGATGTTTATAAGGCGAAGAGCGATGTTGATATTCCACCAGGGAATCGTGATACTGACTACGAAAATTCACCAATGGAAACCCTTCTTACCAAATTGGTTAAAGGATTAGAGAACCAAGAAAATTGCTTAAAAGAAGTTAGGGCGGACATTTCGGGAATAAGACAGAAAGTTGAATCTCACTCAACTGCAATAAAATAATTAAAGCAACAGTTCGGGCAGATATCAGTGGCATTAAAAAAACATCAACCAGGCACTCTACCAAGCAACACCATTCAAAATCCAAAAAATGATGGACATTGTTTGGCCATCGCTACAAGAAGCAGAAAAAGCACGACCAACCCATTTATTCCCGCAGGTAATGATAAGAAAGTTGAGCCAGTGGTGGTCGATTAAGAGGTTGAGATAGAGCTAGAAAATTTAGCAGCAGACAACAGTATTAATAAGGAAGTGGAATCTGAAAAGAGTAAGGAGAAGGAGGTTCCACAAATATTGAAAACTATCCTACAACCTCCTCCTCCCTTTTCTCAAAGGTTGAAAATGAAGGCCGAGGAAGGTAAGTACCAAAATTTTATTACAATGTTGAAAGAGTTATCAGTAAATATCCCCATTGTTGTGGCTTTGAAGCAGATGCCCGGTTACGCAAAGTTCATGAAAGACTTAGTGACGAAGAAGAGAACTGTCAGTTTTGAGTCAGCAGATAACTTGCATCATTGTACTGCAGTTTCTTCGCGTTCCCTAGTTGAAAAGAAAGAGGATCCAGGGGATTTCACAATCCCTTGTACTATCGGGTCTTACAACTTTGCAAAGGCACTGTGTGATTTGGGTGCTCGCATTAACTTAATGTCGCTAGCCGTGTTCAAGCAGTTGGGGTTAAGAGCACCAAAACTGACTTTTATGAGGCTTCTAATGGTAGATAGAACTGTGAAAAAGCCGATGGGCATTCTGTAAGATGTTTTGGTAAATGTTTCATCTTTCATCTTTCCAGCTGACTTTGTAATTCTAGATTGTGAAGTTGACTTCAATGTTTCTATCATCCTAGGGAGACCATTCCTTTCCATTGGTCATGCTTTGGTTGACATGGAAACTGGGCAGATAAAATTTAGGTTAAATAATGAACAAGTTACTTTTAATATTTGTCATTCCATGAAGCAACTGAAAGATATGTGGGTAATTTCTGTAATTAATACGCTTGATGAGAGTGCCACAGTCGTTCCAATTGAAGAAAGGTTGGGGGTAGAAGCTCTTGCAACTGTGGTTATGAATTTTGACAGTGATAGTATTGAGGATTACAATGAGATGGTAGGAGCGCTTGATGTTAGGGGATCCTACACTTATGCTCTGAAGAAACTTGATCTCGATGTAAATAATAGGGTAACCCCACAAGCTCTCCCTTCTGTTGAGGAGCCTCCAGTATTAGAGCTTAATGCTCTTCCTTCTCACCTTCATTACACATTTTTAGGATCTAATAACACCTTTTCTGTAATCGTTTCTGCTGAATTAGTAGGATGGCAGGTAGAAGCTCTGGTTTCAATATTGAAGAAATTTAAAAGGGCCATTAGTTGGTCTATTGCTGATATTATAGGGATTCCACCCGACATTTGCACTCATAAGATCCATCTTGTTCCTGAGTGTATACCAAGCATTAAGCACCAACGTCGTCTGAACCCACCTATATAGGAAGTTGTGAAGAAAGAGATCATTAAGTGGTTAGTTGGAGGTGTAGTCTACCCCATTGCTGATAGCAAGTGGGTAATCCCAGTGCAGTGTGTACTAAAGAAGGGAGGAATCACTGTGGTTCCAAATGATAAAAATGAGTTAATCCCAATGAGGCCAGTAATCGTAAGGAGAGGTTGCATGGATTATCGGAAGCTAAATTCTTGGATCGAGAAGGACCATTTTTCTATGCCCTTCATGGACCAGATGTTAGACCGCCTTGATAGTAGAGGATGGTATTATTTCCTCGATGGTTATTCGGGTTATAATTAGATTTTCATCGCTCCCAAAGACCAAGAGAAGACCACTTTCACTTGTCCATATGGGACGTTTTCATTCAAGAGGATGCCTTTTGGATTATGTAATGCATCGATAACTTTTCAACGTTGCATGATATCCATTTTTTTTTGACATGGTGGAAGACACTATTGAGGTATTTATGGATGATTTTTCGGTTGTAGGAGACTCTTTTAACGATTTCTTGGCTCACCTTGCTAAGCTATTGCAAAGATGCGAGGAGTGTAACTTGGTGCTAAATTGGGAAACATGCCACTTTATGGTAAAAGAAGGTATTGTGTTGGGGCATCGAATCTCAAAGAAGGGTATCGAAGTAGACAAAGCAAAGATTGAGGTTATTTAAAACTTACCCCCACCTATTATGCAAACTTTTGGAGAAAGAGGTAAAGTTCATGTTTGATGAGGCATGCCTAAAAGCCTTCGAGTGTATAAAAGGGAAATTGACTTCAGCCCCCATTATTGTCTCACCAGACTGGATGATGCCATTTGAGGGTATGTGTGATTCTAGTGGAGTAACTTTGGGTGCAGTCCTTGGCCAATGATATGAAAATATTTTACATTCAATTTAATATGCTAGCAAAGTACTTAACCCAACTCAAAAGAACTACACTGTGACTGAACAAGAGTTGTTGGTAGTGGTCTTCGCTTTTTAAAAATTTCATTGTTTTTATTGGCATAAAGGTAATTGTGCATACAAGCCATGCAATACTTCAATATCTTATGTCGAAGAAGGATGCTAATCCAAGATTGATTCAGTGGGTGATTCTACTGTAAGAATTTGATTTTGAAGTCAAGGACCGAAAGGGAATCGAGAATTAGGTCGCTGACCATCTATCATGCCTTGAGGAGGAGGCCATGCTTAAATTAAGGGATGATCTTGATATTGATGATACTTTTCTAGATGAGAAAGTGTTGGCAGCATCACAAGGCCTAATCCATTGGTTTTCAGATTTTGCCAACTTTTTGGCAAATGACCTAGTCCCAGAAGATATGCCGTACCAGCAATGGAGGAGGTTCATGTATGTGGTGAGAAAATTCTTCTGGGATGAGCCTTACCTGGTTAGAGTATGTGCGGATGGTATGATTCAAAAGTCTATCCCACAGGCTGAAATGATGAGTATCTTGGAAGCATGTCATTCATCTCCAGTTGGGGGTCATCATAGTGGTATGTGAACTCTGCACAAGATCTTACAATGCGGTTATTATTGGCCTACCATCTATAAATATGCTCATGACTATGCTCAGGCTTGCAACCAATGTCAAATACAAGGGAATATCTCACACAGACATGAACATCCTATGACAACTATCCTTGAGCTCGAATTGTTTGATGTATGGGGAATTGATTTTATGGGCCCCTTTGTGAGCTCATATGGGATGAAATACATTTTGTTAGCTATTGACTATGTTTCTAAATGGGTGGAGGCGATTTCTCCTCCCAATAATGAAGGAAGAAGTATCACGACATTCTTGAAAAAGAACATATTTTCACAATTTGGGACACCACGAGTAATCATTAGTGATGGAGGATCCCACTTCTACAATCGATTGTACAATACCTTACTTGAAAAATATGGTGTCAAACATAAAGTTGCAACACCTTACCATCCTCAGATGAGCGAGCAAGTTGAAGTGTCAAATCATAAGATTAAGTCAATGTTGGCAAAGATGGTGAACGCAAATAGAACTGATTGGGCGAGAAGATTAGATGATGCTTTATGGGCTTATCGAACTGCATTCAATACACCTATTGGTGCCTCACCATATCAGTTAGTTTTTGGTAAATCATGCCATCTGCCGGTCGAACTTGAACATAAAGCATTATGGGCATTGAAGAGGTTGAATCTGGAATGGAGTGATGCGGCTAAATTGAGGCTAGATCAGATGAATGAGATGGATGAATTTCATCTACAGGCTTATAAAAGTTTAGCACTTTATAAAGAAAATAAGAAATTGTATCATGACCAAAAAATTGAACGATGAGAGTTTCATCTAGGAGATTTGGTGCTACTCTATAACTCCAGGCTTTGCCTTTTTCCTGGAAAACTGCAGTCAAAATGGTCTGGACCATTCACTGTTGTTAGGGTATTCCTACATGGAGAAATTGAGCTAAAAGGTAATAATGATGTCTTTTTTAAGGTCAATGGTCTGCGTGTAATGCACTATGTGGGAATCACTGAAGAAATAAAGACATGTGAGGAGCTTAGTCTTGATGAAGGTTGAGTATTCAAGATAGTCATGTCGTGCCGCGATGTTAAATCAGGCTCTTCATGGGAGGAAACCCATGGGCTTGTTGGTGAAGTCTGAGTAACTAACCTAGCCAAGTCGTGCAGCGACGTTAAATCAGGCGCTGCTTGGGAGGCAACCCGAGGTCTAAGTTGGTTGTGATCTAATTAGTGGAGGATAAGTAGTTGGAATTTACAATATTGAACTATATATGTTCACTATAACCCATGACGCTGATTCATAGGATGTAAGTTCATCAACGTAATGTGGGGTGGTACCGTATAAGTCAGAGAAAATTATACCTGCAGGAATTGACTTACGCCAGGGACCCACGTGTCAACCCACGTCACGTGGGTGGTGCCGTGAAAAGCAGAGCAAATTTCACACTTGTAGGAATTGACCTAAGTCTGAGACCCACGTGATGTAGGTCAACCCATATCACGTGGGTGGTGCCGTGAAAAGCAGCGAATCAACTTAACCCAAGATCCGACCCGACCCGACCCGACCCAACTACATATATATTTTGGTATACCCCTCAAATTCAACCCAACTTCAAATCCAAATCAAACCTTCTCAAATACAAATCCTACCATAAACCCTATTTTCAAAAAATCCAACAAATTCTCACACACCAAATCCAAAATTCTTCAATTCCCAAATAGAAAATTTGAAATTCATCAAATCCTCACTACCTAAACCCCATAATCCCCAAAATCTGACCCACCAAACCCAAAACCCGACCCAAAAACCCAAACAAAACCCAACCCAATGCCTCCCAAATTAAACCCCAAACATGGAGACATGGGTTCTTCCTTATGAATCCAAACCAAAAATCTCGAATTTATAACTAGGTTGCGTGATGAACCTTTGGTGTCACATAAGAGTGGATCCGAAGAAGTATACACATTGGCTACTGATGATGCTTCACTGGTACCTCATACCACAAGGTTACAAACTAGGGCACAAGTTGCTGCCCGAGCCACACTTCAGCCTATCCGACAACCTACCAAGTTGGCTACTCCTGATCAGTCTTCTAATTTTGCCCCCCCCCCCAGTCTGAAAAGGGAGAGGATGCTTCGATAATCGGTGATGAATAGGAGGTTGATATTTTTGGATCTGAGGAAAATGCTGAAGGACCTGATGATTCTGTGGTTGAGGCAACAACATCTATTTCTGGCACTGGGGGCAAAATTCCATGACTTCCTCCCAGCGAAGGGAAAACCAATGATAATGTGTTTAGGGTATGAGGTACTTTTATGACAAGGATGTTAAACTTACTAAGCAGGGTGTGTGTAGATACAATATTACTGAGGAGCCCCGATATCAGCTAGAGGAGTTAAAAGCACCACCCGATATTAAGGCAGTGTTTGATCATTTTGGATTTGGGTGGATGGCGGAGCCTCCTGTTCACTCTAGCCCAGAGTTGGTCCACGAGTTTTATGCTTCTTATGCTGCATCTGTTGAGTTGATCACACCTTTTGAGCAGCGGCTTTGGGACCAACCACCATTGACTCACACTATGGTTCAGGAGACCAGAGTAGATATCTCTGAGCAGACCATCCACAGATTTTTATTTGGGGCTAACATCCATTTCCATCCAAAACTGCTGAGTTTGATCACCATATGGAGACTGTCAGAAATAGGACTAAGATAAGGGACGTCGATCAGCGGTTGTAGTTACTATGGTAGATTGCGGGGTATATAGCAGAGGATGGTGTTGATGATAGTTGGGTAACTGGGAAGCTGGATATCAAGAAGTCCACACTCCACTTTGCAGGCCAGTTTTGGTGGTCGGTGGTTAGGCACTATTTGGGTCCCACTAATGCTAATAATTCACTCTCTTTGGATCGGGTTGTGTTTGTAGAAAGCATCATTGTCGGCTATGACATTAATATCGCCTGATACATCATTAGGGAGTTCCATGAGCATACCTTTAGAGATTTTACCAGCATCCATTTCCCTTGTCTGATTCAGGGTCTATGTGATAGTACGGGTGTGGCAAAGATGCCTGCCATAGATCATTATATCGAGGTGACCTGCATTGCAGATATTGGGTTGATGCAACAGCGAGGAGCTTACCCAGTTCTTCCTTGGAGGTCTCAACCTTCTGGGTCATCAGAAGCAGCCCTTTCTGAAGGGCCTGGAGATAGAGAGGAGCCGGTTAGTACACCTATGCCCATTCCAGCATCGGTGAGTATACAAGAGACAGTGCATGTATATGCTGAGGGTACAAGCCCAGTGATTGATTATGAGGTCACAGGTACTACAGCACACACACCCCTTCTAGTATGGTTTCAGTTTTGAGGGACTTTCTACAGCAGTTGGTGGATCGGTAGATACAGATGTTTGATAGGCAAGCTCATACTGAGGCACAGATGGCTAAGTTGGTATCCTAGCTTAAGCCTTGGGTTAGGACCATGGTAGAGGCTACAGAGGCTAGAGTGGAGGCCCGTATGACTGCAGCTATGGATAGATTTATGAGAGAGCTGCATGCGAGGATTGATAGTTTTGAGGCACGGATGGCCACCCAGATGAGTTCGGCATAGATTCCTTAGATGGTAGGATTGACACAAGAGGTGGATGTATTGAGAAAGGAGGATAGAGATTTGGCACTGAGCAGCACTTCTAGTATTCCACCTATGCCTGTTCCAGCCCCGATGAGGCCGGTGTTCGAGGTGGATTTATTTGCTGATGAGGAGCCTCTTACTGATAGAGGAAAGAGACCATGTAGTTTGTAGGATCAGGTTGATAGTGTTGATAAGTTCGAGGATGATTTTTGGAGAGTAGTTAAGGCCTCTAGAGTAGAGTACCATACCAATCAGATTGCTCAGAAGGAGAGGGCACGGGGTGCATCTTCTAGTCAGGAACCCCCTTCACCGAATGCATCTAGCCCAGAGCCCCGAGAGAATGCTGATGATCTTGTATTGGGAGGGTCCACATCCAGCACCTAAGGTACCATAGGTATTTCTTTACTCCCTTACACTTATGTTATTGTTAGCTATGCACTGGGGACAATGCACCATTATTTAGTTGGGGGTGGGGGTATACCACCACTTGGGTGTTTTTGTTGCCGTGTTTCTTTTCCCCCAAGTGTGCTATCATAGTAAAACCGGCATGCTTAGGTGTTTATTTAGATTATTAGGTGTTTGTATGATTAATTAGGAGAAAAATAGGGGAACCTTAGTGCAGTCTAGTTTTGAACAAGTTGTGTTTCTTGATTGTTTTAAGGAAACCCCTCCTGAAAATTTTTGTTTTAACTTGTGTGTGTAGTATATTAGTTTATGACATCTTTGGATTTTGTTATGACGTTAGTATTATCAGCAGAATAACTGTAGCTAGCAGTGTATTAACTGGATAGGTAGTAGTTGATAGTGTAACCCTGTGCCATGTGTGTGCGAGGTCATTACCTGGTTCACTTTGTGTGTGCGATCCACAACTTGCCCGATTAGTCTTGCCTAGGTTATAGGATAGTGGTTAGGAAAGGATCATAGGCCATTTTTGAATAAGTCCACTTTTAGCCTAAATGACTGACCAAATGAATTAAGTATCCCTTGATCCTGAGTTTGAGCCTTAATTAACCTTTTTCTTTCGTTAGCCTAATCAACTTCCCATTTTGACTTACAATGAACCTGTCTTGGCCCTGGTCCCTCCTTGGACATTGTGTACCACAACTCAGGCAAATCGCCTAAGTTGAGGGTGGCTATCATAGGGGTGCGTCGTTTGACTTAGGTATGAAGAATGGGTTAGTAAAATAAAAAGAAAACAAAATTGGGTGTGAAAAAAAAATAATGAGTGAAACAAATAGAAATTGCAAAAATAAGGAAAAAAAAGAGTTGTGTTTTGAAAGAATAAAGAAAATCACATCCGAAAAAAACTGAAAATAAAGGAAGGAGAATAAAGGAGAATAAATAAGCATGGTTGAAAAGAGGAACCAAAAATAGTGTAGTGTCAAGGAGGGTTGAGTCACCATATCCATATGTACCATACCCATCCCAACGCCTATATTACAAATCGATGAACGTCCTATATGATCCTGGTCCAACTCTCCGAAAAACTAAAGGAATAGAAAATAAGGGCAAGCCCATGGCATTTCACGCACATTATTTGAATATCTTTCTGAGAGAGAGAGTTTTGACCCAGTCCTTACTTTGACATCCTTTGGTATACTATGAGTGTAGAGGACTTCTTTGTTGAGAGAGTACATGGGTCGCACTGGTAGCTGTTATTTGTTTGGGTAATGTCATTTTCATATATGCTTAGTTGTCTATTCATAATCTGATGCCATCATTTGATCCCGTCTATGTCATGATAATATGTCGCATGTATACACACTGTGGTTTTGATTTGCAAGTAGGAGGGGTCAGAAAAGTTTTGAGGTCAAAAGCAATGAGTTGACTGCCATAGGTCCCTTAGGTTTCTATTAGTTAAGCATCGTATGAGTTTGTTTAGTTTTGTTCGCCTGAGGACATGCAAACATTCTATGTTGAGGGTGTTGATGTGTCATGATCACATGACACTTTTGATGCTTGAAACTAAGAGAATATACAATAACTTGGGTATGTTTAGTGGGTATGATGTGTTTTTTGTTCTATATTGCACGAGAATAGGTTTTTGGAAGCAAAATGATCAAGAAGGAAGAATCATGCTTGAAAATGGAGTATCTGAAGATAAAAGAACCAGGTTCTGCACCAGAGAAGTGACTCACAACACGACTCACGTTCCATGAGTCCACCCACGTGACGTGGGTGGGTGTCATGATTCAACATCAGAGTTGTCCAATGTTGCCTGATTTCCACGGAACTGACTTACGTGGCGTGACTTGGTTCTACGACATCAAGTCATGATATCGTGGAAAGTTGCTGACTCTGTTTTCCTATTTTATTTAGGATATGATTTATCTTGTATCTATAAATACCCTTGAATTGTCCTATGTCTAGGAGTTAGTCAGTACATTATTTTGAGACATATTTCCAGTATTTTGATGCATTATTGATTCTGTAATCTTGGATTACCAGTTCTGGATATTTTATTAATATTGAGATTTCAGAGTTTTTGTCATTATTGTGAGATTACAATTATATTTCATCTTCGAATTCTTCTTGTGTTCTTACAATAATGGGCAGCTAAACCCATAAACTAGGGTTGTGTGAACCATGAGGAATTAATGAAACAGGTTAAGTGCAAAGCAAATTTTGAACCGTTATGAATGCATGTATTGTTATTACCTTCGTTATAATTGATCTTCTTATGGTTTCAAACGTTAGATACTCTCCTGTATTCTAGACTTGCTCGAGAGAGAGGTAAAGATTGGGAAAAGGGAATAACAACAGAGATTTGAAGCTATCAACCTTCATCTAATAACTTAAGCAGTGACAGGGATAGTTATCTGAGATCCAGGACAAGGGTTAGTAATACGACATTCGGAGACCGAGATGAGAAGAATGAAATTCATCTAACCAAGGTCGAGAGATGTTTAGATAAACATATCTTTTTAGAATTTACATGCAACACAGCGGGACAGTTTTGTCAAGCACAACTAACCGGTGAAGTTAAGGAATCATTAGGGATCACAGTCCTAGTATATTTCTCATATTGTTTACAAATTCAAAAATCAGCAATTGTTATTGTTACCATTTTTTCACAACCCCCCCCCTAGTTTCACGTATTTGCCAAATACTCATACTAGCATTCTACATAATTTCATCCTATTCCCTGTGGGATCGACCCCAACCTAGTTGGGTTCTATATTTGATACAACGACCGCATTATACTTGTCTGAAGGTATATTTTGGGCGACATCAAAGGACAGTATCTCAAAACCTTTGTTGTTGTTTAGGAGGTTGTACTATTCAAACTGTCACCAACATTATCTATCTAGAAGAACCAGACACAATGCAATTATCTGCCTCTGCTTTGTCTTTCCAAAATAGCATGTAATTGTTAGGACATACATATAAATTATCATAATCGAGACCCAAATCTTTTATCATCTTTTTATCCTTATTGAAAGACTTAGGCAGTTGAGTAAAGAGAAAAGCATGTCCTTCTCTCACAGCTTCATGTCCTGCATCATCCTCAATATTTCTAAATGTATTATGAAGCAGTCCATTAATATCATCATGACTGTTACAATCTTCATCATTACTGCTTGGATGTGGTGTACTGGATGATAATCTTTTCCCGTGAGAAATCTACCACTTGTATTCTTCAACAAATTCTTGTAATACAAAACTATGGTGGGGGCCAATAATCTTGTAATCATTTTTGTAATGCCAATAATGATTCTTGCAATCATCACAAGGGCACAATATTTCATTTCTTTTAAAAGCTTGTTCAAAGGCCTTATCAAGGATATCCTTCACTCCATTTATGAACTCATCAGTGCTTCTTCTTAGACTCATCCAACTTCTATCTAAATTATTCATTGTAATCTATGTGACACTGGATATCAAAAAATTTAAGATTTATGTTAAACTATGAAACATAAAAGGCAACAATTTTCAGCAAGCACAATATCCTTTTCAGCAACCACTTCATAGTATTACACATTGTTAACCCAAAGCTAAGACAGATTAATAACAACAAAATCAGTAAGTTATGTTTTTAGAGATGACACACTAGCAAACCAACAGTTCAGCCAATGTTTGGACACTACAAGAAAAGACATTTCCAGACTTACGTTTTTTTAACAAACAATGGTGGTTATTTTCTTAGTATAAAACTGATACATTTTGATCTAATTTTATTTATCAAGACATAACTAGGATGCTACACTTTCTTATAATAGACATGTACATTTCTAAAAGGGTGGACAACATTCCAGTAACTACAACTATAAACTCTTAGTCATAATAACTTCAAAGTGGCTTAATCAAAATATTTTAAAGAAAAACTCTCAAGGTAATAACTAATTTTATTAAAATAGCCCTAAGTTTCTTATAATAACTTCAACAAGTTTATCATGCTTCTCAAATTTATGTTGTCGATGATTTATGGACATTCGAGAAAGGAGAGATAGTCACACAAGCTATTATCAGAAAATAAAAAGATCCATGTTTAACCCACACTACCTAACTTAATATCTCATGCATCAGAAAAGCTAACATCAATGGCATGAGAGATATGGTGTACAAAAAATAATTTCACCGTAGCTACCATCAAAATATAAGTCACACAAATCAATTATAAATAAAAAAAATAAAATAAACAGAGGTAAACCGTACTACTAGATTTATTAATAGCTCATGCAATAGGAAACCCAAAATCAATGACAATAGAAATATGGTCTAGCGAAAACCATTTCACCACATCTACCAACAAAATCAAGACCCACAGTAGCAACACTCTAAACAAACTTATATTAATATACATTGAGAGTGCATAAATTTAAAGAGGGAACAACTGAGGGTTCAACTAACAAAATCACGAATTCATTGGATCAACAGACAAAAGTTACTTGCAAATCTCCGGCAGATAAAAGTTCTTCAACAGTCAATCGATAAATGATAAAAGTATAGGAAATGTGAGTTGTTTGGATATAAACATGAAATAGCCAAGGGAAGTGATTAAAATTACCATGTCCAAGTCCAAATTAAAATAATTGTGACATGCAAATAGTAAGCAGAAGCTTTCAATCCAAATAAGAATAAAGTTTATCTTGCTTGGACTCTTCTAAAATATCACTGTGTAAGTGTAAGATCCTCCACAAGTAGTACATTTTTGAAGGATCCGACACAAGTTCAGTAATATTTTTGTACAATTCGAGCAACAAAATACTTGCCATATGTTGATAATGGTCGTAATTCGAAAACTAGGATAAAATGCAGAAACTAAAGATAGATGATATTTCAATCAAAAAAATCCAATTGAAATCGCTTCAAACACAAAAATAAAGGATAGGGACAAATAGGAGATGAGAAGTGAATAAAGAAAGGCTCAATTGAATCAATAACTAAACCAAAGAGGAAGAGGACTTGATTTCAATTAGAATTAGAGAAACCCAAATTGAATCCACAAATGAGTAACTCTTGTGAAAATCAAGGTTAAGAAGTTCTAAACCAACAATGGGAATCCACCCATAACTAACCTAGATTTAGCTACACTAATCTAGCCTAAAGGGAATCCACCCTTGAACTATACCCTTAAAGGTGTTTCTTCAAATCTCAACCTAAAACATTCTAAGGAAGAAAATAAGCTAAGGCATCTATTTATAGTTATTGCCTTTACAAAAATAGCCTATTACAAAAATAATCCAAAAGTGACTATTTTGGAAATAACCCACAAGGGCCCTTCTTGATTGACTAAATGGCATCTTGATCACCTATTGCCCTATGTATTTATTGCTCCATATATTCCTCCGGTCTCCAAGCTATCATCCATATGTGGAAGTCCCTCCTAATGTGCTCCAAGCTAATCATGCTTATATTATCCTCCCCTTCTTCAAAAGGATTAGTCCTCGAATCTAAACCATGCAAAATCATAAGAAGGACAAGTAACAAAATATTCCTCATACTATGAGGGTTAGTACCATGGTTAGTACAAAAATCATTATAACAAGGGGGAACAATCTCAAGGAATAACCAAGTATCTCCCATTATCATAACCATTAAGTCCATAGTTGGAGCACAAGGAAATTGTCTATTCCACATATCAAGAAAATGGGTCCATCCCAAAGATGGTACCTCTATATGCTCAAATATCCCTAAAAGGTCAATCAACTCATGGCTAGGTGCAAGCTCATAAACAAGGTAGATCCAAGTTATGCCCTTCCCACATGCACTAGCCTAATTCAAGTATGTAATTACTCCGAAGTCATTTTTGGGGTCAAAAGGAAAGGATACCCCTATGGCATACTTGAGAACTCTCCAAGGTATGGAAATGTGCACTTCTAAAAGCACCATCAAATAAGAATCACATAAGACCAAATGGGTTCCACAAGAAATTCCAAGAGTAGTTCTACTCATCTTCATGGCTTTAGAAGTCTTGGCATGGTACCTAATAGAAGAATACTTGAGAACTATCTTATTACTCCCCTTCTTTGAAGAGAATTCTTCTTTGTTGGAGGTTTTCCCCGTGTACAACATAGGTCCATCAAGTGGATTGTAAATCCTCAATAAAGAACTTACATCATAGGAGAGGGTGACAACAATCTCACTCAAGCCTTGCTTGTCAGCTTCACCAAGGATAATCACATAAGTGCCACCAATTAATTCATTACTAGGTAAAATGGAAAGGCATTCCATGAACTTGGGATAAGTAAAAACCCATTTGTTCGATTGGCACTCTCATCTTCAAACAACATATTCCACTCACAAGCACGAGTATCATCATATGCAAACAAATAGTACAAGAAGGGGGCACATTAGTCAACTTTATCCAAGGGGTTCTCATCAGATGGTTCACTTATTGTTTTAAGTACATTAATGCCTTGACAAAAAATGAGAGTACAAATAGATGAAGGGATAATTGTAGAACATTTATCCCCCCCCCCTCTTGAACACCATCCTCTCCAATAAATGTATGATCATCTTCCAATAAGAGATTTTCATCTTCGAAAAGTGTGTCATCACACCATAGTGGGTTGTTAAACACATGGTAGCCTTCAAAAGTGTCAACACTATCATCATGAAAATTCACCCCAGTAGGTATACCCTCAAGATAGAAACTCCCTATTATAAACAAACCACTACCACAGTTAAATAAATCATAGCTTTAGCTGGTATATAAGTCAAATAATTTATCATCATACTTTTCAAACATAGGCGGGGTATCAAATAAGTAAGAAAACCCATGCTATCTTCACCCAAAGGGTCACTTCTCCAATATGACAATGCATTATACCTTAGAGCATAAGTGCCACAACTAGGTAGACATAAATTGATCTCACTAGGAGAAGTAATTCGATCATCAAATGGATCAACTAGTGTTTGCACTCTCATATCAAAGGCATTATCATCATTCATCATGGTGCTATCACACACATGCAAGCTATCACTCTCACTCAGTTGGCAACTAGCCACATAATAATTTTCCATGTCTAATAAAGGGTAAGAGTTAGCATTATTGCCTTGTAGCGCATAAGACGAAGTGTCTTCACCTTGGTTATCATCATTGGAGCACAATTACTCTATTGCCAAGACTTTAAAATCCTCATGGATGGTCGTCTATTGAGGATTCTCATTAGGATTACCTCCAATCATACCTGTACAAGTATTAAGACAACTAGAAAAGGAAGAGAAGTTACAAGGGTTAGGATAAGGTCATGACAACCCTCTCACATCACTCCACACAACCTCTCATTTTTCCACTCTAGAGTTGTCACTTATTACACCCTTACTACTCTCAATATTTTGTCTCTCTATTTCATTAGAGTTAGGACAAGTGCTAAGGATTCCTTGTGAAGAGAAAAGTGATCCATTTACATCTAGTTTCCACTTTAGTACACAAGGAGTGGATGTGTTTACCTCTATGTTCAACTCTCTAGCACCAACCTCACAAGGAGTATCTTTATTTACCATCAAAAAAACTTTGTAGGTCCATCTTCACGAGGAGTAGTACCTATCAATAGCCTTTCCAACTCCCCGAGTGCCATATCAATCACCAATTGAGTGATATTTTCAATGTCCTTTTGCATTGAAGTAAACAACTCTTTTGTTCTTAAGCTACTAGGATCCTCAATTGAAAGTAGTTCACTTTTATCTTCTTCCTTAGGATGTATTGAGGGAAAGATAAACTTCCCATTGTAGTCCATGACATACTTGTACCAATATTATACATATGGGGTATTATGACTTTAGAACCAAGCACTCCTAAAACGTAGGTGAAAAGTATTCAATAAGCCTATACCACACCATACCACCTCTTGATATTTCTATTTGAAATATGTACCTTTAATTATAATCCCTCCTTCATCAAGGAATGGATCTCAAATCATATGTAAAGGTAGTCTAAGATAGTCCACCACTTCACGGGTTTTGATATTAGCAAAACTTTGATCATAAAGTACAAGATCAAATCCCAAGACACCATTAACATTCACTCTAGTTCCAAGACTTCGCCTCTCCTAGACATGCCTTACTTGGAACCTTGGATTTACTCTACTTCTATGGATTGGTGTTCCTCTCTGAGTAGTAGGTAATATACTCCTTCTATGTTCCAAACGATGACTTTGAATTGGTACCCATTCATCGATACCTCCATGACTAGGGTAGGAAGTAGTACAAGACGAGGAAGGATATCCAGCCTCACTACTTCTCTTTCTATCATATCTTACCCTAAGGATTTGTAAGGCATATAGGAGAGCAAAATGTACCTCACATTATCTTTATGGCTATGGTGTAAAGCATGATCACCTTCATTTTCACTATAGTGCTCATTATAAGTCTCTTCTACCCCTTCGACATCATTACAAAAGTCACACGCTCTATTCACCACATGTCCATCTCCGGAGTAGTAGTCCTTACCACCATATCGTTCATTACTACTCGGACCATCATAACTCTCATAAAACCCATCATCATACTCATGAAACCCATCAGTATGATCACAATGACCTCATAGCCCTCATACGAGTCATCACTACCATACTTATAACCTACGTCGCTACAAGCATACACACTAATGTCATCACCATAATATTCCAAATTTATGGATTCTTCATTATATGACCTTGTACCTACCTGAAAAACTAGTAAACAACATTAGTAGAAAAATTCCTCATGCTTCTCGTATTTGAAACTCATAACTCACCTTCCTAAAATGTCTTCCCAAAGTTGATAGAGAACTACCTTTTTCCAATCAATTCACAAGGTCACTTATCCTTTGTGGATGAATAGATTATTTTTGTGACTCTTGAAAGATGGATGACTCAAAATCAAACAGTAGGAGCCAAGAATGTTTAACGAATATATAAAATGAGAAAAGCTCGAACAAAGTAGAACGAAAGAAGTACGGATTCAAGAACAAATAGTCAACTAAGTAGGAAAATTAATAGTTGTATTAAGAATCAAGGAAAGTGTTTAAGAATAAAAGAAAAGGAAACAAGAAATTAGAACCTAAGATTCTTGGATGAAATTGTGAATTCAAAAGTTGAACCTGTATTTCTTGGGTTTGTGGGTGCATATGACAATATGTGGGCACAGATCCTAGGCATAAACTCACCAGTTGATCTGCCTTGTATGATATTGGCGCACTTCGTGATCTACTAGCGCAAATAAGGGCACAGATCCAAAGCAGAAACTCACCAGTTCGTCTGCCTTAGTGATTTAATAGCACAGATGAGGGTGCAGATCCCCTTGATAGAAGGTAGGAAACTTCCAAAAATTATGGTCTTGTGGTCCCCCTTGTACTTCCTTGACCTAGTACTTTCCCTTTAATGTAAATTCCTTTTGCACCAACAAGTACTCTTCCTTTTTCTTTCACCTTTTTGGATTTAACAACACCCTTTGAAGATTATTCTTCAACAATCTATGAAGATCATGAAGAACACTTGATCATTCGAAAATTGACCCTCAATCGAATGAGTTCCTAATTCAACAAAATTTTAACCATGATCTCTCTTTGACCTCCCGAACAAAACCCACAAGTTTTTAGGATCCAATTCTCAACCAATTATTCCCAAAAATCAAATCCACTTGTAATTTCTTCAAACTATGAAGAACACCATGATAATGATGAACTTCCAAAATTCAACCTAGTGGAATTCAACTCCGATTGCTTTCAAATTTTAGATATGAATTCCAAACAATGAGGAGAACAATCCCTAATACAACTAGAACTCCAATTTCACTCCAAATAAGTAACCCACTTCACCTTCTTCAAGTTTTTTCAAGCTCAACAATAGTGAAATTTTTAACAAACTCCAAATTACACAAAATCTCATAACCGAACCTCAAAAACACTAGCGAATACGAATCTAATTGTATAAAATCAAACAGACTCAATTCAACTCTGATTTCTAAAAAAAATTGGAATTTTTAAATTTTCAAAAAAATTCTCAAATTTTAAAACCTAGGATTGAGAATTGATGGAACAACCCTCTAGCCTAGGCTCTGATACCAAATGATAATGGTCCTAATCCAAAAACTAAGATCAAAATGCAAAAATTAAAGATAGATGAGATTTCAATCAAACAAACCCAATTGAAATAGATTCAAACACAAAAATAAAGGATAGAGGAGAAATAAAAGATAAGAAGTGAAGAAAGAAAGGGTCAATTGAATCAAAAACTAAATCGAGGAGGAAGAGAACTTGATTTCAATTAGAATTAGAGAAATCCAAATTGAATCAACAGATGAACATGTAATGACCCTCTAGGTCATTTTCTGCATTTCCAAATAATTTTGGCATTTAGTTCTTTCTGATAGCTGCACCAAGTCATTTGTGACTTGCTGGAACTAACAGTTCAGTTACCAGGCAGTTTGTTTGGTTTTTAGAGTTAATTTCCTATTTTGAAGTATTCAATATTCAAATTTGGCTACTGAGCCTAAACTTTAGGTAAACGATCTTGTATTACAGTTCCATCAACTCCAGAGCATCAATTTTAGGCAAAGGGGACCCTTGGTCTGGGTATCGAGGCTTTCGAACTCATTTTGGGCTATTGGATGGAAAGTGATGAAAATGGCAATTTGGGTGTAGTACCCACTTTTCCTTAAAATGACAGTCTGAAATTTCAAAATTGATAGGGTAAAATCATTTTTTAGCATTCATGGGATTCCGAATGAATCCCGAGGGCCCGTTGGAAACTTGGCAAAATATTTCCAAGTGTTGATGCTTCTTCAACTAGTGTGAGTGCTTAAGAGGGAATTTGGTCACTTAAGTGGAATCCACTTTAGTGGCTTGGCTACTGCTTTAACGGCTAGCACTGGTTCCAAATGGTCCACTTAAGCGGAGACCTTTCACCCATTTTTTTCTCATCATTCTCTAAGTGTTTGTAATTAAAAGTCCTAGAGATATAGAGAGAGAGGGGGCGATTCTTGGGAGATCAAGAGAGGTTAGAGAGTTTGTCAAAGAATTTTTCCTCATCTTATTGCTTGTAAGTTCGGTCGAATTTCTTGATAAATTCTCTATTTTAGGTTTTAATCCCTAATTCATTTATGGGTTGATTTTGGATGTGTTGGAGTTTGAAATTTACCCATTCTTGAGGGTAAAAGATCCTTGAGCCTTGAGGGACGTTTTAACGATTTCAAATTTATGATTCTGTAAGCCCTCACATGGGATTTTTAGCTCGATTATGGACCCGAAGCACTTATATGCAATATAGGTATCATTATTCTTGTATTAATAAGTAGATTTTTATTTTGATAGCGTGACATCGTGCGGAGGCTTCTCGGGAGGGAAAATCCCCAATTTAGTGGACTTTATCGAGCATTTTTAGGCGTCCAGGTAGGCTAGGCTTACCTTACATATATATTGAGCTTTAGCATTGTATTAGTATGATATTGTGCTAGTTTGGGTTGGAAATTACAGTTTGGTTGCTTAGTTAGTGAAGTTTGATTTATTTGATCGATTTGTGAGCCGTTTCAGGGGTAGAATCGACCCATTTATTCTTCATTTAGGTCAAATGATTATTTTAGGATTTTTTTATACTTATGTAATAGCTTGTAGTGGAATTTTGGAGACTTAGTCATTTTCGGGTAGAAATCGCCTAAGTATGGACTTTCGGGTTTAGAAACAGGCCCCGACGGCCTTCTTTTAGGTTGTGCAATCTCTTTTAGCTCCTTTTAGACTTAGGAGGCCTTAGTTCACAACATTATAGTTAATATTGAACCTTAGGCTATATATCATTCACCTAGTTTGGGGCTAGGCTAGTTATTGTGACTTTACTCTATTAAAGACCGATTCGAGTCTGACATATATGATATAATTATGGTATTAAAGAACGGCTCGAGTCTGCCATCTATGATATGATTATATTATTAAAGAGCAGTTCAAGTCCGGTATCTATGATTTAATTATGGTATTAAATATCGGTTCGAGTTTGATATCTATGATATAATAATAGTATTAAAGACCGGTTCAAGTCCGGCATCAATGATATGGTTATTGTGTTAAAGATCGGTTCGAGTTTTATATTGTATAGTATGAATGGTTTCATGGATATGGGATTGTTGGTTGGTTATACCATGCTGAGCATCTATAGATCTCCTCTTGATTGTATCCATCGGGCTTATGAGGGCTCATTTGGGTTAGTCTTCTCTTGTTTGCACATTCTAGGCTTATGGGGGCCTATTTAGGTTATAATTAGTTTACTTTAATTACGGTATCGCATGTTTAATTATTTATTTTTCCTATGTTGGACCATGATCTCAGGTTTTCCCCTTTCTCCTTGGCTTAACTCCCATTCTCACATTTTATTAAGCTTCCGTTATTTTGGTACTCATACTGTACTTCTACATCCTTTTCTAATGTAGTCGTTGATGCTCCTTCTAGTTTGCTTACGGGATCCGAAGATAGGGTGAGCTTGCAGAGCCAGAGCTGATCCCCTCTACTTTCTTAATTTTGGAGAGTCTTTAGATTCGATACTACCTATATATTGATACTACTAGTACACTTATTCTTTTGATTAGTGGATCTTGTACCTTCCTTACCAGGTCATGGGATCTTTCTTTTGTTCTTCCTCTTTTCTGTTTGATATTTTAGGATCGTGTTCATATTTATATCGCCTTTGATCTTATTTTATGCTTATTCCCCGATATTTATCTCATCTTCCGCCTTTAAGTCCATTACTTGTCATTTTGGGCCACAATTTGGCTTACCTACTAGTGGGTTATGGTAGGTGCCATCATGACTCCGAAAATGGGTCATGAAAAGTTGGTATTAGAGCCTAGGTTCACTGGTATTATTGGTATAATAGCAAGTGTCTGTAGTGTCCCACAGATCGGAGCGATAACATCTGTGTCTTATTTTCGAGAGGCTATTGGACATTCTTAGGATGATTTCACTTTCTTTATTCATTTCTTGTATTGAGTCATTGGTCACTAAGATTCTCATTGTTTCACTCTTTTGCAGATGGTTAGTACGTGTGCTACTACAATCGGCGATGAGGATCTCACGCCTACAACTAGGGTACCCATCATAGGACGTGGCCAACCTAGAGGTTGAGTCCAGGCTAGAGCTACAGCCCCAGCTAGGGGTCAGGATAGGGAGCCATCACCAGATCATGCTATTACTCCCTAGCCAGAGATTCAGCTACCACAACTATACACGCAAGTGTACGTGATCGTGCAAGTAATAAAGTGGCTCCTTTTTGAGAGCCGGATATCGAACCCAAGGGACTTTCGTCAATAGACCCCAACTCTGGACGTCAAACTATAATTAAAAACTAGTGTTGCAAAAACGACAAGAGATTTGGTGCTGAAAATTAAATGATTGCGGACTATGAACTCCTATCTTCGCTACCGTAACTTTGGTTTTCGCAAATATGCTTGAAAAACCAATAAAAAGTGAATTCCCAGGGCTAAGGCACCCTGAACGTCATCTCTTGAGCATAATTGTTATTGGTTTAACCACTTTGAGTTGTTTATCGTGGTTATTGATCCGAGGTTGATTTTATAACTATATTCGTCTCCAAAATATAATCTTCTACTAGAACTTAGAAACCTACCTACATCCGTGAGTGGTGATAAGCTTAACCAATTCTAGAGCATTCAAGTTTTCTTCTCGTAATTGACTAAGTGTGGTGGATTAGGTACCTCTCGGTCTTAACCACATGTCAATCCCGTAGAATTACTTCCCCGAGAAAGACCACACTTCATATATTCAAGTTCTATCTCTTAGTTTCTCTCTCAAGCTCACTTTGAGACAAGGAATATATCCAATGGTGATCAAGCATCAAAATAATGAAATATAGAATATATGAATAACCAATTTATGATAAACTCCAGCAAAAGCCAATACAATTAACCCTAGAGATTCATGTTCTTGGCCTTAACCCCAAGAATGAGGGATTTTAGCCACTCATAATGTCGATCAACATCCAAAAGTAAATAAATACCATACAAATACTTAAAAACTGAAAAGAACAGGAATGGAACCTAATTGAGATGCCCAAAAACACCCAAAATATTCTAAGGATGATCGAATGTGATACAATAACTCAAAAGCCCTATTTATAGACCCAAGTCGAGGAAAAAATCGGCCAAAAAGCGGCCCGGCACGCCCTTGGGCGCGCCTAGCACTTAGGTAGATTTTACTTCAGCAAAAAGGGTGCTCCCAGGCGGCGTGGCACGCCCCTGGGCATGCCCCAAGTCTGCCTAGGCAAGTAAGAATTTCACCAAAAGCGGCCTGGCACGCTACCTAGCGCGCCAGGCCCTTTTTTTTGTGATTTTTTTGCTTTCGTCGACTTCTCTTCGCGAATTTGGTTGGATTCTTCAAGATCAACTCTTTGGATTGCCTCTTATCTTCAATATTCTTTACTTGTAGTTCCTCCAAGCCTCACTTTCTATGCCAAACATGCTCCAAAAAGTCGCAAATTCCACCTACAAGAGTCTAATCATATTGGTTAGCACAATATCCCATATTCTATCAAAAACTTATATAATACACAAGTATTGTTCTCAAAACTGAGGTAATCATGGGTTAATGTCGTTACTAAGGCACATAAATACACCTTAGATCACCACCCCACACTTAAACCTTTGTTTGTCCTCGAAAAATAACCACACTCAAATCCGGGAGACTTTAGACAATTGACACAAAATGGGCATTCTTGCACAGCTTTCACAACCACATTTATCAACTTATGCACCAACATACTAGGATATCAACCAAATAAATAACAAATTGAAACAACCTATCCTCACAAAACAACTTACTTGTTGAAAATTCATGCGTGACACGTTATTAGTAGATCACCAACTTCACTAACCATGCGCCCTCACCACAAGAGAATCACCCTACACTTCTACAAAGTAATTACTAACTGGGTGCATGAATGAAAGTCACTCACTCTCCAAAAGAATTCACATGCAAAACAAAGATCAACCATAGGCTTGCCCTTAGTGTAATACTTCACTAATGTTAAAATGTTAAAGCTCAAGATCAAGTAGGGCTTTTTAAGGGTTGTAATGTAGGCACAGGGACGGGTAGGAACTATTTGGTCAAGAATAGTGACTATCTTTCCTAAGCGCTTTAATACACTACAAATTACATTCAGAGCACCTTCAACTGACCTATTTTTCACCACTTTTATCTTCCCAACTTTTGTTTGTTTTACCCCATAACTTTAAGCTAGCTTCTGCATATTGGATAAGGAATACTATTATCACTCATTGATTACAAATTTATTTATTTATTCTTTTCTTTCTTTAACATATTCCCCACCAACATGCACAAACTTTTTCACACACCCATAGGAAATATTAATGGGGCTTTAACTTAACTCTTTCCTTCTTCTAAACTCTTGTACTCCTTTACCTCTTGATTTCCTAATTAAAGCGCTTAGGAGTTTTGGATCAAATTCTGGTTCATTGAAAGAAGAGGATTGAGCTACATGTAAAGCTTCCAAGGAAAAGGCTAAAGGCTCAACGGGGCTAACTAGGATTATGCAAAGAGGGTAGATAAAGTAGGTCTAAAATATGGCTATCAAAAAAATGCCTATATCATCTCTTAAACTTAACATCTCTTATTTCGCTTTACACACACCCCGGGCAAGTTCTAGACATCATTATACACATGGAATATCATAAAAAAACCTTACTCACACATGGCACAAGTTCAGCTCAGCAGGTTTACCATAACACCTCCGAAATCATGCATAAATTCAACATTAAGAAACTTAGCGAGTCAACTAAGTGAGAATTAGGCGTCTCAACACTTGCTATTATATATCTAGGCATGTTTAACACGTGTATGCACAATTGTATAGCAAGAAAGAACACCCGACACGACACTACATGACTAATTTGCTCTTAAGACGGTCGTCATCCATCCATCATAGAGAAAATCCCTTCGTCCTCTGACTAAGGCGACTCAAAAGTAATAAACACCAAAAACAACACAAAACAACATCAAAAATCCAAAATTTAGCTTTTTTTTTTTTTTTTTTTTTGTACGGTTCAAAGGGACTTTCCTTAGTAAAAGAACCGAAAACAAATTCTAAGGAACCCAAAATAAAAGCATACAGAAGCACACATATACATACATACAAGGAAAGTTCATCACAGCCCACCCCACATATAAAAGATTAGCACTGTCCCCAATGCTACCAAAATAAACAAAGCAAGAGTAGGATGTAAGGAGCTCTCTAGTCAGTCGAAGTAGTCGTCGTCCTCTGGCCCACGGACCTCTAACGGTGGATAATCCGCCTCAACCTCCTCATCCTCAGAATCGCTCTGGAGGTCATTTTCATCTGTGGGGACATCATCATCCACAGGCTCCACAAAATCAGGACCAATCCTCAATAGGACCATGGTATGCTCATTGAGAGGATAATCCCTCTCTACCTGGCTCAGCTCATCCACCGTGGAGGGCCTACCCCCAGTCCTGTGTCGCAGAATATCCAACCCATATATATGGGCTAAAATCCCATCATCTGGAGCATGATGCTCTGCTAATGTCAAAGTGGTTCCGAGTGAATCCGGCGCCTTAGTCTGGGTGACATCCACAGGCGTCGTCACCAAAGGAGGATGATAGTCAAAATTTTCTTCGGGCACTTCGAATGCTCGCATTAATTTAGTCAATAGTCCACCGAAAGCATATCGAAGATCTCCATGGAGGTAAGCTCGGCGCATAGCCGACAACAACACAGAACCTACATCAATCTCTGCATCAGTCATGAGAGCGTATACTAGATAGACACGATCCCTTGTAACCTCAGTCATGTGGGTCCCCGGAATTAAACAACAACACACAATCTTTAGCCAAATCCTTGCCTCTTTGTTGAGATGGGCAAAGGGTAGACTCTTGTGATACCCTCTTTTGTGATGGCGAAGCCACCTCATTATTGAACGTGGGTCGCACAGAGTGTGTTGAATTTCAGCATATGGAGGCCTAGCATTTAGCCTGAGTATGTCTTGGGGACTAGCCCGAGTTGAAACTCCCAATAATCCAGTTAACCTCAAGGAGTCAAGTATCACATCTGAACCTCGTACCACTACCGAGCATGTAGGTGCGTCCGGGTTCCAATTTGCGTACAATTCCCTCACCAGATAGAGGTTGCAATCTGTAGGTCTGTTGAAAACAAAGCCCATCCCAACTTTCTCAAGACGAGCAAATATTCTTAGGTAAGCCCGAGCCAGTCTTACCCTATCAATACACTCATCAAAAAAATAGTTAGCTTTCGGGTGGCTTTTGTACCAACTTTTCCCCGCACTGGAGACTGCGTGTATCCCATACTTCCGTTTTTGCCCTTTTGGGACTGGGGGAGTTGCGAGCACCTTATTACCCTACCGACGTCTCTTGTGAAAGCTGGAGGCTGCTACATTAGAATCAGACATAGTACCTGTCGCAAAGATTCACAAACATGTCAATTACCCATGTAAAAATAGCTAACCAACTTAATGCGCGGTGACATTTAGGGTCACCCCACACCTAGTCGCTTAGCACCAAGTCAAAATAACTATGGGCGGAGGGTACTCAGATTTCCCCCCATCACTTAATGCCCAAAACCAAGTCCCAACCATAGATAAATACACATTCCCACACAAGGTTAGCAATCTTATAAATAGCATTAGAATGACATGCTCGTTTTACTCAAGAAGTCCAACAATAGTCATACATATTCAACACATATTAGTTGTATTTAGTGATTGCCACCACCAATTTGCTCAATTTTCACCAATAAAGATAAACCCACCTCCAATTTTTCTCTAAAATAAGATTATTAACCACAAGTGAACATGCCTTCCAAGTTCGTTGTAATGCCACCCCATAAACCCCAACCATATGATAAGAAGCAAGTCAACAAACAAAGAACATATTTGGAAATTACAAACGAAATCCAAGGAAAATCCAAAATTGCATCATCCCCATAGCAAACTAGAGAGAGAAAGCTAAGGAAACATACCTTGAGAGCTTTGAATGGAGACTTGGAAACAATCCCAAGAATATAAGGCATGAATTCGAGTTATGTGTCGGCACGAATAAAGAAATATAAGCGAAAATTTTGAGATGCTTTGGGAGGAAACTCGTGTGTTTGGGTATGGAGTTGGGAATGATGGTGAAGAATAAGGAAAATTAGGGATTTAAAAGAAAAGGGAAGGGGGTGGGTCGTTTATTAATAGTAAAGGACTTAAAAAAATTTTTGCCCAAAAAATATAGGGGGTAGCGGCGTGGCACGCTGCCTAGCGTGCTACCCCACTGCCTCCTTGAGAAATTTTTTCGGCACAGGTGGCGTGGCACCCTGGCCAGCGCGCCTGTGCACTGCCTTTGAGTGCCAAATTTTTGGGGAAGGCAGCGTGGCACGCTGGCCAGCGCGCCTACCCACTGCCTCAAAAAAAAAATTTAAGCTTTTTCTTCCTGGCACGCTGGGTAGCGCGCCCAACACTTATCCTCATACCTGAGCAATTTTTCACATTTTTCACATAATCTTGGGGCTTTTACAAGTCCCAAGACTCGAAGCTTTGCTCCAAAACATGTCCTACCTGCCCAACAACTTCAAATAATCATCCATCCGCCAAATTTACCTTTTTCTTGTGGATTCTCATACCAACATGCTTCGTGCCTCTGCATAAACACAAGATCCTAGCACTATGTTAGAAAACAAAAACTGTAAAAGAGATGGGTTGCCTCCCATCAAGCGACTTAGTTTTGGTCGGGGCATGACTCTTCTTTTTGTATTTTTACTTTATAAATCCTAACTATTACAACACATGCATGGGTTGCCTCCCATGTAGCGCCTGGTTTAATGTCGCGGCTCGACCATACTTATCTCAGTTCTCAATAAGGTAAAGCACGTCTTCCTTCTGCTTCTCTTCTTCACCAAAATAATTCTTCAATCTCTGGCCATTTACCATAAACCTTGTACCATCCGCTTTGTTCAAAATTTCCACCGTACCATGAGGTGTCAAGCGACTTACCTCAAAAGGCCTACTCCACTTAGATCTTAGCTTACCCGGAAACAACCTAAGTCTTGAGTTAAACAAAAGTACCAACTGGCCTGGCTAAAAAGTGCGGGGGAGAATATGCTTGTCATGCCATCGCTTCGTTTTCTCCTTGTAGAGCTTAGCATTTTCATACGCATGGGCACAAAATTCTACCAACTCATGGAGTTGTAACAACCTCCTGTTACCAGCCAACCCCGGATCTAGATTCAGCTGCTTTACTGCCCAATATGCTCGGTGCTCAAGCTCAACTGGGAGGTGACACGCTTTCCCAAAGACCAAATGATAGGGAAAAGTCCCTATAGGAGTCTTATACGCCGTTCGATAAGCCCAAAGAGCATCATCCAGCTTAAGTGACCAGTCTTTCCTCTGAGTATTCACCGTCTTTTGTAAGATTTGATTTATCTCGCGATTAGACACTTCCACTTGGCCACTTGTTTGGGGGTGATACGCTGTGGAGACCTTGTGTTTCACTCCATACTTCACCAATACACTCTTCACCCAATAATTAATGAAGTGTGACCCTCCATCGCTAATAATAGCTCTTGGAGTTCCAAACCTAGTGAAGATGTGTTTTTGCAGAAACTTTACCACAACTTTGGAGTCATTCGTAGGAAGAGCTGCAGCCTCTACCCATTAAGATACATAATCCACTGCTACGAGTATGTATAGATTGCGATTCGACTTTGGGAAAGGCCCCATAAAATCAATCCCCCACACATCAAAAATTTCAACTTCTAGGATGTTGTTAAGAGGCATCTTATGTCGCTTGGTAATCGTCCTCATACGTTGACATTGATCACAGTTCTTCACAAAGGCATGAGCATCTTTAAATATAGAAGGCCAGAAGAAACCTGATTGCAATATTTTTTGGGCTGTGCATTCACCACCATGATGTCCACCATAAGGTGATGTGTGGCATCTCTCTAACACTTGCTTCACTTCCGTATCCGAAATAC
Organism: Capsicum rhomboideum; assembly: GCA_031232105.1. Lineage (NCBI taxonomy): Eukaryota > Viridiplantae > Streptophyta > Magnoliopsida > Solanales > Solanaceae > Capsicum > Capsicum rhomboideum. Next base: position 49,049,996 of record CP124710.1, read on the forward strand.
ATCTTCGGACAATTTGATCATGCCCTTGCTTGAATAAATACGGCTCATCCCATATATAAGAGCGTGCCTCATATGCCAGTTTCTTCTTCTGTTGAGGACTCGAATCAGGAGGAAATAACCCACTTACCAATAAATTCACAATGTCTGCATACCATGGCAACTCATAGACGTCCAACACCAACAACTGATCGTCTGGAAATTCTTCACAAATAAGCCCATCATCCACTACATGTGTCGAGCTCTCAAGTCTAGAAAGATGGTCAGCAATTTGATTTTTCTGTCCCCTTTCTATCTTTAATCTCTAAGTCAAACTCCTGTAGAAATAAGATCCATCTAATCAAGCGCGGCTTAGCATCCTTTTTATTGAACAAATACCGTATTGCCGCATGATTCGTGTATACAATGACGCTCGTGCCCACCAAGTACGATCTGAATTTATCAAATGCATACACCAAAGCTAACATCTCTTTTTCAGTCACCGTGTAATTTACTTGGGCTGCATCAAGTGTCTTGCTTGCATAATAAATAGAGTGAAATGCCTTATTCTTCCATAGACCGAGAACCACCCCTAATGCAACATCACTTGCGTCACACATTAGCTCAAATGGCAAAGCCCAGTCAGGAGCAATAATGATAGGTGCCTCTACCAACTTCTTTTTCAAAACCCCTTCACACATGATTCACAAAATACAAATTTCACATCTTTTTCCAAGAGTGAACACATGGGGCGTGCAATTTTGGAGAAATCTTGAATAAAACTTCTGTAAAATCCAGCATGACCCAAAAAACATCGCACCCCTTTTACCGATACAGGTGGAGGGAGTTTTTCAATAATTTCAATCTTTGCCCTATCAACTTCCAGCCCTTGCTTTGACACTTTATGCCTAAGAAATATACCTTCCGTTACAAGGAAATGGCACTTCTCCCAATTGAGAACAAGAATAGTTTCTTCACACCGAGCAAGGACTTTATCAAGGTTTTTCAAACATACCTTGAAAGAGTTACCAAAGACTGAAAAATCATCTATAAAAATCTCTACGAACTCCTCCACCATGTCGTAGAAAATAGCCATCATGCAACACTGAAATGTAGCCGGTGCATTACACAATCCAAATGGCATACGCTTGAAAGTGTATGTGCCGTAAGGACATGTGAACGTAGTCTTCTCCTAATCTTGAGGATCTATACCAATTTAATTGTAACCGGAATACCCATCAAGAAAGCAATAATACTCCTGCCCGGCTAACCGATCCAACATCTGATCAATAAAAGGGATTGGATAATGGTCTTTCCTCGTAGCATCATTAAGTTTCTGGTAATCCATGCAAATACGCCATCCAGTTACAGTTCTTGTAGGAATCAATTCATTATTGTCATTTGTGATCACCGTCATACCACCCTTTTTTGGAACACATTATACTGGGCTCACCCACGTACTATCAGAGATAGGATAAACAATGCCAGAATCTAACCACTTATTTACCTCCTTCCTTACTACTTCTTTCATCACCGGATTCAAGCGTCGTTGGTGTTGCACACTCGGCTTATGCCCTTCTTCCATGTAAATTTTATGTATGCATAAACCCGGATTAATACCATGGATGTCAGACATCTGCCAACCAATAGCCTTCTTCCTTCATTTTAGTATCAACAATGCCGCATCAACTTGTTCCTGTGACAAATCTGCTGCCAGAATAATAGGAAGCATCTCATTGTCACCTAGGAAAGCATATTGAAGGTGAGATGGCAGTTCCTTCAATTCAAGCTTTGGTGCCTCCTCAATTGAGGGCTTAGTGGGAGGACCGAGAGGACGATTTAAAGGTTCCCATCCACCCTCTTTAGCATAGATGCCCATAAGATCAAGAACTTGCACTATTTCACTAGCTTCTGCATCCCCAAAAATATCTTACCCCATCAACACTTTTTCCAGCGGATCTATAGACAAAGTGTGGATGCTTTCAACCGCCAAATCTATAGTTGTAATAGCTGACAGATTCTCATAAATCTCTGGTAGCTTCAAAGCCCTATAAACATCAAAGACCTCCACTTTATCATGAGCTCGCATAGTTAGTTTCCCGGCTGCTACATTAATGAGTGCACCTCCTGTAGCCAGGAACGGATGCCCCAAAATAAATGTGACTTCCAGGTCAGGCTCAAAATTCAGCACCACAAAATCAACGGGAAAGATTAACGACCCCATTTGAACCAGAACATCCTCAACAATACCATCAGGTCTAGTCACAGATTGGTATGCCAGCTGCAAAATAATAGTAGTAGGCTTAGTACGACCCAAACCCAACTCCTTGAAAACCGAAGTGGGCATCAGATTTATACTAGCCCCCAAATCACACAATCCACGAGTGTAGACATGATCTTCCAGAGTAATCTTCACAGTGAAGCTTATAGGATCCTTCAGCTTAGTAGGTAACCGGTTCTGAATGCGAAAACTAACCTCCTCAGTCAATGCAACTATGGCATATTCTGTCAATCTACTCTTGTTTGCTATAATATATTTCACGAACTTGGCATACTTTGAAATACCCTGCAAGATATCCACAAGAGGCAAATTAATGTGCACTTGTTTAAGTAGTTCAATGAACTTACCAAAGCATTCATCCTCCTTCTTCTTCTTGAACTTCTGAGGGAAAGGAGGAGGCAACTTCACACTATGTATCACTTTATCATCTTTGGAGCTTTTGGTAGACTTCACTTGTTCGTCTTCAATCACCACTACTTTCGGCTCCAATTCTTTTGCTAGTGCAATCGTATCCTCTAACTGCTTACCACTACGGGTAACTATAGTATTCACCTGCTTGGGATTTGGCTCAGTATCACCTGGAAGACCTCTTTGGGGCCTTGTATTCTGTGCGTTAGCTAACTGGCCAATCTGCTTCTCCAAATTTTACGTAGCCAACTGATTGTTCCTCACATCTGCTTCCAGCTTAGCTTGTTCAGCCATAATCTGTTTTAACATATCTTCCAGGCTTAGCACCAACTTGATTTCCTTGACCTTGCTGTTGGTTGTACTGTGGTGCATATCCTTGAGGACTATATTGATTTTGATTTCCTCCCCAAGATAAGTTCGGGTGGTTTTTCCATCCAGCATTATAAGTATTTCCGTAATTTTGGGCTCCACCTCCCCTTTGTGCATTACCAACAAAATTTTCGGAATCTGGATTAGCACTACACAAATGGCTGGTATGATCCCCATTTCCACATACACTACACATCACAGAGACCTGTTGTTGTACTGCATTCACGGGAGCTGGTTGTTGCCCCAAATTTAAACTACTGAAGTGATTGTTCATCATGTTTTGCATAGCTGAAATTTGGGCCGATAATGCTGTGACTGCATCCACATCTAGTTTCCCAGCAACCTTCTTTGTAGAATTCCTTGAATTATCACTATGCCAGTCTGGATTTCCCTGCAAAATATGATTCAACAGAGCATATAATTCATCATACGTCTTCTCTAAAGCCTGTCCACCTGCAGCTGAATCAAGTAGAATTTTGGTGTTGGGGTCGAGAGCCTCTATAAAAGTATGCACCAACACTTCATTAGCTTGGTGGTGGTGAGGACAATCCCTCAACATGGATTTGAATCTGTTCCAAGCTTGGTACAAATTCTCATTATCTCTCTGTCTGAAACTTAGTATCTCACTCCTCAGCTTTGCTGTCTTTCCCGACGGAAAGAACCTTATCAAGAATTTTTGAGCAAGATCATCCCAAGTAGTGATAGAATTAGCCGGCTCTGCATCTAACCACCTCCTTGCTTCCCCCAACAGAGAAAAGGGAAACAAAGTAAGTCTCACATAATCTGAAGACACACCCGCAGGAATATATGTGTCACTGATCTCCAGAAAATTATGGATATGCCTCTGCGGGTCCTCATGAGCAAGACCTGTAAACTGTCCACTTGAGTGCAAGAGTTGCACCATATTCTGTTTAAGCTCAAATCTGCCTCCAGCCGCCGATTTGAGAATACTGGAGGTCATATTAGTGGCGAGTGGGATTACTACATCGCGAACTGTTCTAGCAGCCATTACTTCTGGATCACGTCTCTCTGCTGCTGGTTCTTCAATTCTTACGGTATTACCCCGTATTCCTTTGCCAGCCAGTTCGACATGTGGGATTGGGTAGTCTGCAGCCTGTCTTTTTAATCTATTAAAATATCTTTCAGGTTCAGACTGCGGGCCTACCAAATCTTTGTTCCTTGCCAGTGTTCCGATGAAGTAAGCCTGCAAAATAGAACAGCTAAGATCAAGTTGTCAACACGTAGCTGAAAATTAAAGTACAAACGTCAATAATTGAAATCTATCTATTTGAAAAGTCCCCGGCAACGGCGCCAAAAACTTGTTGCGACCTAGCAATACACACAAGTGTACGTGATCGTGCAAGTAATAAAGTGGCTCCTTTTTGAGAGCTGGATATCAAACCCAAGGGACTTTCATCAATAGACCCCAACTCTGGACGTCAAACTATAATTAAAAACTAGTATTGCAAAAACGACAAGAGATTTGGTGCTGAAAATTAAATGATTGCGGACTATGAACTCCTATCTTCGCTACCGTAACTTTGGTTTTCTCAAATATGCTTGAAAAACCAATAAAAAGTGAATTCCCAGGGCTAAGGCACCCTGAACGTCATCTCTTGAGCACAATTGTTATTGGTTTAAGCACTTTGAGTTGTTTATCGTGGTTATTGATCCGAGGTTGATTTTATAACTATATTCATCTCTAAAATATAATCTTCTACTAGAACTTAGAAACCTACCTACATCCGTGAGTGGTGATAAGCTTAACCAATTCTAGAGCATTCAAGTTTTCTTCTCGTAATTGACCAAGTGCGGTGGATTAGGTACCTCTCGGTCCTAACCACATGTCAATCCCATAGAATTACTTCCCCGAGAAAGACCACACTTCATATATTCAAGTTCTATCTCTTAGTTTCTCTCTCGAGCTCACTTCGAGACAAGGAATATATTCCAATGGTGATCAAGCATCAAAATAATGAAATTAAGAATATATGAATAACCAATTTATGATAAACTCCAGCAAAAGCCAATACAATTAACCCTAGAGATTCATGTTCTTGTCCTTAACCCCCAAGAATGAGGGATTTTAGCCACTCATAATGTCAATCACCATCCAAAAGTAAATAAATACCATAAAAATACTTAAAAACTGAAAAGAAGAGGAATGGAACCTAGTTGAGATGCCCAAAAATGCCCAAAATATTTTAAGGATGATGGAATGTGATACAATAACTCAAAAGCCCTATTTATAGACCCAAGTCGAGGCAAAAATCGGCCAAAAAGCGGCCCGGCACGCCCTTGGGCGCACCTAGCACTTAGGCAGATTTTGCCTCAGCAAAAAGGGTGCTCCCAGGCGGCATGGCACGCCCCTGGGCATGCCCCAATTCTTCCTAGGAAAGTAATAATTTCACCAAAAGTGGCCTGGTACGCTGCCTAGCGTGCCAGGCCCTTTTTTTGTGATTTTTTTGCTTTTGTCGACTTCTCTTCGTGAATTTGGTTGGATTCTTCAAGATCAACTCTTTGGCTTTCCTCTTATCTTCAATATTCTTCACTTGTAGGTCCTCCAAGCCTCACTTTCCATGCCAAACATGCTCCAAAAAGTCACAAATTCCACCTAAAAGAGTCTAATCATATTGGTTAGCACAATCCTATATTCCATCAAAAACTTATATAATACACAAGTATTGTTCTCAAAACTGAGGTAATCATGGGTTAAAGTCGCTACTAAGGCACATAAATACCCCTTAGATCAGTGGGCCAGGGGTAGCCCAGGCGCCATCGGGGTTTATTTTCTTATTATTGCTCAGAGATGCCTTGTTACTGTTATTAGGATTAGTTGGTGGTGCATCGTCTAATGGTGCATAGTCTACAGTTCAGAGTGGTATAGGTGCAGGGGCGTAGCCTGAAACTGTGGATCCTAGAGTTGAGATTTGTCCAGCACCGTTAGTTTATTAGTCGGTAGCCACCTAGCCTGCTATGTCTGTTGAGGAGCAGAAGATGTTGGGTAGATTTTTGAGATTGACTTAACTAAGGCTTACAGGGGCTCCGGGTTAGGATATATTTGAGTTCTTGACTACATGCGAGGATAGGCTCCTTAATTTGGGCCTAGTTGAGGCTCGTGGGGTTGACTACACCACTTTTCAGGTCAACTTAGCAGCTAGACATTGGTGGAGAGGTTATCTTGATTCCAGGCCAGCTGGGTCTTCCTCTATGACATGGATTTAGTTCTCCGAGGTCTTATTGGAGAAGTATATGCCTCATAGTCTTCATGAATACCTAAGAGATCAGTTCACCCGCTTACAACATGGCTCTATGTCAGTGATTGAGTCTGAGGCACGATTCCATAAGTTAGATAGACATGCTATTGCGATCTTACCTACCAAGTATGAGAGGATTCAGTGTTATTTTAGGGGGCTAAGACTTCATCTTCGCATGGCTACTTAGAGTTTGGTGGTTGCTGGTAGGACTTTTATTAACATTTCTAATTATGCCCAAACTATAGAAGAGATGCATCGCGTGGCCCAAGGGAGAAGTGATAAGAAACCATGTCATCAAGGCAGTTTTAGTGGGAGCCATAGAGGCTCAAGGATTAGAGGCAAAGGTTATCAGGGTAGGTACCTTCCACATCAGTCTTTCAACTCCCTGGATCAGTCTAGTAGGCATGTTTAGGTAGCACTTTATATTACGAATGGAGGTCAGTACAGCTTCAGTGATTACCATGGCCCCAATAGTGGCCAACCTCCGATAGGTGCGTATTCTAGGTCTTTCAGTTGAGGTGGCTATTTCGTGTCTGCCGAACATTCTAGACAGAGTGGTGTTTCTAGGACTTGCTATACTTATGGTGTGATTGGTGATTTCACTAGGTAGTGTCCCCAACCTGGGATGATTTAGCCTGCAGCGCAGGTGTTGCCTCCAGTTAGAAGGGGTGTTCAGTGTAGCAGGGGTTATCCCTAGGGTTCTCAAAGAGGTTCTCAGGTAGGTAGGATGAGAGGTAGGTAAGATGCCCAGCCAGGTGGCGGGTAAGGTCATTTATATACTGTACCTGGTAGGCCAGAAGTAAAGTCTTCGGATGCTGATATTTCAAGTAGGATTTTAGTGTGCCGTCAGTCGGTTGATTCTTTATTTGATTTAGGATCCACTTATTTATATGTTTCTGCTTATTATGCACTACTGTTATAGTTGTCTTAGGAGACTTTGTCTGTACCATTGTGTGTATCTACTCCCATAGGTAATTCTTTAGTAGTGGATCAAATTTATATATTATATGTTATGACCGTTCGAGAGTTTGATACTCGGGCTGATCTTAATATGTTAGATATGGTGGACTTTGATGTGATTCTGGGCATGGACTGGTTATTCCCTTACCATGTGGTCTTGGATTGTTTTGCCAAGAACGTTACCTTAGCCATGCCTGGCATTTTCTCGGTTGTGTGGCAGGGTAATTTTAGTCGCACACCGATGGGGATCATTTCTCATAAGCTAGGAGATTAGCGTTGAGGGGTTGCGAGTTTTATCTTTCCTATATTCATGATGTCCACGCAGAGAGTCCCTCGCTTGATTCTTCTCTTATTATCCATGAGTTTTATGATGTGTTCCCTACCGGCCTACTTGGTTTTTCTCCCGAGCGTGATATTGAGTTTGCTATTGAACTTGAGCCGGGCACCCGACATATTTCTATGGCTCCTGCTGAGTTTCTCAACTCTAAGATTTATTGGGTAAGGGTTTTATTAGATTGAGCATATCGCCTTGGGGGTTCTCCTACATTGTTCGTGAAGAAAATGGATAGTTCTATGCATATGTGTATCGACTATAGGCAGCTGAACAGGGTGACCATGAAGAATAAGTACCCTATGCCTCGTATTGATGATTTATTTGACCAACTTTAGGGTGCATTAGTTTCTCTAAGATTGACTTAAGACTCGAATATCATCAGTTGAGGATTCGGGTTGAGGACATCCCTAAGACAGCCTTCAAGACTCGGTATAGCCATTATGAGTTCCTAGTAATGTCTTTTGGGTTGACCAATGCCCCAACAACGTTTATGGATTTCATGAATCTAGTTTTCAGGACTGATTTGAACTCCTTCGTGATTGTGTTTATTGATGACATATTGGTGTATCTGAGGAGTAGGGAGGAGAATGAGCATTATTTGAGGATTGTGCTTTAGACTTTAAGAGATCACATGTTTTATGCCAAATTCTCAAAGTGTGAGTTTTGGCTCGATTCTATTAAATTTCTAAGACATGTGGTGTCTAGTAATGGGATTATGGTGGATCCAATGAAGATAGAGGCTATTCGTGATTGGGCTAGATCTACATCTCTGATCGAGGTTCGTAGCTTTGTTAGTTTGGTAGGTTACTATAGATGGTTTGTTGAGGATTTTGCTTCTATTGTCGCACCTATGACCAGGTTGACTAGGAAGGAGGCTCTTTTTCAGTGGTCCATTGAGTGTGAGTTGAGCTTTCGGAAGCTCAAGGAAATGCTCACTTCAGCTCATATATTGACTCTTGCTGTTGAGAGAAAGGGGTATATAGTTTATTATGATGCTTTTGGTATTGGTTTGGGTTACATACTGATGTAGCAGGGTCGAGTTATCGTGTATACGTTGAGGTATCTTAAGGTTCACGAGCAGAACTACCCCACCAATGACTTGGAGTTGGCGATAGTAGTTTTTATGCTTAAGATTTAGAGGCATTACTTATATGGTGTTCATAGCGAGATCTTCACTGACTATTATAGTATTCAGCACCTTATGACTTAGAAGGAGCTTAATTCTAGACAACGTAAATAGATTGAGTTGCTGAAGGACTATGGCATCTCTATTCTTTACCATTTGGGCAGGGTGAATGTGGTAGGGGATGCCTTGAGCCGGAAGGCAGTGAGTATAGGTAGTTTGGGTTCTATTTCAATTTTAGAGTGGTCGTTGGTTTAGGACATCCAGTCCTTAGCTAAATTGATGGTTCGACACGATATTTCAGTCTCCAAGAAGATCTTTATGAGTGTTGATGCTAGGTCTACCTTGCTTGAGTAGATTTAGAGTCGCTAGTTTGAGGATAGTTGACTTTATGGCTAGCCTCCATGATTAGATTTCGAGGGGTGAGTCCAGTAGGTCTTCCCTAGCTACAGAGGGTATTTGCATTTGTGTTCCAAGGGGTTGAGGCTTGATTCACTCAATATTATGGGAGGCTCATAGCTCCAGATATTCTATTTACCCTAGGACAGCCAAGATGTATAGAGATTTGAGATAACATTATTGGTGAACTAGCATGAAGAGAGATGTAGTGGACTTTGTAGCTTGTTTCCAATGTTTTCATTAGGCAAAGGTCAAGCATTAAGCACCGGGGTGGATTACTTCAGAGGCTATCCATTCCTAAGTGGAAATGGGAGCGCATTACTCTTGACTTTGTGACTGGTTTGCCTCGTACTTCCTGTGGTTCTGATAGTATCTGCGTCATAGTAGATCAGTTGTCCAAAACGGCTTATTTAATCTAGATTCATATTTCCTTCAGTGCCGAGAGGTTAGCCTTCACCTATGTTTGTGAGATAGTTTCCCTTCATGAAGTACCAGTGTCCATTATTTCAGATAGAGGCTCAATATTCACTTCTAGCTTCTGGAGGACTTTTAAGGAGGAGTTGGCACTCAGGTTGACCTTAGCACTGTATTCCATCCCCAAACCGATGGTCAGTTAGAGTGGACCATTCAGGTCCTCGAGGATATGCTCCATGCTTGCCTGACGAACTTTGGAGGTCAGTGGGAGCAGCACTTAGCCTTAGCGTTGTTCGTTTATAATAATAGCTACCATTTGAGCATTGGGATGGCACCATTTGAGGCATTATATGGCAGGTATTGTCGTTCTTTGATTGGCTGGTTTGAGTTTAGAGGTTAGCCTCCGTGGTACTAACCTGCTTCGTGAGTCGTTGGATAGGGTGCGGGTGATCCAGGATAGGCTGAGGGTATCCTAAAATAGGCAGAAGAGCTACTTTGATCATAGGCTTTGTGCTTTGAAGTTTGAAGCTGGTGACCGAGTTTTCCTCCGTGTATCGCCTATGAAGGGCGTGATAAGGTTAGGGGGGAAGGATAGGCTCAGTCCCCGATATATTAGTCCATTCGAGATACCTTAATGGTTGGGGAGGTAACTTATGAGTTGGCCATCCCCTAGATTTTGCAATTGTTCATCCAGTTTTCATGTCTTTATGTTGCGCCATTAAATCCCGGATGAGTCACATGTACTTCGGTGGGACAGTTCAGTTAGACGACAGGTTGACATTCGTAGAGAAGCCAGTCCTCATTTTAGCCAGGGATATCAGACGGTTGTTTTCTAGAGAGATTACTGTGGTTATGGTACAGTGGAGGCACCATCCAGTTAAGAAGGCTACCTGGGCGATCGAGAGTAAGATGCGGACCCAGTATCCCCACTTATTTGAGCCTTCAAGTACTTCTTCGCCTTTTACTTTCAAAATTTCCACATTATTTCGGTGTTTAGATCTTTCCCATAGATGCCCCAAGTCATTTATGACTTGCTGGAGCTGACTTTTTGATTACCAGGCATTTCGTTTGGTTTTTAGAGTCAATTCCCTGTTTTGAAGTCTTCGTTGTTCATATTTGGCTACCGGGCCTAAACTTTAGGTAAAAAAACTTGTATACCAATTCTGACAGTTCCATCAGCTCCGGAGCATCGATTTTAGGCTAAGAGCACCCTTGGTCTGAGTCCCGAGGCTTCCGGACTCTTTTTGGGCTATTGGGTGGAAAGTGATGAAAATAGCCATTTGGGTGTAAGACCCACTTTTTGTCTAAACAACCACGGATGGAGATTTCAATTGCGTCGTTGAGTCCATAATATCGAAATTGATAGGGTAGCATAGTTCGTTTGCATTCACGGGACTCCTAATGAATCCCGAAGGCCCGTTGGAAACTTGGTAAAATATTTCCAAGTGTTGATGCTGCTTCAGCTGGTGCGACCGCTTAAGTGGTTATACGGCCGCTTAAGTGGAAGCTGCTTTAACGGCATGGGCACTGCTTTAGCGGCTAGCACTGGTCCCAGGTTATCTGCTTAAGTGGGGATCTTACCACTTTAGCGGACGCCGTTTAAGGACGTTTGGTCCGCTTTATTGGAGGTCAGCCTAGTCCATGGACCGCTTTAGTGGTAATGTTCCGCCTTAGCAGTGACTGCTTTAGCGGTCAAGTGGGAGCTTTAGCAGTACCTGTAGTGCATTTAATCCCCTTTCAACCATTTTTCTCTCATTATTATCTCAGTGTTGGGCATTAAAAGCCCTAGAGAGAGAGAGAGAGAGAGGGGGCAATTCTTGGGAAATCAAGGGAGGTTGGAGAGTTCGTCAAAGCCTTTTCCTCATCTTAATCCTTGTAAATTCCATCTAATTTCTCGATAATTCTTTGTTTTAGGTTTAAATCCCCAATTCATAGATGGGTTGATTTTGGATGTGTTGAGCTTGAAATTTACCCATTCTTGAGGGTAAAAGATCCTTGAGCCTTGAAGGATATTTTAACGGTTTCAAATTTATGATTTTGTAAGCGAGCCCCACATTGGATTTTTAGCTCGATTTTGGATCCGAAGTATTTATATGCAATATGGGTATCATTGTTCTTGTATTAATGATTGGATTGTTATTTTGATAGCATGGCATCGTGCGGAGGTAAGCTAGGCTTACCTTACATATAGATTGAGCTTTATTATGGTATTATTATGATATTGTGCTAGTTTGGGTTGGAAATTATGATTTGGTTGCTTAGTTAGTGATGTTTGATTTATTTGGTCGATTTTTGAGCCGTTTTGGGGCTAGAATCGACCCATTTATCTTTCATTTAGGTCAAATGGTGCTTTTAGGCTTTATTTAGACTTATTTAATAGCCTGTAGTTGAATTTTCGAGACTTAGTCATTTTCGAGTAGAAATCGCCTTAGTATGGACTTTCGAGTTTAGAAAGGGGCCCCGACGGCCCTCTTTTAGGTTGTGCAATCTCTTTTAGCACCTTGTATACTTAGGAGGCCTTCGTTTTCAACATCATAGTTAAGCTTGAACATTAGGCTATATAGCATTCACCTAGTTCGGGGCTAGGCTAGTTATTGTGACTTTACTCTAGTAAAGACCTATTCGAGTCCGGCATATATGATATAATTATGGTATTAAAGTCCGGTTCGAGTTCGGCATCTATAATATAATTATGGTATTAAAGACTGGTTCGAGTCCTACATCTATGATATAATTATGGTATTAAGGACCAGTTTGAATCCGGCATCTATGATATGGTTATGGCGTTAAAGACCGGTTCGAAATCGATGTTTTGTAGTACCAATGGTTTCACGGATATGGGATTATTGGTTGGTTATACCATGCTTAGCGTCTATAGATCTCCTCTTGATTGTATCCATCAGACTTATGGGGGCTCGTTTGGGTTAGTCTTCTCTTGTTTGCACGTTCTAGGCTTATGGGGGCCTAGTTAGGTTATAATTAGTTTACTTTAATTTCGGTATCGCTTGTTCAATTATTTTTTTCCTACGTTGGACCATGATCTCAGGTTCGCCCCTTTCTCTTTGACTGAACTTTCATTCTCACATTTTATTATGCTCTTGTTGTTTTGGTACTCATACTGTATTTCTGCATCCTTTTCTGGTGCAGTCGCTGATACATATAAACTTTTGAAACTTCTGAAAAAGGACAAACTAGGCAGACATTTTATTTTGAATATCACTTTTGTCATGCCCCAAAATCTGCGTGAGGCATAACACGACAACTAATGTATTTTAACTTTTATGAAGCAACCAATTAAATATGGCCAACCATACCCATAAAAATATATGTTTCAATTTAAGATATTACACCTTCTCAATGAAAACTTTGATAGTGAAGGGAATAGTTTTGAAAAGAAAAAATTGATGCCTTTTAAAATTTCATTAAAAAACTTAAACATGAGAATACTCGACCATATAGTCCCTTTTTAATAAAAGACCATTTTTTAGTTAAGTCTTGAGCAAAGCATAGCCAAAATCAGTAGATGACACTGCAATAAAATAGATTCCACACTTAAGTAGACACACTAAGTAGATGAAGGAGATGACACACTAAGTAAACCAATAGGTTAGACAAAATCACTAACTTGAATGAAAGAGATGACAAACAAAACAAATCGACAACCTAGCCAAAACCAGTAACATAAATAAAAGAGATATCACACTAAGTAAGCCAACAACTTAGCCAATTTTGGACACTTCAAGAAAACAGATTCCACAATTAACTTTTTGAAAAAACAATGGTCATTTCTTACAAAGAAGCTGATACATTTAATCTAATTTTATGAACATTCGAGAAAGGTGACACACAAACTATTATCAGAAAATAAAAAGATACAGTTTTAACCCACACTACACTAACTTAGTAAATCATGCATCAAAAATTCAGGATTAATGCCAAGAGAAATCTGGTTTACAGTAACCAATTTCACCAAAGCTGCTAGAAAAAATTCAATCACACAAATCTATTATCAAAATATAAAGAGAAACAGGATAAAAAAATACTACCATATTTATTAAAGCTGGTGCAATAGGAAATCTAACATCAATGTCCACATTGAACAATCTACCAAAAAAGATTCTATCAACAACAAACTAAGACCACACATAGCAGTTATTTTATAACACATACAATAGTAAAATCCCACACTTATACCATACCTAACAACGACAAATTAACATCAACACACAGCAGTAACTAATCGTACATGCAATAGAAAAATTCAACAATTTTACCACACCTAACTACAACAAATTAACACCAAAACACAGCAGCAACTAAATTTCAGTAGCAAAATCCGATAATTTCACTAACCTAAAACAAACAAAGTAAGATCCACTCATAGTGACAACCTAACAGCACATGCAACAACAAAATTCGACAATTTTACTAACCCCCTAGCTCAAAACCTAAAGAGAAAATAAGAGATTAAAGAAAAATACCTTAACAAATCAAACTTGTTGAAGAATCCAAGATTTACCAGGTCTCGCTCCAGTCACAAATAGATTTAGCTAAAATCTGATAGATCTAGCTATAATAACCAAAACACTAACTAAAATCACACAAACCCTCAAAGAGATGAGAGGCGTTCGCAAAATTTTGCTCTTAATAGTCAAATACGAGTGGAGAATAGCACAATGGCTTAGATTTACAGAAAGCTACGGTTAGAGAAGAGAGAAGTGTGATTCGACCTCGAGAAGAGGTTATAAACATGAGAGAGTGAGCTTTGTTTGTGTGATGAGTAATGTTGCCAAAATGAGCTTAGTTTCTATATACCTAGTTTCTAAAATGTGTTTTAAGAAATAAAGAAAAATGTTACCATTGCCGGGTCTCGCTCCAGTCACAAACTTGGTGGATTAAGAAACCATTCCAACAAATAAAAAATTTCAAACAACCGTTATAATAGATGGATTTACCGCAATGTTTCACTAAACCGTTGCTATGTGTAGGCTTATTGCAATGGTTATATTCCAATGGGAATGGTCATATGATTAACCCATGTCAATAGCTACCAAAAATTTTGGCAACGGTCATAACCGTTGCAATAGACTATTTTTAGCAACTGTTTGGAAATTGTTATTAGAATATATGTTCCCGCAGGCCCATTTTCTAGTAGTGATATATAACCTCTTTCATACATGAACTAGGAGTACCCTTCCACTCTACTCTCGATACACTCGGCATAGCTAAGGTCACGGTCTTGGCAAAACAAACCAAAACCACATGATAAAAAGCCAACCAATCCATACCCAACACGACATAAAAATCAACCATATCGAGGACAATCAATTCTACCCAAGTCTCACGCCCCGAAAAAGTCACCATACATAATTAATACACTCGATCCACCACTAAAGATCACCAACTAGAGTAAAAACATGAATCGTCATAGCAAGGGACTCACACAAAGCATCAATACCAAAAGCAAAATATGCAGAAATAGAAGAGAATATAGACTAATGTCAAATAGTACTGAAGTGGGACAATGGCAAACTGGGATGATACCTGTAATCACTACATCAAAGGCCTCTGCATCAAGTATCCCAGGAATAGCATAACACTGACCACGTGTCCTACCAGATTGAGTGACTCATCATCCACTACCATTAGCTCCCTAAGCCCGACCTCTGGTACCTCTAGATCGACCTCTACTACCCTATGTACCAACTCTAACTGCTGACACTAAAGTCAGACAACGCTGAAGCTAAGAACCATGCAAGAAGGACCTAATACATGTTGGGGACAATACCTTACTAAGTGACCATGCTCATCACACACAAAACATCCCTACTAGTTAAATCACACTTAAAGGGCCAAAAGAACTAGAACACCATACATAACTTAATGAACCAGAACAAGTTCCTCACCTGCATAACCAAATCTCTGGAAACTCAAAGTCTTAGAACCTACAAACCTACTATCTGAACTATGTAAAGTTTTCTGAACCGATCTGCTATGGTAACCATGAGAACTTTTACCTAAGAAATCCCTATCTCGGAGTGAATGACCACTGAAATCGCCATATCGATACATCTTCTTAGCACCACCGCTCTAAATACCCTGGCAAATATTCTCAATTATCTTGGCATGATCTACTATACTCTGGAAGAAACCACTAGAAATCACTAATTGAGCCATCGCCAACTGGCAATAACTAGTCAAATCCTTGACAAACTTCCTAAGCCTCTCAGACTTTGTGGAAATGCTAGCGGTGGCACATCTGGATAATGCATGAAAGCGAGCCTTATACTCTTCGATAGTCATAGAGCCTTTCTCCAAATGATCAAACGTGTCTCTCTGCTGGTCCCTCAAGATAAAGGGTACAAACCTCTCCAGAAAGTCTTAAAAAGTTGGGTTCATGTCAAAGGAGGGAAATCCACTAGTCTACAATAGACAAAATATCTCAACCACTACCTAGCCACATCAACTAACTGGTAGGTAGTGTATTCAACACCATGGGACTCAAGTGAACCTACGTTATGCAATCTCTCCAAACAATCGACCAGAAACTCATAAGCATCTTCTTTAATAGCACCACTAAACTTAGGAGGGTCCAATCTGATAAATCTCTCAAATCTCTTCTGCTAACCAGCAGATATCACAGGACCAAGAGCTATAGGTAGAACAACAAATTTCGTATGGAATGTCTCAACACATGGGGCCACAACAGTAGTTGGTTGTGCCCTAGAAGTCTGAAACCATAAGTAGGACCCTGTCTGGCTATTGTACACCTTTTGTAGTTTGAGAACCATCTAGTTTACCAGGTAGATTACCTTTCTGGGGAATGCCAACCAAACGGCCCAAAAAACAAATTAACAGATTCTACAATACTAAAGTAACAACAAAACATTAAGGGGTCTGGGCTGTTCCCACATCCTCTGGTTGGTAAGTCACCTCATCATGATTAATTTTAGGCTCAAGAGAGGTGACCCTAACTCATCCTCTAGATAGAGATGCTCCTCGTGCCTGTCCTCCACCTCAGTCTCTACCACTAGCCCAGCCTCTCCCCATGACTGGGGCTCTAATTGTGGGTGTTGTCTTAGCATCCTCACCATCTGCGTAGAAAAAAGTGCAATACAAGTTTAGAATACTGGGCATGAACAACACTCATGATAAGAATCAAATTAGAAAAGTTTTCCTTAAAACATCCCATAGCCTTTCAAAGATAGATACGGACGTCAACGTATCAATCTGCGGAACTCTATTAGATATTTGCTCTTTTACTCATGAGACCAGTGAACCTGGCTCTAATACCTATTTGCCACGACCTAAAAGTCGAGGTCATGATGGTACCTACCCCAACCCAGCCTTGGTAAGTGAACCTAACTCCACGAGAGATAAGAGATACAAAAAGAAGATAACTAACACCTACATACAAGACTAAACATATCTCCTAAAGTATAAAACTTTCTCCTACATACAAAAAGACCGACCAAGCAAAGTATAAAACTAAACATGTAAATTATACTATGAGCACGCCTCCACCTGCTTACAGAGAAGTTCCCAACGGCAGCTCAAGCATATCTCCTAACAGTATAAATAGTACAACTACAATAATAGTATAAAAGTACCTACAAGAGGATATATATATATATATATATATATATATATATATATATATATATAAAAGAAAGACTCAAATACAAGATAACAAACACATAAGAGAAATGCAAATGATTCAATACCATGATATAATAAGCATTGAATGTCTCAATATCACTTCATATATACCTTTCGAGCATAAGCTTCCAGGACAGGGGGTTCACAGCCCATATACTATCACCATCTCATCAATCAACCTTGCCGGCACATTCCTTGGTCAAGGAGTTTTATAAAGTGTTTTATGTTCTTTCAAAATCAGTGTTTTTTAGTAGTACCAATTCCATGAATTTAAATTAATGCAATGAGGATGTGTGCTCATAACCAAGTCAATATCATGTAATGAATTAACTGAATAATGGTTAAATGAGCTCAAATCTCAATAGGCCATGATATAAGCCATCGCATGGCACCATGGTAGTAATGAGTCATATAAGACATCATCAATATCAATTCAATCCCCCACTCAGTCATCACAATAATAATAAAGGCAAACAATGCTCAAATCAGACCAATATCAGCCCCAAAATAGGCATCACAATTTAATAATCTCTCAAGTTAATAATAATATACAAATAAGCCCCACATGGGAAACATAATAAAATAATGATCTCAGAAGATGAATCTCACAATAAAATCCCCAACCCATAACATACTTTACATGAATGGTTAACTACCCAGCCCGGTCTGAAGAAAGTTAAGTCATAACCTACCTCAAAAATCAAAACACAAGCCTAGGCCCATCAACAAGGCTCTTTTCCTTTTCGTGTGGTCTCAGAATGAACCCAATCTATCAAAAATGTAATATACACATTAAGAGCAGTTTATAGATACCCATATTAACTATTTTTGTTCCAGATCCAAAATTACTTTGAAAATCAACCTCGAAGGCAAAAGGGTAAAATTGAAATTTTATCAAAGAATCATGTTTTCCAAACTCTTAAGGGTTCTAGATATGAAAACCCATCAAAAAATAAGTTGAAATCGAGTTTGAAATTACTGAAAAAACATTTTCTTGCTTTACCAAGTGAGACCCAAAAAATTCAAGTTTGAAATTCTAAGTTTGAAAATGATTTAGTGAAATAATCAATGGGGAATGGTAGAAATAAGGTTTAGAAGCTTACCTAAGTCCAATTTGATGAAAAAAAACCTTTAAAATTGCCAAAATTGAGACCCCAAAGCTTGAAGATGGAAGAATGAAATAAAAGAGAAGAAAGAGAGAATTTATACCAGCGACATCTCCTAGGTGGTCAAAATTATAGCCTAAGCCCAGACCACCAAGTCATTTACCACACATGCTCGTCATTTAGACGATCCTTTAGCTGCTAAAGTAGCTAAACCCATCACTTAGGCTATGGTTACTAGATGGATTGGTTTCTGCTAAGGAGTTCCTTGGTCTGCCTAGACGACACAACTAAGGCGACCAAAGACTCACTAGAGCGGCTGCACCAGAAACCAGAACTCGACTTAAACTAGCAACTAAAATTGACTCTGAATGGACCCTTAGGATTCAATCGAGAGTTTGTAAAAATAATTTGATAATGAAACTAGGCTAATTTCGATGTTCCAGACTCAATGGAACTACTGGATTTAACAAAAGAGGTTGTTATCAACATGTTAACCCACAGAAACCCTTTAATGCTAATTTAACTAGTTTCTCGTCTAAGTATTTGAAACTCAAAATAAAGTCTTGAAACCTGATAAAACCATGTACTAACCCAAAAATGACATTTTGGATATAATGAAACTAACAGAATCACCATTCGATGCTCGGATCACAAATTGTTGACCAAAGTCAAATATAACTCTTTAAATGTTACACAAAACCTCAAACTCACATAACTCACTCCCTAACACTTTGAAGACTGTGTCAACCATCCCCACAACTCATAAATGATATAAAGCAACTACGGGAAAGGCAAAATGGTCAAAACATAGAAAAAGCTAAAAATCACAATGAGGGTTGTTACACCTTTATAGAAAGACCCCTAAAAGTTAGTTATTAATTGTTCCCCTCTATTAGAAATAATAGATACTAGGACACTAGGGAGCTTGACTATCTCCTTAATGTACAACTTGGAATGATATTCAACCATAAATATAGTCCTGATTGGTAGAGATGGGTTAATTTTATTAGTCTATCAATAATCACCTATGAAAAATCAAACTTACATCACGAACAAGGCAATCCTATACCTAAATTCATATTCACTACCTCCCACTTCTATTGGGGAATAGCTATACCCTGCATTAGCCCATCGACATTCTGATGCTCAACTTTCATCTGCAAGTAATTGGGACACTAAGCCACAAATTTAGTAATGTATTCCTTCATCCTATTCCACCAATCTATCCCTATAATATCATGGTACTTCTTTGTCAAACTTGGGTGAATAGAATAAAGGGAATGATGTTCCTCTGCTATAATCAGTTATTAAAAATCTAATATCTTATCACTACCTAGAAGCTGAGGTCATGATGGCACCTACCTTAACCCAACCCTGGTAGGTAGATCTAACTCTACAAGAGGTATAAAAGATGAAAAGAAGATAAACAATAATCAAATATTAGAGTTTAGGATAAAGTCAAGCCAATATGATTTAAACAACTCAATATCTGAAATAAATACTACTCCAATCCCAAAGATCTAGAGTCATGAGTAAAGAGCAATCTAAACTAAACCAACTATGGATACATAGTCATCTATCTTTGAAAAGAAATAAAGTCATTAAAATTGGATGAAGACAGGTACAGACTCAGAACGGGGAGCTTACCCTGACTTTAAAAAGACTCCAACATTCACAAATAATCATGGTCCATAGATGGCACTCGAACTAGGATGTGCACCATAAGAGTATAGAAGTAGGAGCGAGTACGGACCACTTGTACTCAGTAGGCATCATTAGGTCGACCAAGAAAAGTAGATAACTAAACATATAAAGGAAATTATGAGCAATGCTTCCACCTGGATACACAAAAGATTCCAGTGGTGGCTCAAGCTGTACATCTCCTAACAGTATAATACTACTACTACAATAACAGTATAAGGACCAATAATAACACAGATACATAAGGAAATTCAAGAAAACAAATACAAATAGAGAGATGCAAGTGATGCAATAGAATGAAATGATATAAGCGCAATACTCAAATGTTCACCTCATATACACCTTCTAAGCATAAGTTTCCAGGAGAGGACCCATGTTGGGTTCGCAATCCATATACTATCAATCAACTTTATGGGCCCTCGATTAAGGCATTTTATAAAGTGTCTTATTTCTTTCAAAATCAGTATTTCTCAGTGGTACCAGGTCCATGAATATGGATGAATGAATGAGTATGTCTGCTCATTCATAGCGTAATAACATACAATAAATCAACTCAATAATGGTATAAATGAGCTCAAGTCACCTCAAATCTCAATAGATTATGATACAAGCCCTCTCATGGAAATATTGTTGTAACAAGTCATGTAAGAAATCAATAATATCAATTCAAGCCACCACCTGGGTATCACAATAATGATAAAGAATAAATAATGCTCAAACAAAACCAATACTAGCCCCCGTACGGGCATCTCAATAATATTAATCTCTCAAGTCAATAATACGATTCATACAAGCCCCCCACACAAGCAACAAAAATAAAATAATAATCTCAAATATGAATACCATGATAAAATCCCCAACCTATAGCATACTTTACATGAATGGTTATCTACCTTGCTCGGTCTGAAGAAAGTTAAGTCATAACCTACTGTGAAAGTCGAAACACAAGTCTAGACCCTTCAACAAAAATCCTTCCCCTTCTGAAAAATTTCAAAATGCTTCCAATCTATCAAAAACAAATTCTATATGAGATTAGGAGTCTATCATACGCATATTGGCATACTTTGGTTTCGGATCCGAAATCACATAAAAAATTAACCCTAAAAATAAAAGGATAAAACTAGAATTTTAATAAAGAATCATATTACCCATACTTTAAGGGTTCTAAATATGAAAACCCATAAAAAATAAGTTTAAATCAATCGTTGAAATCATTGGAAATCTAATTTATCACTTTATAGGGTAAACCCCAAAATCTCAAGTTTAAAATCCAAGTTTTTGAAGGTGTTTAAGCAATATAATCAATGAGTAATAATAGAAATTAGGATTACAAGCTTAACCAAAAAAGTATGAAGAAAATCCCTCTTTGAAATCGCCTATCTCGAGGTCCCAAAGCTCAAAAATGGTGAAAATAGAGTTGGAATTGCCAAAATAGGGTATTAATATTATTCTATGAATAGTTTGTGATGACCCAAATGGATGTGAGTGGCACCCACCCCATTCTTCGGTGGGAGAACTAGCAACCCCAGAAACATTAACCGAAACTTAAGGAAATAAAAGTAACCAATCCATTAATAATCCAAAAAGAAATTCGAAGTCTAAAACAACTAGGAGAATTGCGGAACATACTCCTAAATAAAATATACATCCCTAAGACCCGAAAGTTGATTTACCAAAACTACTAAAGAATGTCAAGAAGGGGATGCAACCACAAATACTAATAGAAAAACACGAGTCTAGAACAAAGGACAATATCATACAAGAAGGATTCATGGTAGCCCAAAATATTTTTTCACCCTTGAATCTTGAGTACAACACTAGAATCACAAGTGAGGTCTCACAGAAGCTGCTGGAATATGCGCAGCACTCAACAAAACTAAGAGAAGGTGTAGTATCAGCACACAAGAAAACAACAGTGTACTGGTAGGATCATTTGGCCAACCCAAGATGAGAATATGAACACTCAACCACAACATAGTACAACAAGTTAATACATGCTCGTCCTAACTACACCTTAATACAACACGTAACATTTAAAGCAGTTTAAAATTCCTAGCAGCAAGTCAAAGACATCTACAAGTATGCAAATCAGTCAAGTCAAGAGAAGTCAAGAAAATACCACAACATATAAATACAATACCTGATTCACTCATGGAACCATCAAACTCACCTCTTCCTTGTACATACATGCTAAGAGTATCATAACCACCCTCTAGTCATGACCTACAGGGGATCAATTCTGTCCATATACCTAATCCTAGACACAAGTGCCTGCCAACCTTATTTTACTATTAAACCATGAGAATGTGTAATTACCAAACATTCCATACTCAACAATAGAATATAGCAAAATCATACCAACAAAGATATCAACCAACACTTGTAATAAGCACAAGTTTTACATAAAAGTTCATTTGAAAGTGAGCACACTAATCAACATGCACTAACAAGCAATACTAAAAAATAGTTAACATGCACATATAACACAAATTGGATTAAGCTATGTAACCATCACCTACCTCAATCCAAGCTTGCACAACTCGACTAAGCCTGAGCCTTGCCCTTTCGTGTAATTTCCATTTGCTTTCGGTCTAGAGATAAATACAAAACACATAATCAATGAAATGACCTACCACTTTGGGGAT
The DNA here is from genome assembly GCA_031232105.1 of Capsicum rhomboideum. Taxonomy (NCBI): domain Eukaryota; kingdom Viridiplantae; phylum Streptophyta; class Magnoliopsida; order Solanales; family Solanaceae; genus Capsicum; species Capsicum rhomboideum. The sequence goes on from CP124710.1 coordinate 49,072,628, forward strand.
TATAACTCATGGACAAGTTCATGATTATTCCCTCCCCGTTCAAGGGATTTTGTACCATAATTCACCTAAAACTACCAATTTCATTGATAATTTAGTGAATTAACGACATGGAAGAGTAATTTAACGATCATTAACCAAAACCCAATAGTTTTCTACATAAATTATTCCATTGCACTAGAAAATCAACTAAAACCAGCCCTTAACCCTCCCTAAACTACATAAACTAACAATTCAAAGGCTAGATTATCAGTTTACTAGTTAGCGGGGATGAATTGCTTACCTTAACGAAAGAGAATGATAAAAAACTAATGATTTTCGCCGAAAATCATCTCTCCTTTGCCCAAAAATGTGTTTTGAAAAAATAAACTATTTTGGGGTGTTTTGGGATAAAACAACAATTTATGTCGCTATAGCGACATCGTTATAGCGACATATGTCGCTATAGAAGCCTTTGGCTACGTTGACCATTCGCTATAGTGGGATTTTCTCAGCTTTTGGGCATATTACTATAGCAACACCAACAAGACAGAATGTCCAGTTTCCTCCAAAATCCCTTTTTTAACAAAACACCTTAAATCCAAGATATCCCAAATAATACCCTTTACTTTAAGATAAATTTTGAAAGTTCTTCTTATCTGAATTTAATTCTGTAAAATCCTATGAGTTCCTTATCATCTTAGCTAACCAGGAATTAAGTCAAACACTGCCGCACTTACATAATTCATTCTTGAATTGCCCTAGACCACACCTTGCTCAGATTTCATCCAAAACTAGCCTGTCCTGACATTTATAACATTAAATTCGGGAAGAATCTTAGCCCAAATTTTTAAACAAGAGACTTATACGTAACGATGGAAAGGGTCATTACAATAGATACCAATTTACCCATCGTTCTTCCCCGAATGATGGAACAAAAAAATTAGGTTGAGCTAAGAAAAAAAGAAAGTACATATATCCTCAAACAAGTGAGGGTACTTGTCCTGCATGTACTTCTTGGTTTTACAAGTGGCTACTTCAATCGGACGATGTTACCATTGAACCTTGACTGAACAAATTTCCTTCATCCTCAACTTCCTAATATCCCAATCTAGAATCACCACCAGTTCCTCCTCGTAAGCCAAATACTTATCTAATAAAACCGAGTCTTATTTAATGATGTATTATCCATCCCCATGGTACCATTTAAGGATGGACACATAAAACACCGAATGAACTCCTGACAACCGCAAAGGCAACGTTAGTCTGTACTCAACTGGACCCATATCCTCAAGAATCTCAAAAGGTCCCTTCTTATAGAACCTCAGACTCCCTTCATGGAAAAACCTTGTGCAATACTTGTTCACCAACCTTGAAAGTCATGTATCTTACCTTAAAATCCACATACTCCTTCTATTTACTTTGAGCATCCAACAATTTGTTTTGAATAACCCTTACCTTTTCTTGAGCCTCTTTTATCAAGTTAGTGCCCAACGGTTCAACATCCTAAGTCTCAAATCACCCAATAGGTGACCTACACCTCCTCTCGTAAAGTTCCTCACATGTTGCCATATCGATACTAGAGTGATAATTATTGTTGTATGAAAACCCACACAATGGCAGAAATTGGTCCCAATGACCACCAAAGTCAATAATACAGGCTCTCAACATGTCCTCTAGCACTTGAATCGTCCTCTTTGACTACCCATCAGTTTGAGAATGGAAGGTTATGCTAAAAGTGAGCTCAGTACCTAACTCCTCGTGTAACCTATCCCAAAATTTAAAAGTATATTTTGTATCCCTATCAGAAATGATGGTAAGGGGTATCCCATGGAGCCTCACTATATACCTGATGTAGATTTTAGCTAGTTGCTTGGAGTTGTAGTCTACCCAAACTGGCAAGAAGTAAGCTGATTTTGTCAACCAATCCACTATAACCCAAATGGAATCATGCTTTCCCAAGGTCTTAGGAAGAACCACCATGAAATTCATAGCAATATTCTCCCATTTCCATACAGGTATAGACATTCTCTAAAGGAATCCCACAAGCCTTTGATGTTTATACTTCACCTACTGATAGTTGAGACACTTGGACACATACTCCACTATGTCTCTCTTCATCCCAGGACACTAATAAAGTTGCCTCAAGTCATGATACATTTTTGTTGCACCCAGCTGAATAGAATAACGTGAACCATGGGCTTCAGAAAGTACATCACGAATCAAATCACCAACTCGAGGAACACATATCTCTAACTCAATGCAAAAATCAATATCTCTAACTAGAGGCATACCCGGTAAATCTGAAGGAAACACTTTTTAAAATTTAGAAACCACCAAAACTGACTCTATAGAATGGGACCCCACACTCATATCCCAAAGATGAGCTAAAAATGTTGAACACCCCTTCCCCACTAACTTCCTATCCCGGACAAATGATATAATTTTCACCAATTTTGCCTTATACACTCCCTCCCACTCTAGTTCATCCATCCCAGGCATAGCTAGAGTTACTATCTTAGCATTATAGATTAAGATAACATGATATGGAGATAACAAAATCATACCCAAAATTATATCAAAGTCCAACATATACAAAATAATCAAATCTACCTAAGTCTGAAAACCCACAAACAACACGGAACAAGAATGATGAACATGGGTAACTACCACAGACTCACCAACTGAAGTAGACACATATACGGGACAGTCAATTCATCACAAGCCAATTTCAGACCCATAGCAAACTAGACAGATACATAAATATATGTAGACCCCGGATCAAATAAAATAGAAGCCATTCGGTCACAAACTGAAATGGTACCTGTGATAACCGCATCAGAAGCCTTGGCATTAGTCTTTCCTAGTAAGGCATAACAATGAGTCTGGTCATAAATCAAAACTAACTAACTACCTAGTTGTACTCCTCCCCCTGCATCGCCATTTACTCGACCACCCCGACCACTTGCCTGGTTTCCCCATCCACCATGTGGATGGCCTCTATCATTACCTCCTCTCCCTCTACCTGCTAGAACTATGGCCTGAGTTTGTTGTTACCCCTGGTTATTTGCCTATCTCAAAAGACAGTCTCTGTTAAAGTGACCAACAACACCATAATAATAAGATCCCAACTCGAGAGAAGATCGACTGTTAAAAGTGTAAGAATCCCCATGGCTCCTAATAATTTGTGATGGAGAAGAGGCCTTAGCTAGACCTACAGTAGAACCTGGTAATGTTGACTGAATAGGGTGAGCTGGGCAGACCTGTTGACTGTAAACCTTGGAGTAAGACCTGCTGAAATTTCCAACATTGAGAGACTTTTTAGCTAACATCTTGACCTGACCCACTTGCGTGACCCCTTCTAACTTCTTCACATAATGGAAAACCACATTAAACCCTTTCCCTGTAAAAGTCATATGAACAGAAAAAACCTGAAGATCATAATTCAAACCTTTGATGTAACATCGAATCCTCTCCTCCTTAGTAGCCAACAACTAAGTTGCATAGAAATACAAGACATAGAACTTAGCCTCATAGGCTGCAACTGACATATCACCCTGCTTCAATACCAAATACTCATTCTTTTTATGATCAGGGAGGGCCCGAGGCACATACTTCTCTAAGGACAAAGCATGAAACTGTTCCCAAGTCTATGGAGGTAAAGTCGACGACTGACATTCAACATATGCCCTCCACCATTGTTTAGCATTCTTATTTAATAGAAATGTCATAAACTCAACCTCATGCTGTTATACAATGCCCATCTTATATAACTACTCATAATTGTTAATAATGAACTCAAAAGCATTTTCAGACTCAGTACACTGGAATGTTGGAGGTTATATCTTTAGAAACTTAGTCAGCAGCTCATGTTCAGTACCAGTCATCATAGAACCCAAAATGGGACGAGGAAAAGCATCCATCCCTGAAGCCTAATCCATTCTAGGAGCTATAGCAATAGTAGGATAAGCAATTAGAGCCTAAACAACCATTACAGTAGGAGTGGCTCCAGTGCCAGCCAAATCACTTAGAAAAGCTAACACCTGTTGAACAACTTCAGCAGACATAGGGGGTAAAATTGTAACTCCAACTGGTGCAACCACCTATGGCCCTATTACCTGCTCCCCTACTGCTTTCATTTCCTCCAAATGATCCTAAGGTAAAGGAGGTGATACTGACCTTTGATGAGACTGTCCAGCAGCTACTTGAGCTCTATCCCTAGCAGGTGTGGCTCTTCCCCTTCCTTTTCTACCTTTTCATCTTACTCATCCTCTTTCTCTAATGGCTGGCTTCACAGCTAGAGCTGCTGGTGTAGGGGCTGCTCCTCGGGTTCCATTCGACGTAGTAGTCACCATCTGCGGATAAAAGAGTGAAGATAATTAGATACCAATTTGGATCACCAGATATTAATTAGAACGAAGCTACATCACGAAAGAAACAAGAATAATAGTTTTCCTAAAGTCCTATAGCCTCCCAAATAAATTACACACGTCTCTGTACCGTTCCACAAGACTATACTAGACCTATTTTGGTACAATGAGATCGACAAATCTAGGGTTTGATACGAACTTTGTCATGACCAAAATGAACATGAGTGGAACCCACCCCATTCTCCGGTGGGAGAACCAGTAACCCCGAAAACATTAACCAACACTTAAGGAAATAAAAACAACTAATCCATTAATAACCCGAATACAAATTCAAAGTCTAAAACAACTAGGAGAATTATGGCACATAATCCTAAATAAAATAACCATCCCTAGGACCCAAAAGTTGATGTATCAAAACTACTAAAAAATTTCAAGAAGGGGATGCAACCCCAAAAACTAATAGGAAAACATAAGTCCAGAACAAAGGACTATATCATCCAACAAGGATTCATGGTATCCCAAAATATGTTGCTCAGCCTTGAATTCAGAGTCTAATGATAGAATCGCAAGTGAGGTCTAGCAGGAGCCGCTGGAATATGTTCTACACTCAATAAAAGTAAAAACAAATGTAGTATCAGCACAAAAGAAAATAATAGTGTACTGGGAGGGTCATTTGGCCAACCCAAGATTAGAATATGAACACTCAACCACAACACAGTACAACAAGCTAATACATGTTTGTCCTAACTACATCTTAATACAACACGTAACATTTAAAACACTTTAGGATTCCTAGTAACAAGTCAAAGACATCTACAAGAATGCAAATTAGGCAAGACAAGTCAAGCAAATACCACAACATATAAATATAATACCCAGTTAACTCATGGAATCGGTAAACTCACTTGTACCTTGTACATACATGCTAAGGGTATCTTAACCACCCTCTATCATGACGTGCCGGGTACAAGTTTCATCCATATAGAAAATCCCAGACATAAGTGCCTTCCAACCTTATTTCACCCTTAAACTATGAGAATGTCTAATTACTGAAACATTCCACAATCAACAATAGAATATAATAAAATCATACCAACAAAGATATTAACAAAAACTTGTCATAATCACAAGCTTTACATAAAAACTCATTTAAAAGTGACCACACTAATCAACATGAACTAATATACAATACTAAGAAATAGTTAACATGCACATATAACACCAATTGGATCAAACTACGTAACCATGACCTACCTTAATCCAAAATTGCACAACTCAACTAAGCCTGAGTCGTGCCCTTCCGTGCAATTTCCACTTACTTTCGATCTAAAGATAAATACAAAACATATAATCAATGAATGACCTATCCCATTGAGGATTATAACTCATTCTCAAACCCTAAGGCCAAGTTCATGATCATTCCCTCCCCGTTCTAGGGCTGTTCTTTCATAATTCACCTAAAACTACTAATTTCATGGATAATTTAGTGAATTAACAGCATACAAGAGTAACATAATGATCATTAACCAAAACCCAATGGTTTTCTACCTAAATTACTCCCTTGCACTAGAAATCAACTAAAACTAGCCCTTAGCCCTCCCTAAACTACATAAACTAATAATTCAATGGCTAGATTATCAATTTACTAGTTAATAGGTATGAATTTCTTACCTTAATGAAGGAGAATGATGAAAAATTGATGATTTCCACCCAAAATTGCCTCTCCTTTGCCCAAAAATGTGTTTTAGAAAAATAAACCATTTTTTGGGGGGTCTTGGGATAAACAACAATTTATGTCGTTATAGCGACACATGTTGCTATAGCAACCTTTGACTTGATTGACCGATCGCTATAGCAGGACTTTCTCCGCTTTTGAGCATGTCGCTTTAGAGATATGCACGTTGCTATAGCAACGTCGATGGGACAGAATGTCCAGTTTCCTTCAAAAATACCCTTTTTCACAACACACATTAAATCCAAGACATCCTAAATAATACCATTTACACAAAGATTAATTTATGGAGTTCTACTTACCAGAATTCAATTTCGTAAAATTCTATGGGTTCCTTATCGTCTTAGCTAACTAGAAATTAAGTCAAACACCACCGCACTTACCCAATTCATTCCTAGATTGACCTAGACTACACCTCACTTATATTTCCTTCAAAACAAGCTTGGCCTGACATTTATAACTTCAAATTCGGGAAGAATCTTAACCCAATTTTTTAAATGAGAGACTTATACGTATTGATGAAATGAGTCGTTACATAGTTACTCACAATTGCAGCACTCTCCATGCGATCTTGAGGTTCAAAGTTTGACCATGCTTAAATTAGTTATCACGATTGCGGGAAAAGGTCACGCGATTGCGATGAGTACCCACTGTAATGACCTTAGCACTGAAATTTAGAATTTTCTATTTTTTGACCACTTTGCCCCTCTACATAGTTGCCTCCATAGTTGCTTTATCTTAGTTACGAGTTGTAGGGATGGTTGGAACTATCCCCAGTGCATTCGGGAGTGTTTTATTTGAGTTTTTGTTTTTGAGTATCCTTAAATGGATAGGTTTGACATCGGTCAACATTTTGTGATTCAAGTCTCAGATGAGGATTATGACAGGTTCATTAGATCTAACACATCAATTTTAGGTTATTAATAGGGTTGGTTCGGGTTCAGAACCTTTATTTTGTATTTCAATCCTCCATTTGAAAAATAGTGTATTTTAACCTAAAGGGTTCCTGGGGGTTAATTTGTTGTAAATAACCTTTTTTCATAAATCCGATAAGTCCATTGGATTTGGAACGTGTTTTATGAACAATTCGCACTATTGGTTCATATTCATAGGGTTTCGAGGATCAAAAATAAGTTTTTAAAAATTGTTGATTGTTGGTTAATAGTTGACCGCGGTCAACGCGAGATCAACGGTCAATGGTACGGTCAATGCATGGTCAATGGTCAACCGCTTGGTCAACACCCAGTCAACTTTGTTGAAAACAGCCTAAATTCGGGATTTTATCCCCTTTTACTCATTTTCACCATTTTTATCATATTGGGAGCTCGGGAGGGAGAATTTGGGGGAGATTTTTTGTGTAAGTTTGTACGGGAAAGTTCCTAACTCAATTATAAACCATTTCCTACTAACTTTATCATCTAAATTCTTCTAAATTAAAGATTTCAAAAAAGGGTTTTGGGGGTTTCTTCCCCAAATTAAAATTTTGATATTTCTTTGATTTGAGCTTTGATTTTTACTCGTTTTTGCTTAGATTTTCACCCATAGAGTCCTTTTCACTTGAGGATTATGATTTTTAAACAAAAATTCCATTTTTACCCTTTTTAATTTTTGATGAATTTTTGGGGGGTTTACCGGTAAAGCTTACAAATGATTTTTCTTCAATTTGAACCTCGTTTTCACATGGGTTTTTAGCTGTAGGTTCCTTTAACCTTGGGAAATGTACTTTTAAAATAAAATTTCAAATTTACCCATTAGTTTTCAAAACCCATCTTCGAGGTCCGTTTTTGACCCATTTTAAATATGGTCAATATGAGTATCATTAGCTTTCTTTTGATTTGCAGATGACATATTTGACTAGATTGGATGCATTTGGTATTGATTTGAGAGACTTGGCCTTCCGTTTGAGGTTTTGTGGTGTGTTTGAGCTTGAAGATCTTTATTTAAGGCAAGTAGAGATGTACCTTGACTTTTTTCCAAAGTGTTTATGTGTTGTATGCGTGTTTGTTTGTATATTTTGATTTGTTTATGATTGGAGGTCACCGCTTAGATGAAATGGCGAGCATCTCTGCGGGTATTAGAGTCTTAATAATGGGGTGTAGTTAGATTATTGCCTTGATTAGTTAGTATTACTACTTGTAACTATCCTTAGAGTAGAATATAGATAGATAACTTAGTGATCTTGAATACTTGATATTGGATGGCTAATTTAGAGCTTGAACCGTGTTAAATGGACTTTGATGTAATGATTGAGGTTTTAGTGACTTTTTAAGGGATAGTTATGTTATTATCGTTATTTGATGGAATGATTGAGGTTTAAAAGATACTTATAGTATGAATAGACTTGTAATAGTTGATGAAGCTTAATGTATGGAACAAGCTAGGTTTGGGTTGTTCGCAATTTATTGTTATTGGGATTGTTGTTTATTTCGTGTTGCCTATGTGGGGCTTATGTGAACATATTTATAGACTTGAGTAATTATTTATGATTGTGTACCCGAGTGGGGGTCTTATATGCATATTGCTTTTGATTGGAGAGGATATACTATTATGATGCCCGAGTGGGGGCCTGACTTGATGTTGTTAGTCATGTCTTGTGCATTAAATGACTTATTTATTATTGTATTGCCCGAGTGGGGGAATTGACTTTACATTATAGGTCTTATATGAGCATTTAATTACATATTAATTATAGTGCTGCCCAAGTAAGGGGTTGGAGATGATAATATTGATGACTACATGACTATTTATTCTGGTGGTGCTAAATGGAAATTGATAGCCTGAACTATTGATACATTGAGTTGATTCTAAACTTACTTATACACGTATTGAATGGATTTTGATCTTCATACTAATTGGTTGTGAGCATTACATCCTCATATCACGTATGCATATTCATGAGACATTGGTACCATTGAGACATTCTATTTTTTTTAAGAAAATATGACACTTTATAAAATGCCTATATCGAGGGATGTGCTATTAAGGTTGATTTGTGACATCAGATTGAGATTATACGAGTATATGGGTTGTGAACCCCTCATGGGTCCTACCCAGTAGCTGCGAGCTCAGTGGGTATATACAGAAAGTTATGAGATAACTTTCAAACATTCATTATCATTCCATCATCATCACTACATTGTGATGCATCATTTGTATTACCTTACTTGGTTTGGTTTGATAATATGTTAGTATTTACTTTTGTATTGTAATGTCGTCATAGAGCCTTGTTTGTGATATTGTGTTTGAGCATTCATTTCACTTCATACATTATCTTATTTCATCATGTATTGGTTGAGAGGTTGAGGTATTATGAGACTTGGGGTATGATGGTGGCTTGATCAAAAGATAGATGGGTAGCATATTTTGGTAGTATAAGATACACCCTTATATATATATACACTCTCCCTGTTGCTATCCTATAGTATTGGTTAATAAAAATTGATTAAGACTATTATAGCATATTTGTAAAACTTCTTCATAAATGAATTCCCTTGTGGTTGAATATAAATGAATAGTGTTGACTAACCTGGATTAGTGTGCCTACCCTGCTTTTGATATGTTTGTTGACAGTTGTGTTCGGTTACCCTAATAGGATAAGGTACTGTGATTTGGCAAGGTATAGACTGATTATAAAACCTTGGGTAGTGGGGGTAATGGTTCTCGCCATCACTTTGGATTAGGGTCGATTATCGATGATGCTTGCTGAGTACATGTAGTTTCATACTCACTCTTGCTTTATTTTCCTTTTTCTTGTTTTTCTGCACTTCATGCAGGTGTTGGGCCTAGTAGCAGTTTGTAGATCATCTTCTTTCAGTATTAGCATTTTGGAGATCAAGGTAGTAGCTGAGGGACTTCAGGACTTCTCAAATCTCTCTATTTATGTCTTATGCTTTATTCACATCTAAGATATTGTAGAAGATTATTATTCCTATTCTATATTAGAGGCTTGTACTAGTGATAACCAAACTTGGGATGTATCTTGAATACTTGCTTCTTCTTTATATATATTTTATGAATTATTTTTTTTCTTCCGCTTCTGATTTACTTGATTATTGAGTTTGGGTTGGGATAGGCTTACTTGTCCAGAGGATGTGACAAGTGCCATCACGTACCTATTTTGGGTTGTGATAAATTAGTATTAGAGCCACAGGTTCATTAGTCTCATTAGTACAAGCCGATTTAAGTAGAGTCTTGCGGATACATCTGTTATCTATCCTTGAAAGGCTACATGACTTTAGGAGATTCCCATTTCTTCATTCTTTCTCGTGCCTTCATATCTTTGTATAACTTAAAATCTCGTATTCCTTCTATCACAGACGGTGAGCATATGTTTTTCCTTAGTTAGAGATTCAGAGCCTATGTATTTGGTGCGTGGTAGGAGCAGGATTCGAGGCAGTGGTTGGATTGGGATTTCTAGACCAACTAGAGGTCAGGTTAGAGTCGCCTCTTTAGGTTTTAGAGTTGCTAGTAGTGATAGGTCTAGTGAGTTAAAGGGGTTGAGGCCAGTGCATACACCACCTGTGAACATACATATGACTGAGGATTGTTTGGTTTGAGTGTTGGGTTTCCTTCAGAGGGTGGCTCCTATTTTTGTTCAGCATGCTACTTCAGGACTTCATACTCCCGATGGAAAAGTGAATACTATGGGTTCTCCTAGTGTTGATGAGGTATTGCCGGGGATTACTCCACATCTAGTGACTTAACCCTTCTTGTTCATGGAAGGACAGAGTAGATATATAGGGTTCATGAGGACATATACTCCTCATTTCGATGAAGGTCCTAGATTTGATGCTTATATGTTCTTGCTTGGTTTTCGTGAGAGGTTGCACAGGTTAGACTTGGTAGATTCTAATGTAGTAGACTTCACTTCATTTTGGTTCTTTGGGCCATCTAGACAGTGGTGGAGGACTTCTGTATAGAGTAGACCAGTTGGATCACCTCCTCTTTCATTGGATTAGTTTGCTCGAGTGTTTTTAGAGGAGTTTGTGTAGAGGTATGAGAGGCTTGCGGGTCAAGAGCCTTAGGGATTTGATGATCATAGCGGTATGCTTGATGGAGGTCAGAATTTTTATTGTTATGCTTGGAGAGGGTTAGATTAGAGTGGTCGTTCAAGTTCTTCAAACCTAGTTTAGTGGGCTCCTACTTTTTTGAGTTGCTTCTTATGTGGAGATATTGGGCACTATAGGAGAGATCACCCACAACTTAAATAGATAGATGCTTCACCAGTTGCTCTAGGAGATGACAGATCTCGGTATCATATTCCATAGGATGGACTTGAGGAAGGAGCTTCCGATATAATAGTCGCATGTATGGTTCTTGTTGCACCTTTGTTATGCCTTAGTGGTATTTGACCATGGTTCTATATTCTCCTATGTGTTTATTTATTCAGCATGGAGTCTTGATATAATTCATGGATTTTTTCTAGAGTTATTGATATTTTTTACCTCGTAGGTGTTTCCTTAGTGGTAGATCGGGTGTGTTTATCTTATGTTGGAACTCACTCAGAATAGATCACTAGTTTTTTTTTGAATTCCTGGGTATTATGGATTTTGGTTTTTTGGGTATGGTGTGTTTGATGGTTATGTTATGGAATAGTGGTGGATCGATTCTAGATTTTGGCATACTTTCAAATTATAGAATGAATAAGCCTCGTGGTTTAGCATTTTGGATTGTAGCATGCCTAGTGGTACTTATTAGTGGCAGATCCTGTGATAGCCTAAACTTGTGGTGTGATTGATTCAAAAGGGTTGCGAGTTAAATATTCTAGTTAGATAAGGGAATATTTTAGGCATTTGGGCCTCGCGATTTGTTACTTCCTTGTATTGGCCTTTACTTGTGTGAATACACTAGTTGGTATTGACACAACCCAAGACTACCCCTTAGTCGTAACACGATACTTAGAGCAACAAGTGACCCTAAGCTAACCCATGGCCTGGCATGACACTATGAATACTGAAATAACTGATAAAAATAGTGTACGGAAATCAAAATAAATAAAGAAATAATAGTCTAAAACCAACAACAATATCTGAGTTTAAAACCACAAAGCTGAACATCTAACTGTATGTCTGGAAGCCTCTACTAAGACGAGTTGCTGGGACAAGCCCCAAGCTAACTTAAACTACTTGCAAAATGAAAATACATAAATGAAAAATACTGATAACTAGCCCTCGAAGGATAAAGACTCACCAAAGTACTACTGTTGATATAGTAGGCGATCATACTATGCGAGATTTGTATGCTGAACATCAAAAACTATATTATAAGACAATCTAGCGAAAGGAAAGTATGCTATCATTACTTTGAATGTATTGAGTGTATGAGATAGGAAATAACTGATATAGGCTGAACATAATGCATGTAACCTAATAAACTGATGCAAGACCAAGTAGTAAACATATGTTGTATAAATGCTGAATAACTTGATACGGGGTCATACAACTATCTGAATCTGGATTGAAGACTATGGGAGATACTATTAACCTACATACCCTAATCTAAGCTAACCAAATCCAACCTGTAACCCTAGCTGGAAGGGTGTTAGTACCTTTCCAAGGGTACAAACACTGACTAACGTGGATCCACTAAACTAATGTCCATAAGGACTAAGGTATCAAGACATTTTTGATGGGTGACCCATTAGAACCTACGGTGGTGCCGTACTTCTAGGATGTAGGGACTTCTACTAAAGGTTTCAGCCTAACTGACGGGTGAGCCTTCATTCCTGCATCCGCTTGGTGCTAAGTACTACTCCTAACTGAATAACAACTGATAACCAGAATGCTCAATTATTAATATTCTGAAGACTGAAAATAAGTGCTTTATCTGAAAGCTTTCAAATCATTAAAACTAAAGGATTGACTATTTATAAATATATGCATGAAATCCTAGGTCCTCGAGTGTTCATAACCCACTATCTCAGTAGAATGCACCTATTATGACAGTTCATATAAACAGAATGAAATAGGAAATTTAGTAACTCAAGTCCAAAATCATGGGTTAGACATTAAACTGAGGGTTCATAATTATAAGCATATGATGATACTAAAATTCATGGGGTAACATAGGTACATTGCTCAATTATAACAAGGAACTAAAATATAATGGAATTCACAACATTCATGAACCCTAAGCTCTGAGAAAGGAATTAAACTAAGAAATTTAGTTAACTTTGGGACTCAATGTATTATAGGATAACCATTAATGAAATACCACATACCTAACTATGAGTCACATGATGACTCATTGGGTCTCTTAACGACTCGTCGTGTCTGAGTCGTCGTCACTGGCAGCTTTGATAGTGCTTCATTAAAATGGCCATAACTGTTTACTCCAATATTGGATAAAGATGAAACTGGATGAATTGGAAAGATAATTAAAATATATACCCTTTGATGGGTCTTGAGATTAAAAATACTTCATAACCTAGGAGTTATACTCGTTTGAAATTGACTATAGCAAGATTCTTCACAAGAAATCAATCGGTAAGGGAGTTTTTGACTAGGCTATGAGCTAGGAGTTACTTGTGGCCTTAATACATGTCTAAATCACTTCTCATACTATCAAGACATGAATTTTGATTATGCATGTACTTGAAGAATGGTTCTAATTTTTTCTTGGATTTTTGGGGTGTTACACTATCTCCCCCTTGGGGTCATTCATACCCGAATGAAAATTAACTAAGCCAAAATGTTAGGGAAAGAGTTGTAATCCCAATACTGAATTTCTAAGGCTGAATACTGACATGATAACTGATACTATAACTAAAGCATGGAATGAACTGAACTCATGAATGCATACTATGATGTGAAAATAACTGAGTTACATGAAACAAAAAGAATTAATTAAGAGAAAACTATTACCTCAAGCTGGAACAGAGTTCGAAGAGAAAATATCGTGGTACTTGGTCATTATATCTACCTCTTCTTCCCAAGTATCTCCCTCAACTAGCTGATTCTATCAAAGAACCTTTACCAAATAGATCTCTTTATTCCTCAACTTACGAACCTGACAGTCAAGGATCTCAATTGGGACCTCCTCGTAAGAGAGGCTAGATTTCACACTCATGTTATCCAAAGGAACAACCGATGTTGGGTCACCAATGCATTTCTTTAACAAAGACACATGAAAAATGGGATGCACTGATGCTAAATTTACAGGTAATTCCAACTCATAAGCTACATTGCCATAGTGACCCAAAATTTTATAAGGACCAACATAGCGGGGACTGAGCTTTCCTTTCTTGCTGAATCTCTTCACTCCTTTCATGGGTGAAACTTTCAAGTAAACCAAATCACTAATAGCAAACTCAAGTTCCCTCCTCCTAACATCCGCATAGGACTTCTAAAGACTCTGACCTATTTTCAGTCTTTATATAATCAACTAAACTTTCTCCATTACCTCATGGAATGAATCAGGCCCTATCAAAGTAGCCTCACCAACCTCAAACCAAATAGTAGGAGACCTACACCTCCTACCATAAAGTGCTTTGAAAGGGGCCATCTGAATATTTGAATAATAACTGTTATTATAACCAAACTCAATCAAAGGAAAATGATCATCCCAACTAGCCTTGAATTCAATCATACACTCTCTCAACATATCCTCTAAAGTATGAATGGTCCACTCTGCCTGACCATCTGTCTATGGGTTAAAAGTTGTACTGAGGTGAGCATAGGTACCAAGACCTTTCTAAAAAGTCTTCTAGAACTGAGAGGTAAATTGAGTACCCCTATCTGAAATAATGGTCAAAAGGTCTATATTCAATTTCATCAACTCCCTAAGATAGAGTTTAGCATAGTCCTCGGCTGAATCTGAAGTGTTAACTAGAAAAAAATGGGCCAACTTAGTCATTCAGTCAACGATAACCAAAATAGAATCATGTTACTGACGAGTACGAGGCAACCCTGTAATAAAGTCCATATTCACCACTTCCTACTTCTAAGTAGGAATACTAATATCTTGAAGCATACCACCAGGTTTCTGGTTCTCAACCTTAACCTGCTGGCAATTTAGACACTTAGCTATAAATTTTGCGTTATCCTTTTTTATGCCATTCCACAATAAACTTCTCGTAGATTACGGTACATCTTAGTGGCTCCTGAGTGAATAAAATAGCGAGAACTATGAGCTTCTTTCAACATCTGGTGTCTCAAGTCATCCACATCTGGAACACATAGTCTACCCTGACAATGAAGAACACCATCTCCCCCTTGGGAGAAAACCTCAACCTTGTGACTCTGGACCGCTTATTTCAACTTAAGAAAAATAGGATCTCTATCTTGCTTTTCCTTCACCTCAGCTATCAGTGAAGATTCTGAACCATTTTGAACCAAGATATTACCTTTGGTTGAATCAACCAACCGAGCTCCTAATCTAGCAAGCTAGTGAACCTCATGAACTAACTCTTTCTTCTTATCCTCAATATGATCAACACTTCCTATATACAATATACTAAGAGTGTCAGCTACATCATTGGCTTTACCTGGATGGTATAACACACTCATATCACAATTCTTCAATAACTCAAGCCACCTTCTCTGACAAAGATTTAGATCTTTCTGGCTGAACACATACAGAAGGCTCTTGTGATCAGTGAACACAAAAACATGAACCCCATAAATATAATGCCTCCAAATTTGTAAGGCAAAAACAACTGCCAACTCAAGATCATGAGTCACGTAATTCTTCTCATGAGGCTTGAGATGTCAGGGGTTTTTGCCACTGCGATGAATTTTCATCCTTCTGGATTCAGTACAACTCACCCAATGAGTTTTTAGTACTGATGACAACTCGTTGGCTGAGTCGTTACATGGAGAAGTTTTAGGTTTCAAACTTATTTTCTATGCTAAATCTAAAATGGAATCTTTGGAATTTTTAGGGTGTTGTGGTATCTCCCCCATGGGAACATTCATCCTCAAATAACAACTAAGGATGGAACTTGCTAGTATTTTCTGACTGATTTCTTAAACTCAATAACTAACATGATAAATGTTTTCTAAATTTGGATATCTGTCATGGTTGGGACTGATTTAGACTGGGAGTAAGGACTTAACTAAATTTACACATAGCACGAATGAACATGAGGAACCACATGAAATTGGCATAGACATGAAACTTAGTAGAGTAAGACTATAAGGAAGGAGGGGAAACTACTGGAACTGTCTGTCTAATTTCTAAATTGAGTTGTTTTCCTATAAGGCCTGATTTATGCTGAGAGTTTATAACTCAACTAAATCATTTATGACACAAAGATACACATAGAACAACAAAATGATTGATAGTAAAACAAAAATTTCTAAGATTCCCTGAGAAAGGAATATCTATTACCTTCAGTGCTCCTTGCCAGAAGTTCTAATAGCAATATAGGGGATAACTCAAAGACATGGTCTGAGTGAGATATCTGAATAGAAATCCTAACATGGACTGAGCATCCTATTCTGTCGATCTAGGATCATAGAATAGGAATAACTTGGAGTTGAACATATGACACTTTTGGTCTGAAACTATCTTTTATGAAATAAGAGTATCTTAGGTCGAAAGTAAGAATAGGACTACAGTGCCTTAATAAGTGCGACTGATAACTCTCCAACTTAGCAACATTATTCAACCATGCTTTTTCTTCAGAATATACTACACTTACCTGGCTGAAACTCTAATTCTCTTAGGGGTACACTACATATGGCTGCCAAATGCTAAGTCTAGTTGCACGCTCATACTTTGTTCAAGCTTAACTCAGAGCTATAAAGCTATACTACTAAAATGACTACACTAGTATCAACCACATAAATCTATATACAATATCCACTAGGAGTTATTACCCTAAAAAATACACTTCTTTTGGCCGCCTTAAATAATCAATCTTAAGTTCTAATCCAAGGGTCACTAACCACCAAATATAACTATCCGCTAGTATATCAACAAATCATTCAAGCGTACCACTCAATTGCAATCAACATCACCATCAAAGCATAAGAAGTGTCACTAAAGAACTAGAACATGAGTATCCGAAATAAGAGGAATACTGTGAAATCTTAACTTAAGGATTTTCATAACTTTGACACTCAACTAAGGCCTGAGGGGTAAAGTATAATATGAATGAACATATTCAAGAGAACTAATATGAAAGCTTACATGACATAGTGTGATCTCATTAGTCATTAAGGACGTATCATGAGTACCTGTAAATGAGCATACTGTAAAACATGAGTTCATGAGTCATGAGTTGTATGACATGGAACTTGAATTCACAGATTCATGGAGTATGATTCTTACTATTGAGTAAACTATTACTCCTTATACTAGGAACTGGATTAGGCATGATTCTATATGAACTTCATAAATATGAGTAATGATCATGGCAATGACATGTAAGGCATGATTAGAGTATCGTGATAATTGAAGTACAAGGAATATACTGAGATAGGAATAGGTTAGGCTCTATTCTAGAACTCACTAGCATTACTACTAGAATCTCAAAACCTGACTTGGTTCTTTATCCTAGCATCTCCCCCTTCGATAAAAAGTCGCTATTCTAAGTCTGAAAATCTTTTAATATCCTCTAAATTGAACTTACAGTTACTTGACACTCTCTCTATCAGCCCAAATCCATAATCAAAATTTTGATTCTAACACTTAACATGCATAGCCACACAATTTCTCATATACTATCCCAACTTACTACTACTGGATAGAAATTAGGGAACACTAGTCCACTCAAAATTTTATGAAAATAATCAATCTTAACCACCTTTTTTATCTAACTTCTGTCTACAAGAACACTTCATTTCATGATCTTACTTTAGTTCCTTACTACCTCATCATGTATCTCTTCCCTAAATAGGCTTCGTCACATCTGAATAATCATGGGCCTTTTTTTTAGCACGTAAGGTGCTATCTAAAGTGTCATGACCCAAACTATCGAGTCGTGAAGGCACCTATTCTAATCCATATAAATAGGAGAACCCCTTACCATCCCTTTAATAAACCAAACGAAAACCTTTAATTAAAATAATGAAACCAACTTTATTAAAGAATAACCCTTGTAAAAATAGTATGGAAATATAACTACTCTAGGATCTAGTCTAAACAGGTATAAGAGTTGCTAAAGGAAGATACAACTTGACATGGCTTCCACCATAAGTGAGGAAAGTGGGAGCTGCTGAAGGATCAATACTACAATAGTCAAGCGGCAAACACTGATTCTTCGATAAGACTATACCTCGAAAAGGGTATAGCAAGAGTAGCATCAGTACAACCACACAGACTGGTAAGCCTCATCGGTTGACTCAAATTGGATTACACAAATATAACATAAATATTCAAAAGAAAACATCCATTCCTTTAGACTCAAACCCAACCTCAAAGGTTCACTTCAACCAAGTCACTCACCTCTAGTTATGAATTTTGAGACACCCCTCCTCCTTTTGCGACTCCACCAACTCAGACGTTAAGTCTCGCCTTAACCTGAGGGTCAACATAACATATAAAGGATAACTACGACAAAGGAAGCCTTAGACCTAAGTCAAGAACCTAATGAGTTGCCTAGCATACATAGAGAAGACGCATCCGGACATGTGACCTGTCCACCCAAACACTAGATTGAATTTAACTCATAACTTACAGACGACCTTCTCTCTATTCTGGTGACATGGGCTCCTTACTCTACCCCAACCTCCTTGGCCAATCCACCACCCTAGATAATAGATCGAGTTAAGCCAAAATAAGAATTAAGGATTACACTATAAGTAAACCGCACATAACTAGAATATAGTACAACAAGTTAATCCATACTCAAAACTAACACACCATAAACACATCAAGTATCAAATAAGCAGTTTAGGATATTCAATCAACAAGTCAACATATTATACCCAAGTCGAGTTCAATCAAGCTAAGTCAGGACAAATCAAGAAACAACAAATCAAATCAAACTATGACTAAGTCAACAACCCTGACTCTAATAATATCCAAGTCAACACAGCATGACTCTAATAACGAGAATCCCAAATAGATGACAAGAAATTAGACCATGAAAATATCCCATATATATATCAAGAATATAAACGTATTCCCTAGTCCGCTCATAGAATCGTCAAATTCACATAACCCTCATACATACATGATGCGCCATGGTTACATGGAATTTTTGATGCTTAAAACAAGAAAAATATGCAATAACTTGGATGTGTTTGGTTGGTATGATGTATTTTCTGTTCTATAGTTTAGGAGAATAGGTATTGGGGGCAAAATGGATAAAAAGGAAGAATCATGCTCAAGAACGAAGTATCTGAAGACGAAAGGGTCGAGTTCTGTACCAAAGAGGTGACTCAGACAGGACTCACGTGTCATGAGTCAACTCAGGTGATGTGAGTGGATTCCATGAGTCAACCTCTGAGAATGTCCATGTGCCTGATTTCCACGACAAGATCTATGTGGCGTGACTTTGTTCCACGACACCAAGTCACGGTACCGTGAATGGTTGCCGACTCTGTTTTCCTGTTTTGATTAGGATAGGATTTATTTTGTATCTATAAATACCACTTTGTTTTCCTATCTTTACGAGTTAGTCATTACATTGTTTTGAGTTATATTTCCATTATTTTGAGTTCATTCAAGATATTATTGGTTTTGTAATCTCGGAGCATCGATTTTAGGGTTTTAATCATAATTGAGATTTTAGAGTTTCTTATTTATTGTGAGTTTACAATTATGTTTTCATCATTGAATTCTTATTGTGCTATTGCAAAAATGAATAGCTAAACTCATCAACTAGGGTGAACCATGAGGAATTAATGAAACGGGGTTAAGTGCGAAGCAAATTCTGAACTGGTATGAATCCATGTATTGTTATTTCCTTCATTGTGATTGATCTTCTAACGGTTGCAAACATTAGAAACTTGCATGTATTCTAGACTTGCTTACGAAAGAGAGGTAGATATTGGGAAAAGGGAATAACAACAGAGATTTGAAGCTATCAACCTTTATCTAATAACTTGAGCCATAACAGGAATAGTTATCTGAGATCCAGGACAAGGGTTAGTAATGCGACACTTAGAGACCGAGAGGAGAAGAGTGAAATTTGTCTAACCAAGGTCGAGATACATTTAGATGAACTTAACCTGTTAGATTTTGCATGCAACGCGCGGGACAGTCTTGCCAGCACAAGTAACTGATGGAGTTAAGGAATCATTGGGGATCACAGTCCTAGTGTATTTCTCATATTGATTACAAATCCTAAAATCAGCAATCGTTTTTGTCACCACTTATTCACAAAAACCCCCTATTTTAACTTACTTGCCAATTACTCAGACTAACATTCTACATAATTTTGTCCTGTTCCCTGTGGGATTGACCCCAAGCTAGTTGGGTTCTATATTTAATACAGCGACCGCATTATACTTTTTTGAAGGTATATTTTGGGTGACATCAAACTTTGGAGCCATTTACGGGGATCTACGGTTACAGAGTTGAGTATTTTGCTTGTTAGAGTTGATTGGTGTTATTTTCTTATATTTTTGAGGGCACATGTCGGTGTATGCCCAATACTAGTAGGTAAGGCGATCCCCTAATTCCACTTGATCTTGAAATGGAAAGGACTCTAAGAGCTAATTGAACAATGGTGACTACCAATAGAGTTCAGGATCCTGCCGCCATAGGTGACATTCATAACCAACAAATCCAACCGGTTGTTCATGAAATAGCAGACCAAACTACTGCTTGGTTTACACGAGAAGAGCAAGCTAAAAAGGTTGCTCTTAGGCATGCAGAGAGAGATAATAGAGTTATGCAAGAAGCAGCTCAGCGACTGGGTGAAGCTGAAGAGAGACAAAGAAGACTGAGAGCTCACCAACCAACTTAAAGACCGCATGTGCTAGTTTATGGTGATCCTGAGGAAGAAGATGTGGACTATTTCCAGCCAATAGAGATTGGTGCCATAATTCCACCAGAGTAACCTCAGGGCGCTAAGTTTGATATTACAAGTGTCATAATTCACCTGCTAAACTTGAAAGGTGTGTTCACCGGTCTTCCTTCTAATGATCCAAACATGCACGTGATGAATTTTATGGGGGTCTGCAATTCATATAATTTTCCTGGAGTTAACCAAGAGGCTATTCAGTTGAGATTTTTCCATTCTTTCTAATAGGAGAAGCGACTTTGTGGTTGGCAGAATTACCACAAGGTTCCATCACTACTTGGCAAGAGTTAGGAAATCAATTTCTGGAAAGATTTTTTCCACCCTCCAAAATGCTACAGTTGAAGGATGAGATTTACAACTTCAGACAACTACATTTTGAAGCACTTTACGAGACATGGTTAAGGCTCAAGAAGAAGCTGCAGAATGTGCCAAATCATAGGATGAGTGGTAGAAACTTACTTGAAATCTTCTACAGGGCTCTAAATGTCACGCCCCGAATCCCATCGAGATATGATTGGCACCCGTAGCCGATAAGGCCCGAGAGAACCAACCTTTGCCTATGTTCATTCGTATGCATATCTTCGTATGAACCTTATTAAACCTTATGCAACTATGCGGAAAACATGAACATGGGAATATATGCTATCCATATATATATTTAGGAATCTTGGCCGTTGAGGCCATTAAGTCAAAACAGACATTCGTCTTCTACATACTCATCTCCTACATCCATATACCCACATATGTCTACAAAAGCCTCTAACAGATGCATCAACAAGACCAACTTACAGTCGCGACAAGTCCCCGCTTTATACAATTTATATAACATCACAACAAATATACATCTATGACTCAGGGGGCTCCGAACCAACTGGAGCTCACCAAATATCTGTAAATGATCCCCAGTCTACAGAGGGAGTCTACTAATGCCTGCACCTGCAACATGTAAGGTAAGTCCCCCCGAGGGGGTCAGTACGAAGAATGTAATGAATATGTAAGGCTCATAAGAAATTCATCATACATAATAACAACAATAATGGAATCAATATTAGGAAACAGAAATGTGAATAAACTCTCTTTCTGTATGTGGGAAACCATGTATATTACGTTTTTTACTCCTCTTGTCTTTACATACTTTCATCTTATTTGTTCTACCCATGCTAGGCTGTTCTGTAGCCCCTGGGATGAGATTAACCCATGCTAGGTACTTTGACCCCTGGGATGTTATGTGAACCCATGCTAGGCTTTCATGTCTTCCCTGGGATATCGTTAACCCA
Source organism: Capsicum rhomboideum (assembly GCA_031232105.1). NCBI lineage: Eukaryota > Viridiplantae > Streptophyta > Magnoliopsida > Solanales > Solanaceae > Capsicum > Capsicum rhomboideum. The sequence goes on from CP124710.1 coordinate 49,094,900, forward strand.
TGCTAGGCTTATCGCCCCTGGGATGTTGTATTAACCCAAGCTAGGCTTTCGTGTCGCCCCTGGGATGTACCATCATAACCCATGCTAGGCTTTTATATCGCCCCTGGGATGTATCGGAATTGACCCATGCTAGGCTTTTCTGTCGCCCCTGGGATACCACCCGTGTTATTGGGATCGACCCATGCCTGGTATTTAACCTCTAGGATACCACCCATGATTACTTCTTAATTATACACCTCTTATTTCTCTTGGTATTAGTATTTCCATTCTTACGAGTGATATAATGAGGATCATGACATAATTGGAATCACACATATATATTACTTCTTCACTCTTGCTTCATGAGATTGACATCTTCACTTATGAGGAATAGATATATTAGCTTGCACATCACCTCTCTTATTACTCTTATGAGATCTTATGAGATTGGTACTTTTACTTATGAAAGATTGGTATAAAGATAATCATCATATTATAGGACTTTGGAACAAGACATGATTGGGAACATTCTATTCAAGAATACATAGGTTCTCTTATGTTATAACTCTCTTGAGATCGTTTCTTTCGGAATGACAATGTTATGATATTTTTGGGAACTTCACTCAATGAACAAGAGGCAAACGAATCATCATGCATTTAGGAATAGGACACATACGAATAACAATATACGTCAACCTGAATTTGAGATACTTCAAACCCCTCGGAATTGAAACAAGTCCAATGTCAATGTGAATAACATGTTGCAGAAGGATGTGGAAAAAGGAACCTTACATACCTTGTATTCTTAATGCGAATACACAATCTTAGACGTGCATACAATATTCCTTCTCCTTCCTTATGTTTCACTCTACAACACAAGTTTATAACGAAACCAATATTAACCACCAATTACCTTATAATGGCATACAACAACAATAAGTCACATGTTTAGCTTTAACATGTCATTTCCCCCTTAACAAAACCATTGATAAAATCATTATTTCAAAAATCCTCCAATATTCCCAACATTGACCAATACATGATAATCAATAAATTCCAACATGACACTTCCCTTTTACACTTTATTATCCACACCACATCACAAACAATCCATCAATTCACCTTAATACACTTCATAGCACAAATCGGCCAAAATCCCACAATTTGAACTTATAGAAAAATAACAAATTTAATAACAAAATAACACCATACATGTTCATATTTTATCCACATCATGATCTTTCATCAAAGGCACAAGTCCTTATTCAAGTTCAAATCCCATGGATCACAAATCTTATACAAAAGAACAAAGTGCCATGTCCAACATTTCCAACCATAACCAATATGATATACATAATATATCATGCTCATAATATGTTAAAGTACAAGAATAATCACTTACCCAAGCTTAGAAGATGGTGATCTTGACCAAAAATGCCTTAAGGTTTTTGGGAGTCAAAGAAGTGTTCTTGAGATTTTTCTAGAAAAAGATAGAAAAAGCATGTGTGTTTTGCTTCAATAAAATCTGATTTTTGACTCCTTTTATATACCTCTAAATTCATGCTTAGCCACTCTTGGCATTTAAGGCATAGTCAATGGAAGAATGGGTCATTTGGCCCATGTGTTTCCTTCTCATTTTAGGCCCTTTTTGGCCCAATTCACTTAATCCACTAAAAATCAATAATTTCTCATGTTTAATTCATTCCATACACATTACAACAATATTCTTACTCATGAAATTCATACTCGTATCCTCAATTCCAAAAACAACCAATTCTAGCCACGTTTGGCTTATTTTGTCCTTAAGGGCAAAACTGTCATTTTTACCCCAAATTCGTTCTCGAGTAATTTTATTATACCAATATAATATGTCATTCATTTCATGTATATACTTATTATTTTAGAAGAAACGTGGCAAAAATCGGCTCGGTACGACCCCGGATACCCTTGGGACTTAGAAATTTCCAATTTTCGAAAAAGTGCAAAACCCAAGGTGGCACGCCCCTGGGCGTGCCAACCTACTGCCTCTGGGCTAAAAATTTTAGCCCAGAGCGGTGTGGCATGGTCCCAAATGCGCCCCTTACTTAATTTTTTTGAAAATTCCATTTTTCGACTTCTCTTCGCGGGTTTGGTTAGATACTTCAAGTCCTATTCTTTAACTCACTTCTTAACCTTAATATACTTTGTTTAGAGGTCTTATTACCCTCGTTTTGAACCCCACAAATGTTCTACGAAGATCATAAAACACCTCCTATGAAGGTTTAATCACATAACAAGAGCCAAATTCAATTATCTCACCAATAGCATTACCAAATGCATACTTATAGCTCTCGATACCTAAGTACATATCATTAATGTCGTCAAGTAGGGTTGGGAACGTACGGGGTGTTACATTCTTCCCCCCTTAGGAACATTCGTCCGTGAATGTTAACAATATCGTTTCAATTACAGCAAATACATCTCTACATTAGCATACATACATGTGAGGCTCATGGATGCTTACTTGTTATTGGTCTACTTCCACACTTTGAACTTTTTCTTCCATTTGAAACAAATAAGGGTCGTCGATTTCATCCTTTTTCTAGCTTACCATGTGATCTCCTCTACTTGTTGATTTCTCCAAAGGACTTTTACAGAAAGTACGCCTCTCTTTATTAACCTTCACACTTGTCGGTTTAGAATAGCCATATTTATCTTTCCCTAGTGAGGTCCTCCATGAGGTCCTCCAAACTTAGTATGTTTCCAATGGGAATAATATGAAAAGAAATTCTTATATACTTTCGACAATTTCACATGGCATGTAATATAGGGTCAATTTTCCCTTCTTTCTGAATTCTCTTATACCTTTCATGAAGAACGCTTTGAAGAGTACTGAATCATCTATGAGTGCAAATATCTGCCATACCATTTCGATATAGACTAACTCTTCTGATAGAAATATTCCATTGACTTAACTAATAACTCCGGTGTTCCATTAGGTTCATAGTAACTGATGGAGTAACATACGATAGAGTAGTTATTACATCATGAAACTATAGTAATATTCCTAACTGCCGGTACCATCATCAGGAGTTGCCTCTTCGTTCATCTGGTCTACTAGAGCATAGGTACGATTTTGGGCCCCACTGGAACTAGCTGCTCCTCTTATATCTCTACCGCGACCCATAGACTGAATGCCTCTGCCTGAGGAAGGGACCGATGCTGATGATACAGTGGTTGATCCCGCAGGTCGTGCTATACCACTCGCACCCCTTTGTGGGAATTCTCTTATTATGTGCCCCTCTGTGCCACACCAAAAACAAGCATTTGTCCCCAACCGGCATTCACCTAAATGGTACCTTCCGCAATGCTGACACGGAGGACGAGAAAATCTGACTGTCTGTGAACCCTGCACTCCACTATTCTGTCAAGATGGACCACCGCTAGACCCTCGGAATTGGGAGTGGGCACCCGCTGTGGAACAAGAGAATGAGGGTCTAGGCGGTAACATTCGAGATCCAGATTCTCCTGGGGACACCATAGACTGCCCCATAGATCTCGCCCTTTTTGCTGGCCCTTCCTCAGATTTCTGTATCCTCTTTCTTTGCCTTTGGTCTTCCATCTTTTGTGCGAAGGCCTGAATCCTCGCTATATCCATATCTCGATTTAGGGCAGCGAAAGTACAGTCCCGTACCAAATAAGGCTCCAATCTGTCCACATATCTATGTATTCTATCTTCTATCGTGGCCACCATATTTGGAGCATATCGTGCCAAGGAATTAAACTACAAACTGTACTCTCTAACACTCATATTTCCTTGACGTAAATTTACTAACTGATCCGTACGAGCCTCACGGATCTCATAAGGAATATAATGATCAAGGAATGTTGTTTTAAATTCTTCCCAATTTAGTGGCATTGCACCAATACCACGAGACTTCTTCCAATCTTCATACCACAATATCGCCTCGCCCTTCAGTCTATAAGTTGCCAACTCAACCGTTTCCACCCCAGACACATGCATAACCTCCAAAGCTCTCTGAATTTGATCCACAAAGTCCTGTGGATCTGCTTTCAAGTCTGACCCAGTGAATATAGGTTGGTCCAGTTTCAAGAAATCCTGTGTCCTGCGACTTGCCATTCTAGCCGTATCATCATCATGTGTCATTGTACCAGCTCGTCCTTGGCTTTGTGCCGCCACTAACTGTGTCAACATATGTACAACATTTCTAAGATCCTGGTCAGTGGTATTCATTGGCGGTTCTGCAGGTACTTCTCTACCTCTTGGCTCTTCTAGAGCTGGAAAAGTAGAGGAAGATTGTGATGCAATCTCGACGTCAGCTCCACCTTGACTAGCTTGGTCAGGTGGTAATCTACTCATTCCTTCTTCAGCAGGCACATCCACCTGCTTCCCTTTACCTCTACCTCCTCTCGTGATTGGCATTTTAACTATACCAAAGAAAAACAATCACCATGATCAGGTCCAATTCAACTTACAACACCGGCTCTATTGCACGATCTAGCATGAAGAAAAGAAACAACATCCTAAATGCCCCATAGCCTTCTGCTCATAAATGTGGTGCACAACACATCCATGAACAAGACTCTACTCGGACACGGCTTTGTAGACACCCTTAGAACAAACTGCTCTGATATGACTTTTGTCACGCCCCGAATCCCATAGAGACATGATTGGCACCCGTAGCCGATAAGGCCCGAGAGAACCAACCTTTGCCTATGTTCATTCATATGCATATCTTCGTATGAACCTTATTAAACCTTATGCAACTATGCGTAAAACATGAACATGGGAACATATGTTATCCATATATATATTTAGGAAACTTGGCCGTTGAGGCCATTAAGTCAAAACAACATTCATCTTCTACATACTCATCTCTTACATCCATATACCCACATATGTCTACAAAAGCCTCTAACAGATGCATCAACAAGACCAACTTACAGTCGCGACAAGTCCCCGCTTTATACAATTTATATAACATCACAACAAATATACATCTATGACTCAGGGGGCTCCGAACCAACTGGAGCTCACTAAATATCTGCAAATGATCCCCAGTCTATAGAGGGAGTCTACTAATGCCTGCACCTGCAACATGTAAGGTAAGTCCCCCCGAGGGGGTCAGTACAAAGAATGTAATGAATATGTAAGGCTCATAAGAAATTCATCATACATAATAACAACAATAATGGAATCAATATAAGGAAACAGAAATGTGAATAAACTCTCTTTCTGTATGTGGGAAACCATGTATATTATGTTTTTTACTCCTCTTGTCTTTACATACTTTCATCTTATTTGTTCTACCCATGCTAGGCTGTTCTGTAGCCCCTGGGATGAGATTAACCCATGCTAGGTACTTTGACCCCTGGGATGTTATGTGAACCCATGCTAGGCTTTCATGTCTTCCCTGGGATATCGTTAACCCATGCTAGGCTTATCGCCCCTGGGATGTTGTATTAACCCAAGCTAGGCTTTCGTGTCGCCCCTGGGATGTACCATCATAACCCATGCTAGGCTTTTATATCGCCCCTGGGATGTATCGGAATTGACCCATGCTAGGCTTTTCTGTCTCCCCTGGGATACCACCCGTGTTATTGGGATCGACCCATGCCTGGTATTTAACCTCTAGGATACCACCCATGATTACTTCTTAATTATACACCTCTTATTTCTCTTGGTATTAGTATTTCCATTCTTACGAGTGATATAATGAGGATCATGACATAATTGGAATCACACATATATATTACTTCTTCACTCTTGCTTCATGAGATTGACATCTTCACTTATGAGGAATAGATATATTAGCTTGCACATCACCTCTCTTATTACTCTTATGAGATCTTATGAGATTGGTACTTTTACTTATGAAAGATTGGTATAAAGATAATCATCATATTATAGGACTTTGGAACAAGACATGATTGGGAACATTCTATTCAAGAATACATAGGTTCTCTTATGTTATAACTCTCTTGAGATCGTTTCTTTCGGAATGACAATGTTATGATATTTTTGGGAACTTCACTCAATGAACAAGAGGCAAACGAATCATCATGCATTTAGGAATAGGACACATACGAATAACAATATACGTCAACCTGAATTTGAGATACTTCAAACCCCTCGGAATTGAAACAAGTCCAATGTCAATGTGAATAACATGTTGCAGAAGGATGTGGAAAAAGGAACCTTACATACCTTGTATTCTTAATGCGAATACACAATCTTAGACGTGCATACAATATTCCTTCTCCTTCCTTATGTTTCACTCTACAACACAAGTTTATAACGAAACCAATATTAACCACCAATTACCTTATAATGGCATACAACAACAATAAGTCACATGTTTAGCTTTAACATGTCATTTCCCCCTTAACAAAACCATTGATAAAATCATTATTTCAAAAATCCTCCAATATTCCCAACATTGACCAATACATGATAATCAATAAATTCCAACATGACACTTCCCTTTTACACTTTATTATCCACACCACATCACAAACAATCCATCAATTCACCTTAATACACTTCATAGCACAAATCGGCCAAAATCCCACAATTTGAACTTATAGAAAAATAACAAATTTAATAACAAAATAACACCATACATGTTCATATTTTATCCACATCATGATCTTTCATCAAAGGCACAAGTCCTTATTCAAGTTCAAATCCCATGGATCACAAATCTTATACAAAAGAACAAAGTGCCATGTCCAACATTTCCAACCATAACCAATATGATATACATAATATATCATGCTCATAATATGTTAAAGTACAAGAATAATCACTTACCCAAGCTTAGAAGATGGTGATCTTGACCAAAAATGCCTTAAGGTTTTTGGGAGTCAAAGAAGTGTTCTTGAGATTTTTCTAGAAAAAGATAGAAAAAGCATGTGTGTTTTGCTTCAATAAAATCTGATTTTTGACTCCTTTTATATACCTCTAAATTCATGCTTAGCCACTCTTGGCATTTAAGGCATAGTCAATGGAAGAATGGGTCATTTGGCCCATGTGTTTCCTTCTCATTTTAGGCCCTTTTTGGCCCAATTCACTTAATCCACTAAAAATCAATAATTTCTCATGTTTAATTCATTCCATACACATTACAACAATATTCTTACTCATGAAATTCATACTCGTATCCTCAATTCCAAAAACAACCAATTCTAGCCACGTTTGGCTTATTTTGTCCTTAAGGGCAAAACTGTCATTTTTACCCCAAATTCGTTCTCGAGTAATTTTATTATACCAATATAATATGTCATTCATTTCATGTATATACTTATTATTTTAGAAGAAACGTGGCAAAAATCGGCTCGGTACGACCCCGGATACCCTTGGGACTTAGAAATTTCCAATTTTCGAAAAAGTGCAAAACCCAAGGTGGCACGCCCCTGGGCGTGCCAACCTACTGCCTCTGGGCTAAAAATTTTAGCCCAGAGCGGTGTGGCATGGTCCCAAATGCGCCCCTTACTTAATTTTTTTGAAAATTCCATTTTTCGACTTCTCTTCGCGGGTTTGGTTAGATACTTCAAGTCCTATTCTTTAACTCACTTCTTAACCTTAATATACTTTGTTTAGAGGTCTTATTACCCTCGTTTTGAACCCCACAAATGTTCTACGAAGATCATAAAACACCTCCTATGAAGGTTTAATCACATAACAAGAGCCAAATTCAATTATCTCACCAATAGCATTACCAAATGCATACTTATAGCTCTCGATACCTAAGTACATATCATTAATGTCGTCAAGTAGGGTTGGGAACGTACGGGGTGTTACATTCTTCCCCCCTTACGAACATTCGTCCGTGAATGTTAACAATATCGTTTCAATTACAGCAAATACATCTCTACATTAGCATACATACATGTGAGGCTCATGGATGCTTACTTGTTATTGGTCTACTTCCACACTTTGAACTTTTTCTTCCATTTGAAACAAATAAGGGTCGTCAATTTCATCCTTTTTCTAGCTTACCATGTGATCTCCTCTACTTGTTGATTTCTCCAAAGGACTTTTACAGAAAGTACGCCTCTCTTTATTAACCTTCACACTTGTCGGTTTAGAATAGCCATATTTATCTTTCCCTAGTGAGGTCCTCCATGAGGTCCTCCAAACTTAGTATGTTTCCAATGGGAATAATATGAAAAGAAATTCTTATATACTTTCGACAATTTCACATGGCATGTAATATAGGGTCAATTTTCCCTTCTTTCTGAATTCTCTTATACCTTTCATGAAGAACGCTTTGAAGAGTACTGAATCATCTATGAGTGCAAATATCTGCCATACCATTTCGATATAGACTAACTCTTCTGATAGAAATATTCCATTGACTTAACTAATAACTCCGGTGTTCCATTAGGTTCATAGTAACTGATGGAGTAACATACGATAGAGTAGTTATTACATCATGAAACTATAGTAATATTCCTAACTGCCGGTACCATCATCAGGAGTTGCCTCTTCGTTCATCTGGTCTACTAGAGCATAGGTACGATTTTGGGCCCCACTGGAACTAGCTGCTCCTCTTATATCTCTACCGCGACCCATAGACTGAATGCCTCTGCCTGAGGAAGGGACCGATGCTGATGATACAGTGGTTGATCCCGCAGGTCGTGCTATACCACTCGCACCCCTTTGTGGGAATTCTCTTATTATGTGCCCCTCTGTGCCACACCAAAAACAAGCATTTGTCCCCAACCGGCATTCACCTAAATGGTACCTTCCGCAATGCTGACACGGAGGACGAGAAAATCTGACTGTCTGTGAACCCTGCACTCCACTATTCTGTCAAGATGGACCACCTCTAGACCCTCGGAATTGGGAGTGGGCACCCGCTGTGGAACAAGAGAATGAGGGTCTAGGCGGTAACATTCGAGATCCAGATTCTCCTGGGGACACCATAGACTGCCCCATAGATCTCGCCCTTTTTGCTGGCCCTTCCTCAGATTTCTGTATCCTCTTTCTTTGCCTTTGGTCTTCCATCTTTTGTGCGAAGGCCTGAATCCTCGCTATATCCATATCTCGATTTAGGGCAGCGAAAGTACAGTCCCGTACCAAATAAGGCTCCAATCTATCCACATATCTATGTATTCTATCTTCTATCGTGGCCACCATATTTGGAGCATATCGTGCCAAGGAATTAAACTACAAACTGTACTCTCTAACACTCATATTTCCTTGACGTAAATTTACTAACTGATCCGTACGAGCCTCACGGATCTCATAAGGAATATAATGATCAAGGAATGTTGTTTTAAATTCTTCCCAATTTAGTGGCATTGCACCAATACCACGAGACTTCTTCCAATCTTCATACCACAATATCGCCTCGCCCTTCAGTCTATAAGTTGCCAACTCAACCGTTTCCACCCCAGACACATGCATAACCTCCAAAGCTCTCTGAATTTGATCCACAAAGTCCTGTGGATCTGCTTTCAAGTCTGACCCAGTGAATATAGGTTGGTCCAGTTTCAAGAAATCCTGTGTCCTGCGACTTGCCATTCTAGCCGTATCATCATCATGTGTCATTGTACCAGCTCGTCCTTGGCTTTGTGCCGCCACTAACTGTGTCAACATATGTACAACATTTCTAAGATCCTGGTCAGTGGTATTCATTGGCGGTTCTGCAGGTACTTCTCTACCTCTTGGCTCTTCTAGAGCTGGAAAAGTAGAGGAAGATTGTGATGCAATCTCGACGTCAGCTCCACCTTGACTAGCTTGGTCAGGTGGTAATCTACTCATTCCTTCTTCAGCAGGCACATCCACCTGCTTCCCTTTACCTCTACCTCCTCTCGTGATTGGCATTTTAACTATACCAAAGAAAAACAATCATCATGATCAGGTCCAATTCAACTTACAACACCGGCTCTATTGCACGATCTAGCATGAAGAAAAGAAACAACATCCTAAATGCCCCATAGCCTTCTGCTCATAAATGTGGTGCACAACACATCCATGAACAAGACTCTACTCGGACACGGCTTTGTAGACACCCTTAGAACAAACTGCTCTGATACGACTTTTGTCACGCCCCGAATCCCATAGAGACATGATTGGCACCCGTAGCCGATAAGGCCCGAGAGAACCAACCTTTGCCTATGTTCATTCATATGCATATCTTCGTATGAACCTTATTAAACCTTATGCAACTATGCGTAAAACATGAACATGGGAACATATGTTATCCATATATATATTTAGGAAACTTGGCCGTTGAGGCCATTAAGTCAAAACAACATTCATCTTCTACATACTCATCTCTTACATCCATATACCCACATATGTCTACAAAAGCCTCTAACAGATGCATCAACAAGACCAACTTACAGTCGCGACAAGTCCCCGCTTTATACAATTTATATAACATCACAACAAATATACATCTATGACTCAGGGGGCTCCGAACCAACTGGAGCTCACTAAATATCTGCAAATGATCCCCAGTCTATAGAGGGAGTCTACTAATGCCTGCACCTGCAACATGTAAGGTAAGTCCCCCCGAGGGGGTCAGTATAAAGAATGTAATGAATATGTAAGGCTTATAAGAAATTCATCATACATAATAACAACAATAATGGAATCAATATAAGGAAACAGAAATGTGAATAAACTCTCTTTCTGTATGTGGGAAACCATGTATATTATGTTTTTTACTCCTCTTGTCTTTACATACTTTCATCTTATTTGTTCTACCCATGCTAGGCTGTTCTGTAGCCCCTGGGATGAGATTAACCCATGCTAGGTACTTTGACCCCTGGGATGTTATGTGAACCCATGCTAGGCTTTCATGTCTCCCCTGGGATATCGTTAACCCATGCTAGGCTTATCGCCCCTAGGATGTTGTATTAACCCAAGCTAGGCTTTCGTGTCGCCCCTAGGATGTACCATCATAACCCATGCTAGGCTTTTATATCGCCCCTGGGATGTACCATCATAACCCATGCTAGGCTTTTATATCGCCCCTGGGATGTATCGGGATCGACCCATGCTAGGCTTTTCTTTCGCCCCTAGGATACCACCCGTGTTATTGGGATCGACCCATGCTAGGTACTTAACCCCTGGGATACCACCCATGATTACTTCTTAATTATACACCTCTTATTTCTCTTGGTATTAGTATTTCCATTCTTACGAGTGATATAATGAGGATCATGACATAATTGGAATCACACACATATATTACTTCTTCACTCTTGCTTCATGAGATTGACATCTTCACTTATGAGGAATAGATATATTAGCTTGCACATCACCTCTCTTATTACTCTTATGAGATCTTATGAGATTGGTACTTTTACTTATGAAAGATTGGTATAAAGATAATCATCATATTATAGGACTTTGGAACAAGACATGATTGGGAACATTCTATTCAAGAATACATAGGTTCTCTTATGTTATTACTCTCTTGAGATCGTTTCTTTCGGAATGACAATATTATGACATTTTTGGGAACTTCACTCAATGAACAAGAGCAAACGAATCATCATGCATTTAGGAATAGGAAACATATGAATAACAATATACGTCAACCTGAATTTGAGATACTTCAAACCCCTCGGAATTGAAACAAGTCCAATGTCAATGTGAATAACATGTTGCAGAAGGATGTGGAAAAAGGAACCTTACATACCTTGTATTCTTAATACGAATACACAATCTTAGACGTGCATACAATATTCCTGCTCCTTCCTTATGTTTCACTCTACAACACAAGTTTATAACGAAACCAACATTAACCACCAATTACCTTATAATGGCATACAACAACAATAAGTCACATGTTTAGCTTTAACATGTCATTTCCCCCTTAACAAAACCATTGATAAAATCATTATTCCAAAAATCCTCCAATATTCCCAACATTGACCAATACATGATAATTAATACATTCCACCATGACACTTCCCTTTTACACTTTATTATCCATACCACATCACAAACAATCCATCAATTCACCTTAATACACTTCATAACACAAATCAGCCAAAATCCCACAATTTGCACTTATAGAAAAATAACAAATTTAATAACAAAATAACACCATACATGTTCATATTTTATGAACATCATGATCTTTCATCAAAGGCACAAGTCCTTATTCAAGTTCAAATCCCATAGATCACAAATCTTATACAAAAGCACAAAGTGCCATGTCCAACATTTCCAACCATAACCAATATGATATACATAATATCTCATGCTCATAATATGTTAAATTACAAGAATAGTCACTTACCCAAGCTTAGAAGATGGTGATCTTGTCCAAAAATGCCTTAGGGTTTTTGGGAGTCAAAAAAGTGTTCTTGAGATTTTTCTAGAAAAAGATAGAAAAAGCATGTGTGTTTTGCTTCAATAAAATCTGATTTTTGCCTCCTTTTATAGACCTCTAAAGTCATGCTTATCCACTCTTGGAATTTAAGGCTTAGTCAATGGAAGAATGGGTCATTTGGCCCATGTGTTTCCTTCTCATTTTGGGCCCTTTTTGGCCCAATTCACTTGATCCACTAAAAATCAATAATTTCTCATGTTTAATTCATTCCATACACATTACAACAATATTATCACTCATGGAATTCATTCTCGTAGCCTCAATTCCAAAAACAACTAATTCTAGCCACCTTTGGCTTATTTTGTCCTTAAGGGCAAAACTGTCATTTTTACCCCAAATTCGTTCTCGAGTAATTTTATTATTCCAATATAATATGTCATTCATTTCATGTATACACTCATGATTTTATAAGAAACGTGGCAAAAATCGGCTCAGTACGACCCCGGATACCCTTGGGACTTAGAAATTTCCAATTTTCGAAAAAGTGCAAAACCCCAGGTGGCACTCTCCTGGGTGCGCCAACCTACTGCATATGGGATAAAAATTTTAGCCCAGAGCAGCGTGGCATGGTCCCAAATGCGCCCCTTACTTAATTTTTTTGAAAATTCCATTTTTCGACTTCTCTTCGCGGGTTTGGTTAGATACTTCAAGTCCTATTCTTTAACTCACTTCTTAACCTTAATATACTTTGTTTAGAGGTCTTATTAGCCTCGTTTTGAACCCCACAAATGTTCCACTAATATCATAAAACACCTCCTATGAAGGTTTAATCACATAAGAAGAGCCAAATTCAATTATCTCACCAATAGCATTACCAAATGCATACTTATAGCTCTCGATACCTAAGTACATATCATTAATGTCGTCAAGTATGGTTGGGAACGTATGGGGTGTTACACTAAATGTCAATACTAAGGATGTAGCAGATACTATCACGGGCGGAGCATTTGTGAGTCTGAGGTGGGAACAAGCTTTAAGTATATTAGATCGTATCACTAAGACCAACCAAGGATGGCCTACTCGGGAGGCAGATACGCCTGCTGGCACGTATGCTATTGGAGCCTCAGCAACACAAAGAGTTTTGGATGAATCTATAGCACAAGAGTTCGCACAGTTGAGGACAGAAATTGGTTTATTAGCTAAACGGATTGCGGCCAGAGACGCTGCGAAGGTGTATGCCATAGGTGCACAAGGCAAAACACCTAGGCATAATGATAGTGATTCTGATGAGGAGGCTAAGTACCTAGATCGAGAGGTGGTGGGTTTTCCAGCCAAGGGCTAGGGGTCTAATCAGGACTTTTGGAAGTCAAGGCAAGGGAATAAAGGTCGAAACTATTATGGAGACAATTACAACAAATCGGGATATAGATATAAAGAACAAGATCTTGATGGTGATTGGATACGGAAGGATATTTATAAAGAGAAGAGCGGCATATATGTTCCACCAGGAAACCGCGATACTGACTATGGAAATTCAAGAATGGAAGACCTTCTCAATAAACTGGTTAAAGTGTCAGAGAGTCAAGAACGTTACTTGAAGGAGATTAGGTCAGACATCTTGGGAATAAGTCAGAAAGTAGAATCCCATTCGACTGCTATTAAACTGTTGGAGCAACAGTTCGGGAAGATATCAGTGGCATTGAACCAACGTCAGCCAGGTACCCTTCCAAGCAACACCATCCAGAATCTGAAGAATGATAGTCATTGTCTGGCCATTACTACTAAAAGCAGGAAATACACAACTGATCCATCTATACCTGTGGATAGTAGTAAGACCAATGAGCCGATGATAGTTGATGTAGAAATTGAGTTAGAGCCAGATAATTCAAAGGCCAAAATAAGTCAAAATCCTCATGATACTGGCGAAAAGGCAAAATCTAAAAAGAAGCAAGAAAAGGAGTTCCCACAAATACTGAAAACTATCCCACAACCTCCTTCTCCCTTTTCTTAAAGATTGAAAAAGAAGGCTGAGGAAGGCAAATATTAGAAGTTTATTACAATGTTGAAAAAACTATCGGTAAACATCCCTCTTGTTGAAGCATTGGAGCAGATGCCAGGTTATGCAAAGTTCATGAAAGACTTAGTGCTGAAGAAGAGAGCTGTCAGTTTTGAGCCTGCAGATAACTTACATCATTGTAGTCCAGTTGCTTCGCATTCCCTAGTTAAAAAGAAGGAGGATCCAGGGCTTTCACAATTATTTGTACTATCGGGTCTTACAACTTTACTAAAGCACTTTGTGATTTGTGTGCTAGCATTAACTTAATACCACTAGCCATTTTCAAGAAGTTGGGGTTGGGAGCACCAAAACCAACCTCTATGAGACTTCTCATGGCGGATAAGACTGTGAAAAAACCAGTAGGCATTTTGTATGATGTTTTGGTAAAAGTTGCATCTTTCATATTTTTGATTGACTTTGTGATTCTAGATTGTGAAGTTGATTTTGAGTTTCCCATCATATTGGGAAGACCATTCCTTGTAACGGGTCTTGTATTGGTCGACATGGAAATAGGGCAGATGAAATTCAGGTTAAATGATGAACATGTCACTTTCAATATTTGTTGTTATATGAAGCAATTGAAAGATATGCGGGTGATTTAGGTAATAAATGAGGTTGAGGAGAGTGATATTATTGTGCCTCTTGAAGAAAGGTTGGGGGTAGAAACTCTTGCCGCCGTGGTTATGAATTTCGATAGCGATGGTATTGGAGAATATGATGCGATAATTGGTGCACTTACTGGTAGGGGATCATACACTTATGCTCCACAGAAACTTGATCTCCATTCGAAGAATAGAGTGACCACACCAGCTCGTCCTTCTATTGAGGAGTCTCCAGTTTTGGAGCTTAAGGCTCTTTCAGCTCACCTTCGGTACACATTTTTAGAAGCCAACAACACCTTGCCTGTGATTATTTCTGCTAAGTTGGCTGAATGGCAAGTGAAGGCTCTGGTTTTCGTATTAAGAAGATTTAAGAAGGCCATTGATTGGTCCATTCCTGATATTATAGGGATTTCACTTGATATTTGCACTTATAAAATTCAACTTGATCTTGAGTGCATACCGAGCATTGAGCACCAACGTCGTCTAAACCCACCGATGCAAGAGGTTGTGAAGAAAGAGATCATCAAGTGGTTAGATTCAGGTGTGGTTTACCCCATTGCTGATAGCAAGTGGGTGAGCCCAGTTCAATGTGTACCAAATAAGGGAGGAATCACGGTGGTTCCAAATGAAAAGAATGAGTTAATCCCAATGAGGCCAGTTATTGGATGGAGAGTTTGCATGGATTATCGAAAGCTGAATTCTTGGACAAAAAAAGATTATTTTCCTATGCCCTTCATGGATCAGATGTTAGACTGTCTTGCTGGTAGAGGATGGTATTCTTTTCTCGATGGGTATTTAGGGTATAATCAGATTTTTATTGCTTTCGAATACCAAAAGAAGACCACTATCACTTGTCCATACGGGAAGTTCATGACCAAATGGATCCCCTTCAGTTTATGTAATGCACGGTCCACTTTCCAGCATTGCATGATGTTTTTTTTCTCTAATATGGTAGAAGACAATTGAGGTTTTTATGGATGCTTTTTCTGTTGTGGGAGACTCATTTGGTGATTGCTTGGCACACCTTGCTAATGTGTTGTAAAGATGCGAGGAGTACAACTTAGTGCTAAATTGGGAAAAATGCCACTTTGTGGTCAATGAAGGTATCGTATTGGGGCATCAGATCTTGAAGAAAGGTATTGAAGTTGATAAGGCAAAGATTGAGGTGATTGAAAAGTTACATCCACCTATCTCCGTGAAAGGAATTCAAAGTTTCTTGGGACATGCAGGATTTTATAGAAGATTCATCAAAGACTTCTCGAAAATTGCTAATCCGTTATACAAGATTTTAGAGAAGGAGGTTAAGTTCATGTTTGATGAGGCGTGTATAAAAGCATTTGAGTGTCTGAAAGAGAAGTTGATTTCAGCCCCTATCATTGTTTCACCAAATTGAACGATGCCTTTTGAGGTTATGTGTGATGCTAACGGAGTGGCTTTGGGTGCAGTCCTTGGCCAAAGACGTGAGAAGATTTTACATCCAATTTACTATGGTAGCAAAGTACTTAATCCATCTCAGAAGAATTACACTGTGACTGAACAGGAATTGTTAGCAGTGGTCTTTGGTTTTGAGAAATTTAGATCTTACTTGATTTGTACGAAGGTGATTGTGCATACAGACCATGAAGCACTTCAGTATCTTATGTGAAAGAAGGATGCTAAGCCAAGATTGATTCGATGGGTGCTTCTACTGCAAGAATTTGATTTTGAAGTCAAGGACCGAAAGGGAACCGAGAATCAGGTCGCTGACCATCTATCATGCCTTGAGGGTGAGACCATGCTTAAATTAAGGGATAATCTTGATATTGATGATACTTTTCCAGCTGAGCAAGTGTTGGTAGCATCATAAGACTTAATCCCATAGTTTGTAGATTTTGCCAACTTTCTGGCAAGTGATATAGTCCCGGAGGATATGACGTATCAGCAGAAAAAGAGATTCATGCATGAGGTGATAAAATTCTTCTGGGATGAGCCGTATTTATTTAGAGTATGTACAGATGGTATGATTCGAAGGTGTATCCCAGAGGCTGAAATGATGAGTATCTTGGAAGCATGTCATTTATCCCCAGTTGGGGGTCATCATGGTGGCACGCGGACTACGTACAATATATTACAATGCGGTTATTATTGGCCTACCATCTATAAAGATGGTCATGACTATGCTCGGGCCTGTGACCAATGCCAAAGACAAGGGAATTTCTCACGCAGACATGAACTCCCTATGACAACTATCCTTGAGCTCGAATTGTTTGATGTATGGGGAATTGATTTTATGGGCCCCTTTGTGAGCTCATATAGAATTAAATACATTTTTGTAGCTGTTGAATATGTTTCTAAATGGGTGGAGGTGATTTTTCTTCCCAACAATGAAGGAAGAAGTGTCACGACATTCTTTAAAAAGAACATATTTTCTAGATTTGGCAGACCATGAGTAATCATTAGTGATGGAGGATCCCACTTCTGTAATCGGCTGTTCAAAACCCTGCTTGAAAAATATGGGGTCAAATATAAGGTGGCAATACCTTACCATCCTCAGACGAGCGGACAAGTTGAGGTGTCAAATCGTGAGATAAAGTCTATATTGGCAAAAATAGTGAATGCCAATAGGACTAATTGGGCTCAAAGATTGGATGATGCATTATGGGCATATCAAATTTCTTTTAAGACACCAATAGGTGCATCTCCATATCAGCTGGTTTTTGGCAAATCGTTCCATTTGCCTATTGAACTTGAACACAAGGCATTATGAGCATTAAAAAGTTTGAATCTAGAATGGAGTGAAGCGGCTAAATTGAGTCTAGACCAGATGAATGAGATGGATGAATTTTATCTCCGGGATTATGAAAGTTCAGCACTTTATAAAGAAAAGATGAAATTGTATCATGAACGCAAAATCGAACGACGGGAGTTTCATCGTGGAGATTCGGTGCTACTCTATAACTCCAGACTTCGTCTCTTTCTTGGAAAACCATGGTCTAAATAGTCTGGACCATTCACCGTTGTTAGGGTATTCCCGCATGGAGCAATTGAGCTGAAAGGTGAAAATAATGTTATATTCAAAGTCAATGGGCAACGTGTAAAGCACTATATGGGAGTCACTGAAAAGATCAGCACTTGTGAGGAGTTTAGTCTTGATGAAGTCTGAGTAGTCAAACTAGCCAAGTCGTGCCACGATGTTAAATCAGGCGCTTCATACAAGGCAACCCATGGGCTGGTTGGTAAAATTTGAGTAACCAACCTAGCCAAGTCGTGTCGTGATGTTAAATCAGGCAATGTTTGGGAGGAAACCAAAGGTCTAATTTGATTGTGATATGATCATTGGATTAGCGGAAATTAAAAATATTGAACTAAAGTTGTTCAGTACTACCCACGACATTGATTTACATGACGTAAATTCATCTACAAAATGTGGGTTAGTGTCATAAAATTTAGAGGAAATCACATGTTGTCTGAACTTGACCTACGTCAGTGACCCACATGACGTAGGTCAAGCCACGTCACGTGGGTTGTGCCATCAAAATTAGAGGAAATCTTTTCACTTTTAGAACCTGACCCACTTCAGGGTACCCACGTGAAGTAGGTGAACCCACGTCACATGGGTGGTATCGTGGAACTAAAAAATGGTAAAGTAGCCAAGAACTGACCCGACCTGACCCGAGTCCACCCGACCTAAATATATATATATCGGGACACCAAATCTGACCCAAAATTCGAATCCAAACACCACCTTCTCAAATCCAAATCCTAACGTAAACCCTAGTTGCCAAGATTCATCAAATTCCTACAAACATAGTCCTAATCCATCAGATTTCAACTTACTAAATCCATAATTCTTGAACCCTCAACATCCAATCTGACAAAATCCGACCCACCCAGTCCCAAATTCGACCCAAACCCAACCTACCCAACCCAAAATTAACCTACCCGACCCGATATTAACCCCATCGAACCCAAACCCAACCTACCCCACCCCATGCCACCCAAATCAAACTCCAAACATGGAGACATGGGTTCTTCCTTGTGAATTCGTACCAAAAATCCTGAATTTACTACTAGATTGCGTGATGAACCTTTGGTGTCCGATAAAAGTGGGTCTGAAGAGGCATACGAGATTGATACCGATGATTCTACGTTGGTGCCTCATACAAAAAGGTTATAAACGTGGGCACAAGCTGCTGCCTGGGATGCCCAACAGCTTACTTCACAGCCTACGCAATCGATTGCCCCTGCTTAGCCTTCTGATTTAACCCCCCAGTCTGAGGAGGGGAAAAAAGATGCTACAATTGGTAAAGAATGGGAGATTGATGTATCAGGATCTGAGGACAATGCTGAGGATTTGGATGGTGCCGATGTTGATGTATCGGGTCAGGGGAAACTGCTGAAGGACCGGATAATTATGCGGTTGATGCAACAGCATCTATTTCTGGCACTGGTGGTCCAAACTCCATGACTTTCTCATAGAGGCAGGAGGCTGTACAGTGGGTCGCAGTTTTGGTTCTAAGGGAAAATAAAAGATGGTGTGTTCAAGGTATGAGGGCTATTTATGACAGGGATGCCGAACTTACTGAGCGGGGTATTCGTAGAAGGAGTATCACTGAATAGCCCCAGTATCGTCTATATGAATTCAAAGCAGTTCTTAGGATTAAGGTTGTATTTGACCATTATGGGTTAGGGTGGATGACGGAGCCTCTTGGGCACTATAGCTCAGAGTTGGTCCATGAGTTTTATGCTTCTTATGTTACTTCTGTTGAATTGATCACACCCAATGAGCAGCGGTATAGAGACCAACCAACATTGACTTATACTTTGTTTCGGGAGACCAGAGTGGACATATCTGAGCAGACTATCCATAGGTTTTTTTTTGGTTCTGAGCATCCATTTCCAACTAGCATTGCAGAATTTGATCACCGTATGGAGACTGTCCAAAATAGGGCTAACATGAGAGGCATCGATCAGCGTTTGGAGTTACTGTGGTGGATTGCAGGTTATATAGCAGAGGAGATTACTAATGATAGTTGGGTTGTTAGGAAGTTGGATATTAAGAAATCCTCACTTTATTTTGTTGGACGGTTTTGGTGGTCAGTTGTTTGGTACCGGTTGAGTCCAACTAATACTGATAATTCACTCACACTTGATCAGGCAGTATTGGTAGCGAGCATTCTGGTAGGTTATGATATTAACTTCGCCCGCTACATCATTGGGGAGATACATGATCGTGTTTTCTGTGACTTCACCAACATCCCTTTCCCCTGTCTGATTCATGGCTTATGTGTTAGTGCTGGTGCATTCATGATACTTGTGGTAGACCATCATATTGAGGTGAACTGTATGGCTGATATAGGGTTGATGAAGTAGCAGGGAGCTCACCCAGTCTTTCTGCGAAGGTCTCACCCTTTCGGGTCATCAGGAGCAGCCCTTTATAAAGGGCCTGGAGATAGAGAAGAGTCGGTTAGTGCTCCACCACCGGTGAGTGTACCTGATACTATTCGCATACCTACTGAGGGCATAGGTCCGGTGATTGATGATGAGGTAGCAGGCCCTACTGCACCACCCCTCCCCCCCCCCTCTGGTATGGTTTCAGTTTTGAGGGACTTTATGTAGTAGTTGATAGATAAACAGACGCAGATGTATGAAAGGCAGGCCCACACTGAGACCCAGATGGCTAAGTTGGTATCCCAGCTTTAACCATGGGTTAGGGACATGGTAGAGGTTGCAGAGACCAGAGTGAAGGCCCATATGACTGCAGCTATGGAGCAGTTTATGAGAGAGCTGCATGGGAGGATTGATAGTTTTGAGGCCCGGATGGCCACTTTGATTAATTCAGCATAAATTTTTGATGTGGCAGGATTGACATGGGAGGTGGATGCATTGAGAGAGGATGTTAGAGATTTGGCACCGAGTAGCACTCCTGTTATTCTACCTATTCCTGTTTAGGCCCCGATGAGGCCGATGTTCGAGGTGGATTTTTTTGCCCAAGAGAAGCGTCCTATTGATAGAGGCAAGAGACCACGTAGTCTAGAAGATCAGGTTGATAGTGGTGATAAGTACGAGGGTGAGTTCTGGAGAGCAGTGAAGGCCTTGAGAGTAGAGTACCATACTAGGCAGATTGCTCAGGAGAGGAGGGTACGGGGTGCATCCTCTAGTCAGGCACCCCCTACACAGGCTGCCCCTAGCAGAGAGCCCAGAGAGCATGTTGATGATCCCTCTATGGGCGGGCCACCATCCGTCACCTAGGGCACCGCAGGTATGTCTTCACTCCCTTATACTTCTTCTATTGTTAATTGTGCACTAGGGGCAGTGCACCACTTTTTAGTTGGGGATGGGGGTATACCACCACTTGGGGTTTTTTGTTACCGTGTTTCTTTTCCCCCAAGTGTGCTATCATAGTAGAACCGGCATGTTTAGGTTGTTACTTATAGTATTTATATGTTTTCATGATTAATTAGGAGAAAAATAGGGGAACCTTAGTGCAGTCCAATTTTGAATATACTTTGAATGATAAGGATGCTTTTTGATTGTTTAAAGGACACCCCTTCTGAGAATTTTGTTTTGAAATGTATGTGTAGTATGTTAGTTTATGAAAGCTATTGGATCTTGTTATGACATTAGTATTATAGGGAATATGACTGTAGCTAGCAATGCATGAACTGGATAGGTAGTAGTTGATAGTGTAACCCTGTGCTATGTGTGCGTGAGGTTATTGATGCGCCATGGTTACATGGAACTTTCAATGCTTAAAACAAGGAAAATATGCAATAACTTGGGTGTATTTTGTTGGTATGATGTGGTTTCTGTCCTACTTTGCAGGAAAATAGGTTTTAAAGGCAAAATGATCAAAAAGGAAGAATCAAGCCCAAGAACAAAGTGCCGAAAGAAGAAAGAACAAAAACCTACACCAGAGATGGACCCACGACACAAGTCATGCCACGTGACTGCCACTCACGTGACGTGAGTGGGTGGCATGATTCCACTCCAGCTATTCAGAAGAAAGACTGATTTCCACGCCAACAGTCACGTGACGTGACTATCAGTCACGTGGCGTGGAAGAGTGCCGTAACTCAACTTTTGAAGACGTCTGATTGAGCCTGATTCCCAAGACACAAACCTATGTGGCGTGACTTGGTTCCACGACACCAAGTCACGATACCTTGGAGACCTTGGAAGTTGCCGACTCTGTTCTCCTACTTTGTTTTTGATTGGATTAGTTTTGTATCTATAAATACCCCTGTATAGTCCTAGGTGCGGGAGTGAGTCATTACATTATTTTGAGAGCTATTTCATACTGTTTCTGAGTTCATAAATATTTTCTTGGTTTTGTCGTTACAATCCCTAATTCGAGTTTTATTGATAATTGAGATTTCAGCTTTTCTTTATTGTTGTGAGATCATAATTGTGTTTTCATCTCTGAATTTTTCTTGTGTTCTTACGATTATGAGTAGCTAAACCCATTAACTAGGGTTGTGTGAACCATGAGGAATTAACGACGCAGGTTAAGTGCAAATCAAGTTTGAACCGCTGTGAATGCATGTATTGTTGTCTTCTTCGTTGTAATTGATTTTCTAACGGTTGCAAATATTACGAACCCACCTGTATTCTAGACTTGCTCGAGAGATAGGTAGAGATTGTAAAAAGGAGGTAACAACAGAAATTTGAAGCTATCAGTCTTCATCTAATAACTTGAGCCTTAGCGAGAATATTTATCTGAGATCCAGGACGAGGGTTAGTATTGCGACGCTCGGAGACCGAGAGGAGAAGAGTGAAATTCGTCTAACTAAGGTCGAGAGACGTTTTGACGAACATATCTTGTTAGATTTTGCATGCCAAATAGCTGGACGATTTTGATAGCATATATAGCCGGTGGAGTTAAGGAATCATTGGGGATCACAGTCCTAGTGAATCTCTCTTATTATTACAATCTCGATACAACCAGCAATTGTTACTGACACAATTTATTCACAAAACCCCCCAGTTTTACTTACTTTCCAATTACTCCGTCTAGTATTCTAAACAAGTTTGACCTATTGCCTGTGGGATCGACCCCAACCTTAGTTGGGTTCTATATTTGACAGCGACCACTTTATACTTCTTAGGAGGCATATTTTGGGCGACATCAAATTTTGGCGCCGTTACCGGGGAATGCGATTACGGAGTTGACTAATACTGGTTGGAGTTGATTGGTTTTTGTTTTTATACACTTTTGAGGGCATACGCCGGTGTATACCAAACACTAGGAGTCAAGGCAATCCCCTGATTCCACTTGATCGTGAAATTGAAAGAACTTTGAGAGCTAATCGCAGAATGGTGAATACTGTAGAAGTTCAGGATCCCGCAGCCGCGGGAGACATTTGTCACCAACCAATTCAGCCAATTGGTCATGAAACAGCGAAACAAACTACCGCTCGATTGACACGTGAGAAGCAGGCTAGGCAAGCTTATCTTAGACAAGCTGAAAGAGATAATCGAGCGATGCAAGAAGCAACACAGCGACTGGCTGAAGATGAAGAGCGACAAAGACAACTGAGGGCACAACCGAGACCGCATGTGCTTGTTTATGATGATCTTGAAGATGAAGATTTGGCTTATTTTGAGCCAATCAAGACTGGTGACATCATTCCACGTGCGTTACCTCTGGGTATTAAGTTTGACATTACCAGTTCCATGATTCACCTGCTAAACTTAAATGGTGTATTTGTCGGTCTACCTAGGGATGA
The DNA here is from genome assembly GCA_031232105.1 of Capsicum rhomboideum. Classification (NCBI taxonomy): domain Eukaryota; kingdom Viridiplantae; phylum Streptophyta; class Magnoliopsida; order Solanales; family Solanaceae; genus Capsicum; species Capsicum rhomboideum. The sequence continues at coordinate 49,118,547 of CP124710.1, forward strand.
TCCAAACATGCAAGTAATGAATTTTGTGGGTGTCTGCACATCTTATAATTTTCCTGGAGTTGGTCAGGAGGCGATTCGGTTAAGATTGTTCCCATTCTCCCGAAAAGGAGAGGCGACATTGTGGTTGGCAGAATTACCGCGAGGATTCATCACTAATTGGCAAGAATTGAGAAATCAATTTCTTGAAAGGTTTTTCCCACCTTCCAAGATGCTGCAGCAGAAGGATGAGATCTACAACTTTATACAACTACAGTCTGAAGCACTGTATGAGGCATGGCAAAGGTTCAAAAACAAGCTGCAGAATGTGCCAAATCATAGGATGAGTGGTATAAACTTACGTGAAATCTTCTATAGGGCGCTAAACGTAAATACTAAGGCTATAGCAGCTATAACTAGTGGAGCATTTATGAGCATGAGATGAGATCAATCTTCAGAGATATTGGATCGTATCACGAAGACCAACCGAGGATGGCATACTCGAGAGGCAGATACGCTGATTGGAACATACTCTATTGGAGCCTCGGCAGCACAACGAGCTTTGGATAAGTATGTGGCTCAAGAGGTCGCTCAGTTGAGGATAGAAATTGGTCTTATGGCTAAATAGGTAGCGTCCAGAGATGCTGAAAAGGTGCATGTTGTAGGTGCACAAGGTAAATCGGCTAGACATGATGATAGTGAGTCTGATGAAGAGGCTAAGTACCTAGATCAACAAGTGGTAGGTTTTCGAGCCAAGGGCCAAGGGTCTAATCAAGACTCTTAGAAAGATGATTATATAAAGAAGAATGACCTTTATGTACCGCCAAGAAGATGTGATGAGGAGTCTGGTAATTCAAGGATGGAGGCCCTTCTTAATTAACTAGTCAAAGGAGCAGAAAGCCAGGAAAATTGCTTGAAGGAGATTTGGACTGATATTTCAGGCATAAGTCAAAAAGTGGAGTCTCATTCAACTGCCATTAAATAGTTGGAGAAACATTTCGGGCAGCTTTCATTGGCACTGAATCAACGTCATCCAGACACCCTTCCAAGCAATACCATCCAGAATTCAAAAAATGATAGTCACTGTCTTGCCATTACTACTAGAAGTGGGAAGTGCACGACAGATTCACCTATTCCTATCGACGGTGGTGTGACTAATGAACCAGTGGTTATTGATGTAGAAGCTGAGTTAGAGCCGGTTAACTCAAAGGGTGACACGGTTCTAAATCATCATGATAATAGCGATAATGCAAAATCTAAAAAGACGAAGGAAAAGGAGGTACCACAAGTGCTCAAAACTATCCCATGACCTCCTCACCCCTTTCCTCAAAGATTGAAGAAGAAGGCAGAGGAAGGAAAATATCAAAAGTTCATCATAATGTTGAAGGAGTTGTTAGTAAACATCCCTCTTGTAGAGGCATTGGAGAAGATGCCAGGCTATGCGAAGTTCATGAAAGACTTGGTGACAAAGAAGAGAACTGTCAGTTTTGAGCCAACGGATAACATACATCACTGTAGTGCAGTTGATTTGCGTTCCCTAGTTGAAAAGAAGGAGGATCCACGAGCTTTCATAATTTCTTATTTATCGGGTCCTACAACTTTGCTAAAGCACTGTGTGATTTCGGTGCTAGCATCAATTTAATGCCATTAGCCATTTTTAAACAGTTGGGGTTCGGAGCACCAAAACCAACCTCTATGAGACTTCTCATGGCTGATAGGACTGTGAAAAAGCCATTGGGCATTCTGTATGATGTTTTGGTAAAGATTGCGTCTTTCATCTTTTCAACTGATTTTGTTATTCTTGATTGTGAAGTTGACTTTGAGGTTCCCATTATATTGGGAAGACCATTCCTTGCCACTAGTCGTGCATTGGTTGATATGGAAACAGGGCAGCTGAAATTTAGATTGAATGATGAACAGGTTAGTTTCAATGTCTGTCGTTCAATGAAGCAGCCAAGAGATAAGCGGGTAATTTAAGTGATAGATATGGTTGATGATAGTGAGGTTGTTGTGTCTCTTGAAGAAAGGTTGGGAGTAGAACCTCTGGCTGCCGTGATCATGAATTTTAATGACAATGGTATTGAAGACTATGACGAGATAGTGGGTGCACTCGCTGGTAAAGGAGTATACACTTATGCTAAAAAAAAATGGATCTCGATTTGAAGAATAGGGTAACCCCACCAGGTCGTTCGTCTATTGAGGAGCCTCTAATTTTAGAGCTTAAGGCTCTTTCGGCCCACCTTCGCTACACATTCTTGGGAGCCAACAATACCTTGCCAGTGATTATATCTGCTAAATTGGTGGATTGGCAAATAGAGGCTTTGGTTTCAGTATTGAGAAGATTTAAGAGGGCCATTAGTTGGTCTATTGCTGATATCATAGGTATTCCACCCGGCATTTGCACTCATAAGATCCAACTTGCTCCTGAGTGTATACCTAGCATTGAGCACCAGTGTCGTCTGAACCCACCAATGCAAGAGGTTGTGAAGAAAGCGATCATCAAGTGGTTAGATGCAGGAGTGGTTTACCCTATTACTGATAGCAAGTGGGTGAGCCCAGTTCAGTGTGTGCCGAAAAAGAGAGGAATAACTGTGGTTCCAAATGACAAAAATCAGTTGATTCTAATGAGGTCGTTGACTGGATGGAGAGTTTGTATGGATTATCGAAAGTTGAATGCTTGGACTGAGAAAGATCATTTTCCTATGCCCTTCATGGCCCAGATGTTGGACCGTCTTGCGGGTAGAGGATGGTATTGTTTTCTTTATGGCGATTCGAGGTATAATCAGATTTTTATTGCCCCCGAAAACCAAGACAAGACCACTTTTACTTGTCCATACGGGACATTCGTATTCAAGAGGATGCCTTTTGGTTTGTGTAATGCACCGACCACCTTCCAACGCTGCATGATGTCTATTTTCTCCGACATGGTGGAAGATACTATTGAGGTTTAATGGATGATATTTCTGTTGTAGGAGACTCGTTTGATAGTTGTTTGGCTCATCTTGCTAATGTGTTACAAAGATGCGAGGAGTGCAACTTAGTGCTGAATTGGGAAAAATGTCACTTTATGGTCAATGAGGGTATCGTATTGGGGCATCAGATTTCAAAGAATGGCATTGAGGTGTATAAGGCGAAGATTGAAGTAATTGAGAAGCTACCCCCACCTATCTCTGTAAAGGGTATTCAAAGTTTCTTAGGTCATGCTGGTTTTTATAGAAGATTCATCAAGGACTTCTCCAAGATTGCACATCCTTTATACAAACTTTTGGAGAAAGAGGTGAAGTTTGTGTTTGATGAAGCATGTCTAAAAGCTTTCGAGTGTCTTAAGGAAAAGTTGGTTTCAGCCCCTATTATTGTGTCACCAGATTGGACTAAGCCTTTTGAGGTTATGTACGATGCTAGTGGAGTGCCTTTAGGTGCAGTCTCTGGCCAAAGATGTGAGAAAATATTACATCCAATTTACTACGCTAGCAAAGCGCTTAATCCAGCTCAAAAGAATTACACTGTGACTGAGCAATAATTGTTGGTTGTAGTATTCGCTTTTGAGAAATTCATATCTTACTTGATAGGTACGAAAGTGATTGTGCATATAGACCATGTAGCTCTGTGGTATATTATGTCGAAAAGGATGCTAAGCAAAGAATGATTCGGTGGGCACTTCTATTGCAAGAATTTGACTTTGAAGTCAAGGATCGTAAGGGTATCGAAAATCAAGTTGCTGACCATCTATCATGCCTTGAGGAGGAAGCCATGCTTAAATTGAAGGATGATCTTGAGATTGATGAAACTTTTCTAGATGAGCAAGTACTGGCAGCATCCCAAGATTTAATCCCCTGGTTTTCTGATTTTGCCAACTTCTTGGAAAGTTATCTAGTTCCGAAAGATATGTCATATCAGCAGAGAAGGAAATTCATGCATGAGGTAAGAAAATTCTTCTGGGATGAGCCATATCTGTTCAGGGTGTGTGCTGATGGCATAATTCGAAGATGTGTCCCAGAGGTCGAGATGATGAGTATTTTGGAAGCATGCCACTCATATCCAGTTGGGGGTCATCATGGAGTTGCGCGAACTGCCCATAAAATCTTGCAATGTGGCTACTATTGGCCCAGTATTTACAAAGATGCTCATGATTATACTTGCGCTTGTGACCAATGTCAAAGGCAAGGGAATATTTCACGCCGACACGAACTTTCCATGACAACTATACTTGAGCTTGAATTGTTCGATATGTGGGGAGTTGACTTTATGGGTCCTTTTGTGAGCTCGCAAGGAATGAAATACATCTTAGTAGTTGTTGACTCTGTTTCTAAGTGGGTGGAGGAAATTGCGCTTACTAATAACGAAGGGAGAAGTGTCACAGCATTCTTGAAAAAGAACATATTCTCACGATTTGGGACACCCAGAATTATTATTAGTGATGGAGGATCCCACTTTTGTAACCGTCTTTTCAAGGCCCTGCTTGAAAAATATGGTGTTATACATAAGGTGGCAACACCTTACCATCCTCAGACAAGCGAGCAGGCTGAGGTGTCAAATCATGAGATCAAGTCTATTTTGGAGAAAATAGTTAATACCAATAGGACTAATTGGGCTCGAAGATTGGATGATGCATTATGGGCATATCGAACTGCTTTCAAAACACCAATTGGTGCATCACCATATCAGTTGGTTTTTGGAATCTTGCCATTTGCCCATCGAACTGGAACATAAGGCTCTGTGGGCATTGAAAAGGTTGAATTTAGACTGGAGTGAAGCGGCTCAATTGAAACTTGAGCAGATGAATGATATGGATGAATTTCATCTCCAGGCTTATGAAAGTTCAGCATTATATAAAGAAAAGATGAAATTGTATCATGATCGTCGAATTGAGAACCGAGAGTTTGACCCAGGCGATTTTGTGCTACTGTATAATTCTAAACATCGCTTGTTTGCTGGAAAATTAAAGTCCAAATGGTCCGTCCCATTCACGATAGTTAGGGTATTCTCACATGGTGCTATTGAGCTAAAAGAAGAAGATAATGTTCTATTCAAAGTCAATGGACAGCGTGTTAAGCATTATGTGGGAATTACGGAGGAGATAAAGACAGTTGAGGAACTTGAGCTTGATGAAGTCTAAGTAGTTAAGATAGTCATGTCGTGTCGCGACGTTAAATCAGGCGCTTCACTGGAGGCAACCCATGGGATAATTGGTGAAGTCTGAGTATCTAAGTAGTCGTGTCGTGCCACGACATTAAACCAAGCGCTGATTGATAGGCAACCCAAGACTTTGTTATGCGGAAATCTGATTATTGAGGAGCAGTTAGCTGAAAGTCATAAAATTTACCTGAATTGGGTCAATACCATCCACGCCCCCACACACGTCACATAAGTCCACTCACAACACATGGATGGTTCCGTGAAAATTAGAGACAATTTTCAGGTTTCAGAAGCTTCCCTACGGCAGAGAACCAATGTGACGTGAGTCCAACCCACGCCATGTGGGTGGTATCATGGAACTCAGAGGAAACTTTTGAAGGATCCTATCTACGCCAGGACCCACATGACGTGAGTCAAACCCACGTCACGTGGGTGGTTTCGTGATATTTGAAAATCACAGACGACCCAAACCCGACCCGACCCGACCCAATTTTCTAAAATAAAAGGGGTTCTCTTCGTCTATACCCGATACAAACCCGAATAACCTCCACTGAAAACCCTACTTTAAATGTTTCTACTTAAACACTAATTTCCTATCTTTCTCTACTCCATCAACCAAAATACGACCCAACCAGCACCTAAAATCACCAAGATCGACAAAAAATCCGATTCCCTAATCTTAATATACCCAAAATTCAAACCCTCTTTCCCATAAATTGCAAAAACTCGAACCCCCACACCCAAATTCGATCAAAACCCTACTCGTATACCAAAAATCTGACCCAAACCTGTTACCATGCCTCCTAAATCAAACCCTAAAAGTGATCATATTGATTCCTCGTCTCAAATTCACAACAAAAATCTAGATTTACCAACCCGTCTGCGTGACGAACCAATTGAGTCCGAGAAAAGTAGGTTCGTCGAGGAGTTTGACATTAGTCATGATGATACTTCTTCGGTACCTTGGGCCACGAGATTACAGAGGCTGTCCTGAGCTGCTGCCTGGGCAGCCCTTCAGTCTTCCCCACCACCTGTCGAGCCGGTTGTTCCGTAGGAGTCCTCTGAGTCCGCCCCTCAGTCTGAAGAGGGGGAGGATGCTTCTACGTCAGGCTCTGCAGATGATGCTATGGGTAAGGTTACATTTACAACAGAGGATACAGCTTCTATTACTGGTTCTGGTGCCCAGAGTGCTCCGACCCCCTAGCAGAGTACGGAGGTTCAGCGTTGGTGTGTGCAGGGCATGCGTGCCTTTTATGATAGAGATGCTGAGTTGACAAAGAGGGGTGTGTGACGGAGGAGCATTATGTAGGATCCGCGATATCGGGTGGATGAGTTGAGGACACTGCTTGACATTTGGCATGTCTCTGAGAGATATAGATTGGGTTGGATGGTGCAGCCTTCTGGTCGTTATAGCTCAAAGTTAGTCTGAGAGTTTTATGCCTCTTATGTTGTGTCGGTTGACTTGAGCACTCCTGTTGGGCAGCGATACCTTTTGCTGCCATTATTGAATCACGTCTTGGTTCGCGGTACCCACGTGGATATTTCAGAGCATACCATTCACCGCTTTTTTATTTGGGGCTGACCATCCACTTTCGACTTCGACTGCTGATTTTGATCACCGAATGGACACCGTCAGAGATAGAGTTAGGTGTGCGATACAGATCAGAAATTAGATCTGCTTAAATGGATTGCGGGGTACATAGCCGAGGATGGTGTGGCGGATAGTTGGGTGACTGGGAAGCTGGACATCAAGAAGTCCACACTTTATTTTGCTGGCACATTCTGGTGGTCCATTGTTCGGCATCTGTTGGGTCCAACTAATGCTGACGACTCACTTACATTGGACCGGGCTGTGGTGGTAGCTAGCATATTAGCTGGCTATGAGATTTACTTTACGAGATACATCCTCCGGGAGATCCATGAGCGGGCCTTTCGAGATCATACGAGTATACCCTTCCCATGCCTGATCCAGGGTTTGTGTGACAAGGCGGGTGTAGCCAGGATACCTGCCTTCGACTATTATATCGAGGTGACCCGCATTATGGATGTTGTTCTGATGCAGCTGCGGGGTTCCCACCCCATTCTTCCACGTGGGTCACAGTCGTCTGAGTAGTGGGGCGCAGCCCTAGATAAGACGAGTAGTGCTCTTATGCCAATTTCGGTATCGGTTAGGGTACCTGCGACTATTCTTGTACAGACTGAGGGAGCTGACCCTATTGATGATGAGGTACCCAGTACTAGTGCTCCACCGCCTCCTTCTGGGATGGTTTCAGTGTCTAGGGACTTTCTGCAATAGTTGATTGATAGACAGACGTAGATGTTCGAGCGGCAGACCCACACTGAGACCCAGATGGCTAAGTTGGTATCCCAACATAAGCCTTGGGTTAGGACGACTGTAGAGGATGCGGAGGCTAGGGTGGAGGCCCATATGACTGCGGCGATGGACCTGTTCATGCGGGGGTTGCATGGGAGGATTGATAGTTTTGAGGCACGTATGGCCTCCCGGTTGAGTACTGCACCAGGCCCTGATATGACCTCTTGACCCAGGAGTTAGCCGCATTAAGAGAGAAGGTTTGGGCATTGGCATCGAGTAGCACTCCTATTATACCACATATGCTTGCCTAGGCCTCCGTACGACTAGCATTTGAGGTAGATTTATTCTCTGACGAGGAGCCTCCTATGGATAGAGGCAAGAGACCCTGCAGCCCGGAGGATCGAGGTAATAGTGATGCTGAGTACGAGAGTGATCTACGGAGGGTGGTTAAAGCTAGGGTGGAGTACCATGTGAACCAGATTGAGGCAGAGTAGAGGGCGCGTGGTGCATCTGCCAGTCAGGATGTCCCTCCACCGGATGCACCTACTACTGAGAAGGCTGATGATTCTGCTGTGGGCGGGCCCACTTCTGGTGCCTAGGGTACCACAGGTATGTCTTCACTCCCATGTGTGTTATTGTTATCGGTGCATTGAGGGCAGTGTACCATGTTTAGTTGGGGGTGGGGGTGTACCACCACTTGGGGGTTTTTGTTGCCGTGTTTCTTTTCCCCCAAGTGTGCTATCATAGTAGAACCGGCATGTTTAGGATGTTATTTATGGTGTTTATTTATTTCTTGCTAAATTAGGAGAAAAATAAGGGAACTGTAGTGCAGTCCAGTTTGAAAAAAAATTATGATTTTTGAAGATTAAGGATACCCCTCCTAAAATAGTGTTATTTTTGAAGTATGTGTTTGTATCATATTGTGTGACAGCTGTTGGATCTTGTTATGGCACTAGGATTATAGGCAAATAACTGTAGCTAGCATTGCATGAATCGGATAGGTAATAGTTGATAATACAACCCTGTGTTGTGTGTGTGTGAGGTCACTACTTAGTTAACTGTGTGTGCGCGATCCAGAACTTGCCCGGTTAGTCTTGCCTAGGTTAGAGGATAGAGGATTAGGAAAGGATCACAAGCCATTTTTGAAAAAGTCTACTTTTAGCCTAAATGCCAAACCAAACGAATATGTATCCCTTCATCCCGACTTTGAGCCTTAATTGACCTATTTCTTTCATTAGCCTAGTCACCTTCCCATTATAATTACAATAAACCTATCTTGGCCCTGGTCCCTCCTTGGACATTGTGTACCTCAACGCAGGCTAATCGCCTAAGTTGAGGGTTGCTATTATAGGGGTGCGTAGATTGAGATGGATATGAAGAAAAGGTGAATAAAACAAAAAGGGAAAACAGGTTTGGGTGTGAAAAGAAAAAAATATTAAAGTTAAAAGAAGAAAAATTGCAAAGAGAGAAAATTTTGTTTTGAAAGTGAGAAATATCACACCCAAAATCTGAAAATAAAAGAAAGGAGAATAAGGGAGAATAAAAATGAGAAAGGTTGAAGTTGGAGCCAAAAATAGTGTAGTGTCAAGGAGGATTGAGTCACCATACCCATCCCTGAGCCTACATTACAAGCCGAGTAAAGTCCTATAACGATCCTAGTTCAACTGTCCAAAAACTAAGGCGTAGAAAATAAGGGCAATCCTATGGTATTTCATGCACACTGTTTTAACTTCTTTGAGAGGGCGAGTGTTTTGACCTCGTACCTACTTTGATATTCATTAGTATACTGTGAGTGCATGAGACTTCTTTGATTGTGAGAGCACATGGGTTGCATTATTAGTTGCTAGTTGTTTAAAAAAAATGTTGTTTGCAAATATGCTTAGTTGTTTGTGCATAATCTGGTGCCATCACTTTATCCTTTCTGTGTCATGATACTATGCTGCTTGTATACATACTTTCGTTTTGATTTGCAAATAGGAGGGGTCGAAAATTTTTGTGGTGCCATAGGTCCCTTAGGTTTCTCTTAATCAAGCATCGTATATGTGTGTTTTTGTTTTGTTCGCCTGAAGACATGCAAACGTTCTAAGTTGAGGGTGTTGATGCGTCATGGTTACATAGAACTTTCGATGCTTAAAACAAGGAAAATATGCAATAACTTGGGTGTATTTTGTTGGTATGATGTGGTTTCTGTCCCACTATGCAGGAAAATAGGCTTTAAAGGCAAAATGATCAAAAAGGAAGAATCAAGCCCGAGAACGAAGTGTCGAAAGATGAAAGAACAAGAACCTGCACCAGAGATGGACCCACGACACAAGTCATGCCACGTGACTGCCACTCACGTGACATGAGTAGCTGGCGTGAGTCCACTCCAGAGATTCAGGAGAAAGACTGATTTCCACGCCAGCAGTCACGTGACGTGACTGTTAGTCACATGGCGTGGAAGAGTGACGTAACTCAACTTCTGAAGACGTCTGATTGATCCTGATTCCCACGACACCAACCTGCGTGGCGTGACTTGGTTCCACGACACCAAGTCACGATACCGTGGAAGTTGCCGACTCTGTTGTCCTACTTTATTTTGGATAGGATTAGTTTTGTATCTATAAATACCCCTGTATAGTCCTAGGTGCGGGAGTGAGTCATTACATTATTTTGAGAGCTATTTCATACTGTTTCTGACTTCATAAATATTTTCTTGGTTTTGTAGTTACAAACCCTAATTCGAGTTTTATTAATAATTAAGATTTCTGCTTTTCTACATTATTGTGAGATCATAATTATGTTTTCATCTCAGAATTCTTCTTGTCTTCTTACGATTATAAGTAGCTAAACCCATTAACTAGGGTTGTGTAAACCATGAGGAATTAACGACACAGGTTAAGTGCAAATCAATTTTGAACCGCTGTGAATGCAGATATTGTTGTTTTCTTCGTTGTGATTGATTTTCTAATTGTTGCAAACGTTACGAACCCTCCTGTACTCTAGACTTGCTCAAGAGAGAGGTAGAGATTGGAAAAAGGAGATAACAACAGAAATTTGAAGCTATCAACCTTCATCTAATAACTTGAGCCTTAGCGGGAATAGTTATCTGAGATCCAGGATGAGGTCGAGAGACGTTTTGACGAACATATCTTGTTAGATTTTGCATGCCAAATAGCGGGACGATTTTGATAGCACATATAGCCGGTGGAGTTAAGGAATCATTGGGATCACAGTCCTAGTGATTCTCTCTTCTTGATTACAATCTCGATACAACCAGCAATTATTACTGACATAATTTATTCACAAAACCCCCCCAGTTTTACTTACTTTCCAATTACTCTGTCTAGTATTCTAAGCAAGTTCGACCTATTCCCTGTGGGATCGACCCCAACCTTAGTTGGGTTCTATATTTGACAGCGACTGCTTTATACTTCTTAGGAGGCATATTTTGGGCGACATCAGTCATTACTTAGTTCACTTTGTGAGTGCAATTCAGAACTTGTCCAGTTAGTCTTGTCTAGGTTATAGGATAGGGGTTAGGAAAGGATCATAGGCCATTTTTGAATAAGTCCACTTTTACCCTAAATGCCCGACCAAACGAAATAAATATCCCTTGATTCCGATGTTGAGTTTTAATTGACCTATTTCTTTCATTAGCCTATTCACCTTCCCATTTTGACTTATAATGAACCTGTCTTGGCCCTGGTCCCTCCTTGAACATTGTGTACCTCAACTCAGGAAAATCGTCTAAGTTGAGGGTGGTTATTATAGGGGTGCATAGATTGATTTAGGTATGAAGAAGGGGTTGATAAAAGAAAAAGAGAACAGATTTGAGTGTGCAAAATAAAAAAAATTAAAAAAAAATTATGTGTTTTGAAGAAATGAAGAAAATCACACCAGAAAATCTAAAAATAAATGAAGGAGAATAAGGGAGAATAAATAAGCATGGTTGAAAAGTGGAGCCAAAAATAGTGTATAGTCAAGGAGGGTTAAGCCACTATATCCATATGTACCATACCCATCCCCAAGCCTACATTACAAGCCGGTGAAAGTTCTATAGTGATCCTATTCCAACTGTCCGAAAAACTAAGGCATAGAAAATAAGGGCAAGCCTATGGTGTTTCATGCACACTGTTTGAACTTTTTGTGAGATAGAGTGTTTTGACCGAGTCCCTACTTTGAGATTCATTAGTATACTGTGAGTGTATGGGACTTCTTTGTTGTGAGAGTACATGGGTTGCATTGTTAGCTGCTATTTGTTCGGATAATGTCACTTTCATATATGCTTAGTTATTTGTTCATAATCTTTGTGCCATCACTTGATCCCTTCTATGTCATGATAATATGCTGCTTGTATACGCACTATAGTTTTGATTTGCAAGTAGGAGGGGTAAGAAAAGTTTTGAGGTCAAAAGCAATGAGTCGACTGTCGTAGGTCCCTTAGGTTTCTTTTAGTTAAGCATCAGCGCGTTTATTTTGTTTTGTTTGCCTGAGGACATGCAAAGGTTCTAAGTTAAGGGTGTTGATGCGCCATGGTTACATGGCACTTTCGATGCTTAAAACAAGGAAAATATGCAATAACTTGGGTGTGTTTGGATGGTATGACATTTTTTCTGTTCTATATTGCAGGAGAATAGATTTTGGAGGAAAAATGGACAAAAAGGAAGAATCATACTCGAGAACGAAGTATCTGAAGACGAAAGAGTCGAGTTCTGCACCAAAGAGGTGACTCACGATAGGACTCATGTGTCGTAAGTCAACTTCTAAGGATGTCCCATGTGCCTGATTTCCACGGCAGGATCTACGTGGCGTGACTTGGTTCCACGACACCAAGTTACGGTACCGTGGATGGTTACCGACTCTGTTTTCGTGTTTTGATTAGGATAGGATTCGTTTTGTATCTATAAATACCCGATTGTTTTCCTGTGTTTAGGAGTTAGCCATTACATTGTTTTGATTTATATTTCCATTATTTTGAGTTTATTCAAGATATTATTGGTTTGGTAATCTCAGAGCATCGATTTTAGGGTTTTATTCATAATTGAGATTTCACAGTTTCTTCTTTATTGTGAGTTTACAATTATGTTTTCTTCCTCGAATTCTTATTGTGCTCTTTCAAACATGAATATCTAAACTCATAAACTAGGGTTGTGTGAACCATGAGGAATTAATGAAATGGTTTAAGTGCGAAGAAAATTCTGAACTGGTGTGAATGCATGTATTGTTATGTACTTCGTTGTGATTGATCTTCTAACGGTTGCAAACGTTAGAAACTTGCCTGTATTCTAGACTTGCTCGAGAGAGAGGTAGAGATTGGGAAAAGGGAATAACAGAGATTTGAAGCTATCAACCTTCATATAATAATTGACCCGTAGCAGGAATAGTTATCTGAGATCCAAGACAAGGGTTAGTAGTGCGACACTCGGAGACTGAGAAGAGAAGAGTGAAATTTGTCTAACCAAGGTCGAGAGACGTTTAGATGAACTTAACTTGTTAGATTTTGCATACAACACAGCAGGACAGTCTTGTCAGCATAAGTAACTGGTAGGGTTAAGGAATCATTGGAGATCACAGTCCTAGTGTATTTCTCATATCAATTACAAATCCTAAAATCAGCAATCGTTACTGTCACTACTTATTCACAAAACCCCCCTATTTTTACTTACTTGCCGATTACTCAAACTAGCATTCTATATAATTTTGTCCTGTTCCCTGTGGGATCGACCCCTATCTAGTTGGGTTCTATATTTGATACAACGACCGCATTATACTTTTCTGAAGGTATATTTTGGGCGACATCAATACACACTTTGGGTAAGACATCCACCCTCTAGTCATGACATGTATGGGACAATTTCTATCCATGTACTAAACCCGAGACACACGTATCTGCCAACCTTGTTTCACAAATATCCCATGAAAACGTCCTAAATACCAAAACAATCCGTATTTAATAATAAGGTAGGTCAAATCATAGAATAATGTAAACTCATTCACATTGACCACACAAAACAACATGCACAATAACCTACACTACAAGTAGTTAACATGCACAAATAGCACAATTTAGATAAAACCATAATACAATCACCTACACTACCGTTTAGGGCCTTAGTCATGCCACCTAACCCAATGCTTCATCTTGAACGACTACAAGGATTACCACCCTAGATTACTCGAAAGATCATCCACACCCTATATGGCAGTGTCACCTTCCTTTAAGGTTTAACTAATAATCGGTAATTTTCCCTTTACACTACCCCAAGTACAAGTTTACAACAGTGAACCATCAATTTATAGCATAAGCATAACATAACATGATGAAGTATACAAACATTCCATACTCGTACGCTATCCGTACTTAAACTAATTTTTAGGCATCCACACTCTGTGCCTGAAGGCCTAGACATGCAATCTCCCATCCATCTACGTTACATTCGTGCTCTCGAACCAGGGCCTATGCTACTCAAATAACCTTAGCTTACCTGGATATCAACAAGCCATAGGAAGAGCAGACTAATGTGAATTCTAATCTTGCCAAGATAATGGACACGTTAATCCTTGAAATTCCATGGGTTTGCACCCATCCGCACCCCTTTCTCCTATTCTCTATTGTTCCAAAACATGAGAGGCAACCCTTAGGGTTTTTGGATCCTCCCACGTCATTTAAGTGGAGAAAATAATTGAAACGCGCCTTAGTAGGTATCCTGGTCTGTGTCATCCCACTATAGCAGTATGTTCACCGCTTTAGCGAGCTGACTCCAGGCCGACCCAACTTCTTTAGGTTCCAAAATTTTAACACACTTGGCCCCACATAAGCATGCTATTAAAATCCCAATAATATCTATACTCCAGACTAATATCGAAGCGTTTCCTAGTAACGACGGATTTGGTCATTGCAATAGATACCAATTTACCCATCGTTCATCCCCGAATGACCAAGAAGAAGGAACATTTTAAGCCTTGATTTTTGGAACTGAACACCCTTCTCATGAGATTATAAGCAACTAATTACTGATACATGGATCTTAATCTGGAAATCGAAATACTTGACAAATTTACAGAAACACGAATGCCTAAATCTCGATCACTAAACCTCCAATATCAAAATCCTATCACCAGTCTAACTAGAAGAGGTCTCTCGTGCTCATAAAGACATAGTACGGAACAAGGAAATCATTCTCTGAATGCCTGAGATACCCATAAACTCATCAAACTACGAACATAGGATGGGGTGGTAAAAAAAATTAAAACCCAAAAATTTTGCGAAACCCGAGGCGGGACCCCACTATAGCGACATTTATCCCGTTATAGCAACGTCATATAGTGGCATGCACTGCTATAGCATCCCCAAGCAGTTTAAAGAGGTGAGAAATGGTTTCATTGTCTATTTCACTCATCTTACTCAAAAAACACTCTCCCCTTCTCCCGATCACTTCGCCTTAACAAGGTATCATTCGACTCTCTTATCTTTATTACTTCATTACTTGCAAATTACATTTATTAGGTTAGAATTACGCTGTATGAAGAGGGGTTTGAGTTGGGTTTTCAAGTTTCAATTTTTGGGGCTTGTCTGCATTGAAATTTAAAGCATGGTTGCTTCTCTTATGTTCACAAGACTTCAGTTACGTTCTTGGAATAAGAAACTCAAAATTTACGGGTTAAAATGAGCCAAAATGGAAGAGAATGTGAAGGGTCCTTTTTGGGTTTGAATTGATGATTTGGGCATGATTCAGGAGTTATCATACCGGAATTTTTGTGTAAATAGTTCTAGGTCACCTTTGGAACACTGATTTGAGTTCAAAACTGGAAATGGGTGAATTTGAGTTAAGGGGCACCATTTTCGCACCCCCTGACTACTGGGGATGATGAAGGTTGTTATAGTTGCATTAGTAACTATGGAGGCACCGCTATAGCGGAGAAATTCCCTCTATAGCAGCGTTGATATAGCGACATGCATGTTGCTATAGTGGGAAGCTGCAGGCAGTAGCCTCCCAGCTAAAAAATAATTTTTTTTAATTTTTTTTTTAAAATTTTTTTAGTTCAATCCTTTCTGGAAGCCTAATGATTTCTAACGAGTTCCCTTGTCGAATTTTTTAGGTTAAACATCTACAGTGGCCTAAAACCAAGCTAATGCCCCTGCCTACGTAAGATTTCCCAATGAAGCTAGTTGGGAACGATACCGTGAATATCGACGGATGGGCTTTGCTATGTGCGGGGCTTTAATATGAGGAGGGTGGAGGAGAAGGAATCGGAATTCTACAACTAGTTACAAGAGTTTGGTTAGGGCCCACTGGTGGTAGCTCCCCCTAACGGAGTCTCAGGCTGGGTAAAAGAGTTTTATGCTATACTCTCTACCGTGCTTTAGGATTCTCCCAACCCCATCATCAGTATCCGGGGAGTGGATTTCCCGATTGACGCCTACACAGTCAATAAGTTTCTCAGGGTGTTCCACATCTCCAAAGAAGACAACATGGCTAAGGCCCGAGAGATGAACATGACATGGCTGCGGGACACTCTAGTTTCGGAGGAGTTTAGAGAGCATATCTATTGGCCTTCCACCGAGGGTTTTACCAGTGTTTACTTTTAAGTCGAGCTAGGAAGTGGCTGAACCTGGTGACTCCAAGGATTCATCTGTCGAACAATACTACCGACATGACCTACCCTCGGGCTCTAGTGGCAGCCTGCGTTATTAGAGGAATTCGACTGAATGTAGAGGCCCAAATAGTGATGGAATAAAAGGACATCTATCGGGGCACCAAGAAGGGTCCCTTCCTTCCCAGGTTAGTATCAGAGTTTTACAGGCTGGCTGGAGTACCCAAAGAGCCAGATGATATGGGGGTGGATATGGATATTCCCTTTCACCCTCTCTTGGTGAGAGAGCCTTCGGCCCAAAAGAGGAAGAAGAAGAAAAAGGCAGGTGGGGCGGAGAGTAGTAGAGCAGCAGACGACGCCTTTGAGGTAGACAAGGACTACGATGATACCTCTCCCTCCCAGTCTTAGCCCCTGATCCCTAACAGCCGGCTGGAGGTGGATTTGGCCTTGGTTAGGTGGTATATCGAGCAGGGCCCCTCCAGTTCTACATCCCCTTCCACTGCCTAGGAAATTGCAGGGCTCCACCGAGAGTTAGATGAGGAAAAGAGGAAGAGGAACTCATGATATAGTTTGTTTGCTCGAATGTGAAAGAATATGAAGGTCATGTTCGGGTGTGTGGCACAAAACAAAGAGCTTTCCCAGTTGGAGCTAGAGGACTTGAACCATGAAGGTCATGTTCGGGTGTGTGGCACAAAACAAGGAGCTTTCCCAGTTGGAGCCGGTGGACTTGATGGAGTATCCCTACCTGAGTGATGCGGAACGAGACGACCCATCCCCTATAGCCCACGACTGATAGGGCACCCAGCTAGGTTTTTTTTCCCCTCCCCCCCTCCCCCTTTATGTGATGATCGATTGGGTTGCCCCCATTTAGGGTATGTACTAGACATTTCACCTTCCTTTCTTTTATTTTCAGCACATAGATACTTATTTCCCTTTCCGCATTAATAATATAACCTGCTTATATGGTATTTACATGATTTTTATATTCATTTAATGCCCCATACCCAAAATATCAAAATAAACAAGCCAAATATGAGGGTCAAAAACAGGGGAAAACAGGGCAATGGCACTGCCTCATCGGTGTCTCTATAGTGGCATGCATGTTGCTGTAGCGGCACAAATAGTAGCCACCCAATTTTTTCCATTATCAACATGTTTCCTCCCCTAGCCTCTATTAACACCAGTATTGCAATTGCGGACACGTTAATGCCTTGTTAATTTTCCAGAAATGAATTCATCCACTTTATAACGGACCACTAACACCACTTTATACACATAAAGTTTCAAGGAAATATATTTGTAAGAGAAATTCCTTTTTAACTACCCCTACTATTGCGGATTCAAGCCTTGTTTTCCTGGCATGCAATTTAGCCTTGTCAACAACAACCACACAAATTCTAGGTGTTTGACCAGGCTTAGCACAGATTTCCATTTTTCAGCAATAACAACAAATCAGACTCCATATGATTGCACCTCTTGACAATTATTCAGACAGGTATGATTTCACATGGAGTACCCAACTCCCGTAGTCTTAAGCACTGATTTAAACCTTCATATTATCATCAACTAACAGTAAAGTCATAGTCAAAGTTTTACCTAACACCACACAACACATGGCAACTCACAACATTCACATAGAATAGTTTCAGGCAAATCAAGAAACTATAATCACAACATATAAAATTAGGGAAATCAAAATCAATATCATTTGTTCATATCTCATTAACATAATTTCTACTCACGCATTTGATGACCCTGAGTTGGTTATCTAACAAATTATACATAGTCGTTATGGTCAGATACCAATTGGAACCTTTTCGGTTCTAATTTTCATTTCTTGTACCCTTTTAAGCGGAGTCAGGTGACATCCACTTGTCTAGTCTAGATACCAATTGGAATCAAGAGATACTAATTGGGCTCAACCCATACAACAACTAAACAATCGCAAAAGAGGGAAGAAAAAACTAAAACAATTTTAATGTCTTATAGCTTCCCAAAGATTAGATGTGGACGTCAACACACCAATCTGTAAGACTCTACTCGACACCTGCTCTTATATTGGGAGACCGATAACCTAGTCTCTGATACCAAGTAATCACGACCCAAACTACCGGGTCTTCAGGGCACCTATTCTAATGCACCTAAATAGGAGAACCCCTTACCATACCTTTAATAAACCAAACAGAAGCCTTTAATTAAAATAATGAAACCAATTTATTATAGAATAACCCTTGCAAAAATAGTATGGAAATATAACTACCCTAATATCTATTCTAAATAGGTACAAGAGTTGTTAAGGGAAGATACAACAGGACACAGTTTCCACCATGAGTGAGGAAAGCGGGAGCTGCTGAAGGATCACTACAGCAATAGTCAAGAGACCAATACTGATTCTAGTAAAAGATTATACCCTAAAAAGGTATAGCAAGAGTAGCATCAGTACAAATCACACATACAGGTAAGCCTCATCGGGTGACCCTAATTAGATTACACAAATATAATATAAATATTTAAAAGAAAACATGCATTCCTTTAGACTCAAAACAAACCTCCAAGGTTCCCTTCTACCCACACACTCACCTCTGATTATGAATTCTGAGAAATCTTTCATCTTCTTGCGACTCTACCAACCCAAAACCGCTAAGTCTGGCCTTAACTCGAGGGTTAACACAACTTCTAAAGGATAACTACGACAAGGGAAGAATTAGACCTAAGTCAAGAACCTAATAAGTTACCTAGCATACATGGAGAAGTTGCGTCAGTACATGTGACTTGTCCACCTAGGACCCCAAGCACTAGATCAAATTTAACCCATAACTTACACCACCTTCTCTTTATTCTGATTGCATAGGCTCCTTAATCTACCCCAACCTCCTTGGCCAATCCACCACTCGAGGCAATAGATTGAGTAAAACCAAAATAAGAATTAAGGATTACACTATAAGCAAACCACCCTTAACTAGAATATAGTACAACAAGTTAATCCATACTCAAAACTAACACACCCTTAACACATTAAGTATCAAATAAGAAGTTTAGGATATTCAAGCAACAAGTCAACATATTATCCCCAAGTCGAGTTCAGTCAAGCTAAGTCAGGACAAATCAAGAGACAACAACTCAAGTCAAACCATGACTAAGTCAACAACCCTGACTCTAAAAATATCCAAGTCAACACACCATGACTCTAATAATGAGAATCCCAAATAGATGACAAGAAACTGGACCACACAAAGATCCCATATATATATATATCAAGCATGTAAACATATTCCCCGATTCCCTCATGGAACCGAAAAACTCACCTAACCCTTGTACATACATGATATGGGTGATGCATCCACCCTCAAGTCATGACCTGCAAGGGATAATTTTTGTCCATGTACTAAACCCCAAACACAAGTGCCTACCAACCTTGTTTACTAATATCCCATGAGAACGTCCTAAATACCAATACAGTCTACATTTAGCAACAAGGTAGGTCAAATCATACAACAATGTAAACTCATTCCCATTAACCACATCAAACAACATGCACAACAAGCCACACTCCAAGTAGTTAACATACATAAATAGCATAATTTAGATAAAACCATAATCCCATCACCTATACTACCATTTAGGGCCTTAGTCATGCCACCTACCCTAATGCTTCATCCCAAACGACCATAAGGATTACCACCCTAGATTACTCGGAAGCTCGCCAACACCCTACATGGTAGTGTCACCTTCTTCTAAGGTTTGACTAATAACTGGTAATTTGCCCTTTCCAGTACTTCAAGTACAGGTCTACAATAGTAAACTATCAATTTACAGCAAAAGCATAACATAATATGATAAGGTATACAAACAGTCCATACTCGTACGCTACCCGTACTTAAACTAATTTTTAGCTATCCAAACTCCATGCCCAAAGGCCTAGACATGCAATCTCCCATCTATCTATGTAACATTCATGCTCTCAAACTCGGGTATATGCTACTCAATCAGCCTTAGCTTACCTGGATGTCAACCAGTCACGGGAAGTACGAACGAATGCAAATTTCAATCTTGCCAAGATCACGGACACGTTAACCCTTGAAAATCCATGGGTTTGCACCTATCCACTCTCCTTTATCCTCTTCTCTATGTTTCCAAGACATAGGAGGAAACCCTTAGGGTTTTTGGAGCCTCCCACATCTTTTATCTTAACTTAGTGGAGAAAAAAATTTAAACCCACTTAAGTGGATATCCTGGTCTGCGTCATCTCGGTATTGCGGTATGCGCACTGCTATAATGGCACCGCTATAGCAGAATAAATCCATCTATATTGGGCTGACATCAGCCCGACCCAACTTTTTTGAGCCCCTAAATTTTAACACATATGGCTCCATATAAGAGTGCTATCAAAATCCTGATAATATCCATACTCCATACTAATATTGAGACATTTCCTAGCAAAGATGTATTTGGTAGTTACATAAAGTATGCCCATCTTTTAACCATTCTATAGCTACTACACTTCTAGACTCACACTTCTAACTCTGGTTCATTCTGCCATAGTGTTCTGAGAAGGAATCTGAGTGTACATCCTACTTTGGCTAACACATGATTCACATAAACTAGAATGAATTCTTTTAGATCACTGAACTTAGAATTGATGGGCTCATCTTAAGAATCCCTTGTGTAATCTCATAACTGTCTGTAGGCTCTGTTTGAGAAAACTATATTAGTAGGAATTTAAGCTTGACTATTTCTATTACCTCGAAATGTGGAATAGTTATCGAAAACAAAGCGATGCTCGAAACTATATAAATTTCCTAGAGAACATTTCCACAGCATGATCTGGGATATAAAGGAAAGGAAACATTTCCTAAATGCCCTGTATCCTCTCGAAGAAAAGTATAGACATCTTTGTACTATTCTGCAAGACTCTACTAGACAAGGCTTCATAGACAACCTAGAACACTTGTACTTTATGCTATATATCAAGTTTGTTATGACTTGAGTCTACACCCTAGATGTAACACGGTGTTTAAAACCACAAGTGGTCCCAAGCTAACCCCTTGATACTAGCATACGTAATAAGTAGCTGAACAAAAATTAATACTAACACCAGTGTGTGGAAGCATAATTATAGACTGAATTGTTCAATACATCACTGTTAAAAAGTTTACAACAATTGTAATCTGAAAGAAAGAGAAACTAGAACTAAATACTATAACTCTGACTTACAATCTATGAAGCCTCTACTAATACTGACTATAGGTAATCGGTACATGACCCCCAACTATCCCTAATCAATACATATGAATAGAAATAAAATACTAGAACTACAAACTGACTTGAGTCCTTAAATAAAGAGAACTCATCACCTGTTGGCTGGAAGCTGTGATCTGCCTAATTATGATCCTGATAGTAAGCACTTGAATCTACATCACATGAAAAATATAGGCAAAAAAGGTATGTGGTCAGTACTTTAAATGTACTGAGCATGTGAGATATACATTAATCATGAAATCACTTAAACATACTTTAAAATAAAGGACATAAATGATTTATTGAAATATGTATTTAAAACATTTTTGTACTAAAAAACTGTGAGGCATAGTGAAATCTCTGAATCATGAGCTAAAACATTTTTAAAAATGGGAAAGCTGTAGAAGCATAAATATTTCATATGATTTAAAACTAATATTGAACATGCTGTAAAACTGTACTGAATGCTAACAGAATACAAAAAGTTGAGTTGTAGTACGATGAACCTATATGAAATATATATATATATATACCAATATGAAATGATAATCTAAAAAGACATAGTATAAAATCAAGTAAAAATGAACTGAGGGTCATGTACAAATACTGAGTCTGAAACTGTAGGAGAGTCTGTTAACCAATATACCCCATCTGAGCTAAATGGGGTCCAACCTATAACCCCAACTGGAAGGGTGTTTTGTACCTTACCAAGGGTACAAACATAGACTGACGTGGATCTACTAAATTGATGTCTAAAAGGACTAAGGTTTCATCCTAATCAGGCGGGTGACCCTTTAGAACCTACGGTGGAAACATAGTTCTACAACTTAGGGACTTCTACTAAAGTTCTCAACCAAACTGAGGGTGAGGCTTCATCCCTGCATCCGCTCAGTGCTAAGTACCAATGCCAATTGAAATAAACTGATATAATGAATAGCTCAATAATGGTGATGTTCTAAAACTGAATGATAAATATTTTGCTTGAAAGCATTCTAAAATTTATGAAACTGAAGGACTAAATGCTGAGCTAACAATTTAGCAATGCTAAGTCATCGGGTGTTCATAACCCACCATCTTTGGAGAATACAGTTATTCATAAAAATCTATATATTCCTGATATAGTAAGAATTCAAAAAAGTACAAGCCCAAACATACTAAATATCAATATACTGAGGAGCCAAAAAATATAAAGTTTATAAAGGCACTGAATTTCATGGGAAAACATGTCATGCCAAACTAATATAGACAGAAATCCATCAAATCATGCATAGTTCATTTTGAAAGAGGTTAAAGTCTATAAAACATGCATAATGTCACGACCCATTTCACGGATCGTGTAGGCACCTACCCAACTCTAGCCTCGATAGGAGAACCCTTACCACTCAACCATTCATTTAATGCGAAAGTTAAAAAAATTATTATTTCAAACAGTTAAGTTTAGTTGACTCATAAAACAACTATGGTTCAGTACAATTGATAAGTAAATACAATGCGGAAAATAACCAAAATTGAATCCCCAGAACCTAGCCTAAATAGGTACAAGAGTACTATACAAGTAGTAGGGAAATCCATGACACAACATCTATGCAATAGTGAGAGGGCAGGAGCTATTGGAGAATGATCATCATCACTGCTATAGAAACAATAATTGACTTGCAACATGGCTATATCTTTGGGAGAAGATAGAGTAAGTGTCATAGCAGTACAACCATACATACTAGTAGGTATAACCAACCCAACCAGGGTTAGAAACATATAATAATAATAGCAAATAGGAAAGAAATCATGACTTTAAGTGAAATTCCGGTTACTAAAGTCGTTCATACAAGTATTACTACTAACACTTCATTTCTCTTTGACCTACCTATCGTTTAACATTTTCGTGTACCTTTATCCTTTGCTAATCCATTCTATCTGCAATGTTATTACAAATTTTATGTAACCCTATTTCTAACCTAGTACCAATAGCCCTACAGCTTTCACTATTACATCAGGACCTCTTTTGGTAGTCGGGTTTCTCATCACTTAACTGCATAACATGTCTAATTATTTATATGTAGGTACCTATACGCAAGTGGTGTTTCCTTATTTACAAATAAGTTGGGCATAACATATAATAAATATAATAATTATTTCAAACAATTATCTAACACATATGATGAATGTATGTATGAAAATATACACAACTTCTCTTCCCCTTCTCAACTCATCATAATCAATATCAATATCTATATCATCAACATCATGAACATTATGATCTCAACATCGTACGCAATATTATTAACCCGTCATCACCAATATCAACATTAATATCATCAGTATCATGAACATCATGAGATCAATATCATCATCAATATCATCAACAACCATCACCATCATGTGCATGAATATTCAATGCAGTCACAACCATAAGTAGTACCTAAAAGTAATTTCATATGTTCATTTATATATAAGCATAGAGGCAATAAGTCTCACTTCTTCATATGTACTGATCCCCACGGCATCAATCGGTCTTAATATTTCTACCCTTTGCTTGGTCGACTAGGGATTCCTTTATTTAAATATATATTTGTATACATCTTTATGATTATATTCAAATAACTTCTACTAGTTGACATGTATTCAATTTGGATGACAACACCAACCCCTTAATTCTAATACCTACTCGCACTTTTATGCCCTTCTGACACTCCTTACTAACATTTCCAACCAGAACACTAACGTTTGACCCCTTACTCCTACACCTGGAATTCTATCAACCCATACGACACTCAACACAAGTCACTTCACTAACATAGTTTTTACCTCGCACTTATGCCCCATTATCATTTCTTAATGCAAGTCACAGGTTATCTGGATCACTATGAGCAACCTAATTAAACGTTAGTTTGCTACTTTTTCCCCTTTGTTATCGACTTACCCCCCACAATACTCATTACACACTTTTATTCATTCAACTTATCATAATTCTCACTAGATTCAACTAAATTCATGCCACAAATATCGCACCAGATGAGTACAACAACAATTCACTATAATATTAAAGCCTAATCGGATTTTTGTTATTTCCATCCATCCAAACACCATGTCCGAAGGCCTAAGACATGAAATCTCCCAATATTACTATCAAAATTACATGCATCTAGCCCAAGTCTACTATAATGTAACCATAACCTACCTCATAAATGAATCATGCTACTACTAAAAGGTGAAAGTTGTCCCAAACGTGCTAAGCATCTTTACATGTCGGGTTCTTACTGGGTGTGCCTCAAAATCACCCTCATAAAGCGTGGCCTTTAAAACCTCATGACTATGAAGGTAGAGTTTATTCAGGGTGTTTTTAGGGGAAAAAGATGACCTACGAGGGTTAAAATAAGATAGGGTTTTTAAGGGAGTTTGGGCTAGCTACTACCAGGTTACCACTACAGCGGTTGATTTACTATTGTAGCGATAGGCAGTAGGCTGGCCTATTTTCTTTAAATTCTTGGCCCCATTATGTTGGGCCCCGCTTTTCCCAATGAATTAAATTCTATCAGGTTAAGTAGTAGTATTTTAATCATCATAAAAAAAATTATAATGTTTTTCAATGTAGATATATTTTAGGTCGTTACATTAGATACCAATTTATCCATTGAAAGGCCACAAAGTGAGGATCAAGGATTTTAGGCACGACTTGGAAAGGAATTCGATCCTATGATATGTTGAAGGGAGGACAATCTCTAAATCTGGCTAGTTAGCTTCAACTACTCTTGTTTTGCCAACAACTCCACTAACATACTAACCATCCTAAACCTTAGTAGGTCCTTGCACTAGTTTAGTTTTCACTTTTCAGACATACAAAGATCACGAAAGGAAATTACAAAAATATTTACATGACAACTATTTTGAAATACCTAGATATCGCATAATACTGCAACCCATGAAAAGTCTGGATAAAACTGACAGCTGGGGGATTTTACCAATGTTGCGGCTAATTTACCATTGTAGCAACTTACCGCAGCAACGGTTCATAGTAGTTCAAAATAGGGGGAAATAAAACTCTCTCAATTCTCTCAGTGCAATCTCCTTCCAGTGTCAATTTCAAGGTAAAATTCCTCATCCCTACTACTTTATTTACATACTTAATATTGTTGATTCATAGAAACTTTGTTATAATTGAAATTTTTTGGATGGTTTTGGGTGCAATTTTTGAGTTTGAATTTTTGTGGTGTTCTTGCACAAAATGATGAGCATGTTAGGTTCGCTTACATCTACAATGATCCTATATCATTCTGCGTGTAAGATTGACGTAGTTCATGGTAGATTTTGTCTATGGAAGGGTGGAAGGTGAGGGGTTATCTTCCCAAGTGAAATTGGATGATTTAGGTGTGAATTCGAGTGCTATACACTCCCATATTAGTGTAAAAAGGTTCATACAAATTTTATCAAGCCCGATCTACAAATAAATCTTGAAAATACAAAGGAAAGTCAAAAATCTGCCATGGGAGGGGTGGTTGATAGTTTGGAGATGATAGAACTGCTACAGCAGTAACTTTTCCACTGCAGCGGTACTGCTGCAGCGATTAATTAAATATTTCATCAGTACCTAGTAGTAGCCTTCAGAATTTTTATTTTCTTTGAAGTTTTCAAATTCTTTCCCTCCCATACTACCCCAATCTGGTTTCTAACTCTATAATTGCAATGTTTTGTAGGATTATCATGGACCACCAACTATGCTACAGAAGATATCCCGACTCCTCTAGTCGCGACCATTATGAAAAGGGGTCGTACAATAGGGGTTTCCTCCACGAGAGGGGTTTTGTAATGAAGGATGTAGAATATGGGTCTCTAAACTTTTACAATAAGCTAAAAACATTTAGATGGGAGATGCTAATAAAGACTATCCCTGAATGTAACCTGGCCTTAGTCTGGGAGTTTTATGTTATCCTCTTAACTATGGAGTGGTCAGTGCCTCTCCTCTCTTTTCACATCTGAGAAAAGAACGTCCTAGTTGATGCTGCCACTATTAACGATACCGTGGGGGTCCCAAACCCCTCAAATACAGCCTTCGAAGCTAATATCTGGAAGGAAGACTTGTAATGGGTAGCCAGGGTCTTATCACCAGAGAGTCAAGCAAATTAGGTGAAGTAATCCAATCTCAAAGGTATCAAGAGTACCTAATTCTCAATAGAGTCTAGAGTGTGGTTGCAGTTGGTGCCCCAGAAGATTTGTCCTACAAAAAATATGACTAATGTGGTTTTCCACTGGACTATGGTGGTGGCGTGTGATCTCGTGGGGATCATAATGAATATAGAGGCACAAATTAAGGACAAGTGGCAGCACTTTTATGCTCAGGAGAGGTCAGTGAGGGATCTTTTCTTGACTTTTTTAATTACCAAGTCGTGTAAGAGGGTGGACATGCCCATGGAGGATCATAATACCATAGAGGAGTGTGATGTGGTGTACAACCCATTAAGGGGTAGGGTCATACGGGGAACAGGTAAGAAGAAAATAAATATGGGTGAACAGGGTGAGAGTAGCCAGGTTCATGACGGTGAGGAGTTTGGCACCCCTTCTACTTAGGCTCATATATCTATAGGTGGTTGGGAGGCGAACCTTGCTACTGTGTGGGGTTATTTGGAGAGGACTCAGTTGCCTCCACTAGGGTTGGCTCCTTCGAGCTCGACTACCCCATTGGACCCAGCCTGAGCCTATGCTGAGCTCCGAATGGAGCTAGATGAGGAAACAAAAAAGCATCGATCTTGGGATTGCATGGTAGTGAGGATATGCAAGGTCGTATAGGTAATGTTCAAATGTACCTCCCCAACCAAGAAACTACCAAAGCTGACAAAGAAGGATGTTGAGGAGTATTCATTCCTTAGTAGCATGGAAAAGGAGGGTTCGTATAGGTTTAGCCTTGGAGATGACGCCACCAGCTAGATATCCCCCCTTTATATTTTATTGTTGGTTGGATTTGGGTTTCTTCCATTTGGGGCGTGTAACAAAAAAATTTTCTCTTTTATTTCCTTACATTTTTAGGATGTTTAACTATTATCCCTACTAATAATGAATCTTTAACTTGTTATGTATTTTTGAAATCGATTTCTAACTTTACTTACCGTGAATACAAGACTGCTTTGCAACGATTGCAAAATCACAAAATAGGGGAAGGAGACTTAGCAGGTTTCTGCCTGGAACCACTGCAGTGGTGCCGCTGCAGTGATAGTTTTACTGTTGTAATGGTACCCTCCAGTGGTTCCACTTTTTATTTTTCTAACAATTCCCAAGCCCTTTTTCCACACAATACTATCCCACAAACACTCTTGTTGTTTATTATCCTTTTTGTATAAGAAAAACCATGACTCGAATACTCATTTATCACCCTGATCCATTACTAACAAAATTCAAATTTTGTAATTCCAGTAGGTATAACACTATTCTCCCCCTCCTACTTACCCAATTAGCCACCTACAAAATGTTTCCCCCAATAAAACAGCTAGGCTCCTGGGTAGTTCATCAGGATTTTGATATAAATTAGGGAATACTTCAAATCACGAAAAGATAAGATGTGTCTCAAATTGTGGAAATAAAGATACACCTCGAGATCACACCTAGTCCTCACGATCCTCGGGTCCCTTGATCACACATCATTTTAATCAACACACATAACAAATAATTATACTTAAGGGATTTAATTATCAAACAGTAAGTCACAATATACTATAATTAGTAATAATCCACATAACACATTCCTACACATTATTGTCTTGCAGCAAGTACTTTACACAATATCAAGCAAATTCTCACAACATAACAAATTAACCCCTATGCTTCTTATTGACCTCTACTGGATGGAATGTCCTATTTAACCTTTCAGATGTTAAAAATACACCAATTAGGGCCAACTAGTCCCAATTATGATGGTTGAGATACCAATTGGAATCTGCCAGATACCAATTGGACTCAACTCGGTGAGACAACATTGAGATGGAACGATTGGAGAGAAGAAATTGAAACAGATTCCTAGATATCTCATAGCCTCCAATAGATTTTATGTGGATTTCAACACACAAATCCATAGGAATCTACTCAATATTTTCTCTTATACGGGGAGATCGATAACTAGGCTCTGATTCCATCTTGTCAAGACCCAGATCATGAATCATGGAGCATCTACCCAACTCTATCCTAAATAGGAGAACCCTTACCATACAACCATTCATTTAATGCAGAAGTTAAACAATTGTAGATATAATGGATTAGCAAAGGAGATAGGTACACAAAATTTTTAAACGACTGGTAGGTCGTAAAGAGACTAAGTGTTAGTAGCAATACTTGTATGTACTGGCTTTAGTAACTGGAATTTCACTTAAGTCATGATTTATTTCATATTTGTTGTTATTATTATTTGTTTCTAACCCTGGTTAACCACTGATACCTACCAGTACGTGTGATTCTGATACTACACTAACTATATCTCTTCTCAGGGATATAGCCATGTTGCAGGTCAGTTGGAAATTCATAAATTCATAATGGAAATTCATATATTAAAACTAGGTTTTAGGTATAAGGGAGAAAGGAATATCTTATTGAATACCCATATACCTAATTACCGATGATTCTTGAACTAAAGTTTGGAGAATTTAAGCTTGAAGATGAACCCTAGGTTCTTGCTTGAGAGAGAGAGACTTGAATTGCTTCTTTTATGATGGTTGAGAGTTTATAATGTTAATGAGGTATAAGTAAACTAATTTTCCCTTTGATAACCATTTAAAAAGTTCAAAATAATGTAGTATAGAGGTTAAAAGAGTGGGATAAGATCAAAAAGTCCCTGAGAAAGCTGTTTTAATTTCTGTACAATCAGCCCCTATGAGTCTAGAAATAACTCATCATTTCTGTAAATGACTCGTCGTGTCGTGAAACATTTTTGGTTTTCTAGATTTTGGTCATCCTACTTCGAACTAGTTTATAAATAACTCATCATCTCTAGAAATGACTCATCATCTCTGGAAACTACTCATCATGTGAGTCATCTCCGTTAAGATCACTGCTTGAAAGTGCTTCACTAAAATAGCCATAACTTTTTATTCCAAAATTGGATTGACAATCGGTTGGTGGAATTGGAAAGAAGATTCAAATACCTTTAATTTGGTGGGTATTAGGCTATCTAACTCTTCATATACTAGGAGAAATGATCGATTAAAGATAACCCAAGAAGAACCTTATACTAAAACTTGGTCGGAAGTGGAGTTTTCTATTCAACTAGGCGTTAGGAACTTCTCATGACCTCAAATCACTTCTAACACAATCATTACACTTATATATAAATTCTTGGTTGTTGAAATTTCATGGGATTGAGAAATGACCATTTTAAAATGATTATTGGATTAGATAAGCACCCGACGAGTCATTCGTGACTGACAATGACTCTTCGTTAGGGGCCCTTGCCAGTGGGATGAATTTTCATCCTTCTGGACTCAATACGACTCACCCAACGAGTCGTTGGTACTGATGATGACTTGTTGCCTGAGTTGTTACATGAAAAATTATCTTGTTTCAAACTACTTTTTTGTGCTAAGTCCGAAATGGAATCTTAGATATTTTTAGGGTGTCACCTACATCCATGGGGGTATTCAATCCTTGAATGCAGCTGGTGGGGTGTGGATCATCCCCATTCACAATTAGGAGCATAACATAAAACCTTCATACCCAGACCGAGTTACAATTCTGGTTGGGTTTCACTAGAAACTTCCGCCCAAACTCCTGCAGCCAGGCATAGAATCCGGTGCCTCTTCCTCCACATTCCACATCACAAACCCCTCTCATGGAAAAACCCTCTCCTTCCACAATCTGAGAACCTTTGCTAGAAAATTTGGTCGAGAAACCGACTATAAGGAGGACGAGCTTCATCTTGGTTTTCGTTTTCCATAAAGTAGTAGTCCTATAAAATCAAGGAAAATTAGATTTAGGAATCATAGTTATGCTAAAAAGGAAGAAATTTTTGAAAGACTGAAAATTTGGCATCACTAGACAGGGTCATTATCAGACCTTATGTATACTGGGAGAGAACCTGCTGCAGCGGGGCTGCTATAAAAACATTATACTGCTGCAGCAGAAAGCATCCTGATGTAGTGGCCATGTCATCTTTAACAACCATCAGATGCATCAATGGCGTCCCTTCAAAATTTGTTCTAGTTCTCAAGTCCATAACTTAGATCGGGTCAAGTCAAGTAGTGTATGACTTCTAACCATCAATTTCTGAGGTAATAAACTGTAAATCAATCCCCAATGGCTAGGAAATTATTGGAGAAGATGACCCTTCATCTTCTACTCCATCCTCAAGCCTAATCAGCCATGAACTCCGTAAATCTTACAACAAGAACACCACATGGGCATTGTAAATGTAAAAGAAGCAAGCATCCATCGTTAATCCATCTAAAATTGGGAAAACCAAACCATACCTAAACCAACTCCTACTCTTGTAATTTCTATGAAATTCTAGTCCAAATCTTTTAAAAAGAAATGTTATAAAGTAAAGAGACGGAGTTAGAATGAGAATTTACCTTGAATTCGACACCGAGAGGGAGTAGTTGATAGGAATGTGTCAGAGAATTAAAGTTTTTGAAAGAAGGAGATATAGCCAAGGTGCCTCTATAGAGGACCATTTCTCACTGCAGCGGCAGGTGTCCTGCTATAGTAGGAGCAAGGCAGTGGGGGAGGGAAGAAAATTTGTTCCCATTTTATGTTTATTGTGAAGTATTGCATATTAACCAAGCCTCAATTACCTTGGGTGCTCGTATACATTCATTCTAAATAATTATTCCCTTTGTTCTAGCTATTGTGTACTTTGTGAGGGTTGCCTCGTAATGGTAGAAACATATGTATAAATTTCATGCAACCCTGTTACAAGGTCGGTAAGTAATGTTTAGACCAAGGATATTATAAATCAACTATCCTAGCTTTAATGACCCTCATTATGCATCAACCTAGTTTTCCTAAGTCTACATCCTTGACGTAACACGGTCCTTAGAGCCATGAATGACCCCAAGTTAACTTATGTCATAGCATAAACACTAAAATAAACTAGAATGACTGAATAACTGATGCAAAAACTAACTGAGTATAAGAATGATTATCTGAAATTAGTATACATTTGTTAAAGCACTGAAATAAATACTCAAGTCTGACATAAACCATAAGCTGAAATGTCTACTATCTGTCTAAAAGCCTCTACTAACTGATGAGTTGCTGGGACATGTCCCCAGATAATACTAAATGTCTAAAATTAAAATGAAATACTAAAAGAAATAGCACTAAAATTTTGTCCTTGGGTGATGAGGACTCACCACTGTTTTTTACTAAGAGGGTACTGGGACGTACTAACTGTGAGGATGATGTTGAGCATTATAACCTATATCATAAGATGATACAACACAAAAAAGTGTATGCGATCAGTACTTTGAATATACTAAGCATGTGAGATATATAATGGTAAAATAAATTGAATATGCTAGAAAAATACTGATATGTTGTACTGAAATGAAATACTGAATGCATAAGCAGAACTATAATATGATGACCCTATTATAGATGCATATAAACTGATATAAAATGATAAATCTAAAAAGTCATAGTTTAAAAGTAAATAAAACAAAACTAAGGGTCATGTACACAAATACTAAGTCTAAATCCATAGGAAATTCTATTAACCTACATAAACCAGGTGAACTCAATGTGGAGCCAGATGTATATGCCCCATTGAAAGGGCCCAATATGCCTTGCTAGGGTAAAAGGGCATGGACGGTATGATCACTACACTGGTGCCCAATTGGAAGGGCTAAATAACCTATGGTAGCACATAGTTTTGGGACTTAAGTGTGCTTAACCCCAGTCCAACTCCGTGCTAAGTACTACTTCCATATTGGTTTATACTGGTAGCTCATACAACTAATATACTGAAACTTAGTCAAAGCATACTTTATCTGAAAGTATCCTGAAGGTCTGTATAACTAAATATATGTTGAATGTCTATAAACTGAAACTAGTCATGTATGTTCTTACTAAATTCATTGAATATTAGGATTATGTGTTCATAACACGCCAAGTTCTATCACTGAAAATCAATCCATATCAAAATTGAGCTAAGTATCAATTCATAAAATATTAGGCTATGCAAGATACCAAAATTATGGAGAATACATAATTGTGTTATAGGAATCATGATGGAACTAAAATAATAAGAAAATCATAAACTTAATGAAAACCCTAAACTTTAATCCAAGAGGAAGCTGAGAAATTTTGAGTTATTTGGGACTCAATGGGTGAAAGGGTACCCACTGATAAAATCTCACATACCTGGAAGGTGAGATCTTTCTAAGAACTTAAGAGATTCTGAATATGAGAAGGAACCTTAGCTTCTTGGGGATTGAGAGAGTTGAACCGCTTTTCTGATATTTTTTCTAAGTTATTGGATGAGAATGAGGGTAAAGGGTCGACTAATCCCTCTTAATACCTCCCAAAACAACCTTAAAATGATGTAGTATAAGTCTAGGAAATAAGAAAAGTACACCAAAATATCCTCAGAAACTATTTTTTTTAAAACTACTGAATACGACGAACGAGCCATAGGACGACTCATCCTATAGACCAATGAGTCGTTGGTTTGAATCGTGGTCATTGGTACATTTTATAGGAATTCAAGATCTGTATCAATTACCACATAGAACAACTCATTGGTTATTTCTATGAGTTTTTTTTGAGATGAGTCGTTGTTTCTTCTTGTGGTCACTAAGGTGGAAAATCATGTTTTAGGACTTGACCTTGCACTGCTTAGAACAGTTGATAGGATGAATTGTCCTATCTCACAATGGGTCATTGTGGCTGGTGATTGTCACTGGGTGAAAATGTCAACTTTTTGAACTATTGACTTGACACTCAGAACAGACTATCCAACGAGTCATTGGTATTGACCATGACTCGTGGTCTAGGGTCGTTTTCTGTTGGATTCAACTGGTTTTCTGTAATAATTCTGGGACATGATCTTTGGGACTTTTAAGATGTTACAATATCTCATCCTTAGGAACATTCTTTCTCGAATAAAGACTAACTAGGCTGAAAAGATATGGAAAGAGCTGCAATCCCATCACTTAGTTCTAAAGCTGATTACTGATGTAATAATTGATTTCTGATTGAAATATAGGCTGAACTAAATTCATGAAACATGAAAGCATACTAAAACATGAAAATAATTGAGGGACATGAAACTGAGTGGAATATTAAGGAGGAAACTATTACCTATAGCTAGAACTAGATTAGAATGGAAAGGGTGAGGGTACTTGGTCATCATATCTGCTTCTTCTTCCCAAGTAGCTCCCTCAACTAGATGATTCCTCCAAAGAACTTTCATTGAAGCGACTTTCTTATTCCTCAACTTACAAACTTGATAGTCAAGAATTTTAACTGGGACCCCTTTAGAAGAGAGACTATCATTCACGCTTATGCTCTCTAAAGGTACAACTACGGCTGGATCACTTATGCATTTCTTCAACAGAGACACATGGAAGACTGGATGCACTGATGCTAAATCTACTGAAAATCCAACTCATAGGCCACATTGCCAACGCACCTTAAATTTCTATAAGGACCAACATATTGGGGGCTTAGTTTCCCTTTCTTTCCAAATCTCATCACCCTTTCATGGGTGAAATTTTCAAGTATCATCAACTGTAAACTCAATCTCTCTTCTTCTCACATCTGCATGTGACTTCTGGCAATTCTGAGCTATTTTTAACCTTCATCTAATCAGCTGAACTTTCTCCATAGCCTTATGAACTGATTATGCGCTATTAGAGAAGATTTACCAACCTCAAACCAACTAATAGGAGATCTACAACTCCTATCATAAAGCACCTCAAACAAAGCCATCTAAATATTGGAGTGATAAATGTTATTATAAGCAAACTCAATAAGAGGAAAGTGATTATAATAACTTCCCTTAAAGTCGATCACGCAAGCTCTCAACATATCCTCTAGTGTATGAATGTTCTACTCTACTGGACCATTTGTCTGTGGGTGAAAGATTGTGCTAAGATGAACTTAGGTTACTAGACCCTTCTAAAAAGCCTTCCAGAACTGTGAACTAAACTAACTTCCCCTCCGAAATTATACCCAAGGAGACTCCATACAACTTGACCAACTCTCATAGATATAGTCTAGCATAATCCTCGACTAAATTTGTAGTGTTAACTGGTAGGAAATATGATAAATTAGTCATCCAATATGCAATAACCCATATCAATTAAGTTGTCGATGCGTACTAGGTAACCCTATAATGAAGTCCATATTTACCTCTTACCACTTCTAAGTAAGAATACTAATATTCTTAGTCATACCACCTAGTCTCTGGTGCTCAACCTTAACCTGCTGGCAATTTGGACACTTAGCTAGGAATTTTGTGATATCTCTCTTTATTCCATTCTTCCATTAAACTTCCAGTAGGTCACGGTACATCTTGGTGGCACCTTAGTGAATAGAATACTAAGATCTATGAGCTTCTGTTAACATCCATTGTCTCAAATCATCTACATTTGAAACATATAATCGGCTCTGACATAAAGAACACCATCTCCCTCTTAGGAGAAATTCTCCACCTTCTAACTTTGGACTACTTCTTTCAAATTAATAAAAATAGGATCGTTATCCTACTTCACCTTCACCTCTACTACTAAAGAAGATTCTAAACCATAACACTACCTTCGACTGAATCAACCAGACGAGCTCCCAATCTAGCAAGTCTGTGAACATTGCAAACTAACTTTTACTTTACATCCTCTACATGAGAAACACTACCCATAAAAAGTATTCTAAGAGCATCAGCCACTACATTAGCTTTATTCAGATGGTACAAAACACTCATGTCATAATCTTTTAACTACTCTAGCCATATCCTCTGATGAAGATTTAGGTCCTTCTAAATGAACATGTACTAAAGGCTCTTGTGATCCTGAGTTATGATGTCTAGAGGCATAAGCTACGACCTTACCATGTTGCATCAACACACATCTGAGGACAACTATAGAGGTATCACGGTAAACAACAAACCCATCTAAACCCTCTAGTAGAGTCAAAACTAGAGTAGAAGTGAGTCGAGTCTTCAACTCTTGAAAACTCCTATCGTAAACATTGGGCCACATAAATTGACTTTCTTCTAAGTCAATATAGACATAGCAAAAGCAATAGATGAAAATCCTTCAACAAACCATCTTTAGTAATCGGCTAATGTAATAACCCTCACTGTGATTTTTAGAATTTTTTGTATTTTGACCATTTGGCCCTTTACTATTATTGCATTATATGAATTATGAGTTACGGGAATGGCTTACACGGTCCCCAAAATGTTTGAGAGTGATTTATATGTGTTTGTAGTTTAGAGTACCCTTAAAAGTGATTAATTTGAATTCGGTCAATATTTTGTTAACCTCATGTCAGATGGTTATTCTATTAGTTCTAATAGATCCAGAATGTCCATTTTGAATTAGTAGCATAGTTGGTTCAGGTATCGAGGCCCTTTTGTGATTTTTTTAGTGTTTGGTCAAAATTTAAGTTTTAATTGCCTAAAGTTAGCTTTGTATATAACTTGTTGATAACGACCTTGTTTGGTAAATCTGGTGGTTCTGGAGGGTCCAGAACATTAAAATTAGCATAGAAGTATTATTGGTTTGTTTTTGTGGGGTCCCAAATGAATCTCATGGGTCCGTTCAGAGAGTTTATGGATTTGGATTTTTGCTGATGTTGTTATTTCTGGTGCATGCAAATTTCCTTCATTGTATTTGCAACCCTAGCTTTGCATTAGTGATGAAGGAATTTCCTGTACATCATGTTCGTGGGGGTAGGGCGTGTTAGCGATAAAGGATGAATGCGGGTTAGAGTTTAGGTCGATTTTACTTTTCGCATTCACATAGGTTCTGGTTGGGGAAGCCTCATGTTCACGACAAGGGAGTTGCATTCACGAAGGCCAATTAACGCGTAGACAAATTTTCATTCCCTTTTTTCCCCAAATTGTATTTTCTCCATTTTTGTAGCTTGGGAGATTAAATTTTGGTGATTCCAATGGGGTTTTTGAGATTTATTTCATGGGTGGATTTCTAAACCTTGTATTTATTATTTCCCACTTATTTCATTACAAATTCATCTTAAAATCATTAATTTTTAAACATGATTGTAGGGGATTTATCTAGTAGACTATAAAATGGGTTTTTCTTTGATTCAAGTCCGATTTCTACTCCCTTCTCTTTGGGTTTTTAGATTCAAAATCCTAAAAGTACGGAGAATATAATTCTTCAATACAATCACAATTTTACTCTTTTATTTTTAGAATCAATTTTCAAAATGATTTTTGATCCAAAACCAAAATGCATTGATATGGATATCGTTGGACTTATTTTGACTTGAAGATGTCATAATTAATTAGATTGGACATGTTTGGTGATGATTCGTAGGAGTAGAGCTTCTAATAGATGTTTTAGACTATGTTTTGGCTTACGGATCTTCTTTAAGGCAAGTTTAGATATACTACATTAACTCTTTTCTGAGGTGTTTATGTGTTGTATGCTTATTTTCTTGTGCTTTATGAATCTCCTAGGATTTAGGGGTCCCAATTAGATGAAGTGGTGAGCATCTCCGTAGGTGCCGGAGTCTATTGATAGGTGGTAGTTATATAATTGTTTCTCTTGCTTATTCTCGCTACTTGCGAATATTCCCAGAATAGATTGTAGATAGATGGCTTATTGATCTTGAGTATATTAATAGTGGGTACCAATTTAAGAGCTTGAATCATATTCAATGGATTTTGTTATGATAACTGTGGTGTAGAGATCATTTAGGGGATAATTATGCTATTATTGTAATAGTTGATGTAATTATTGGGTTTAGTATCTCTTAAGATTTAGTGGATGATAGTATAGTTAAGCAGTTAAGAAAAAAAATCTTGGTTTAATTATTAGGTAAGTGAACGGAGGTGAACCTTATGGCATGTTGTTAACTAGCATCATTTTTCCTTTAGTAATTTAGTCTAGTGGTGCCATCTCTGGGAAAGATGGGACTTATTGTAAGAACAAGTTAGGTTTTTGGTAATTTTTTCTATATATTAGTGTTGTTTGGATTGTTTACTATTTTTATATTTCCTGGGGGGGGGGGGGGGCTTATGTGAATATATTATTGACTTGAGAGATTATTATTATTGTGATGCCTGAGTAGGGTCTTAACTTGACAGTATTGGCCTTATTTGTGCATTAATTGCCTTATTATTATTGTAAATCCCGAGAGGGGGATTGACGTGGCATTCTTGGCCTTATTTATGCATTAATTGCCTTATTATTGTGATGCCCAAGTGGGGACTTAGATTGATATTACATGCCTTATTAGTGTATTTATTTGCCTTATTATTATCGTGATGCCAAAATGGGGGCTTAGATTGATATTATAGGCCTTATTTGAGAATTTTATGCCTCTATCATTACATTGATGCTCGAGAGATGGGCTTGGATTGATAATATCAATGTCTTATATGACTCTTTATTCCACTAGTGCCATACGATTGCTTATATCATGAATTACAGATGTATTGAGTTAATTTTTGAGCTCATTTATACCATTATTGAATTGATTATTATCATCATACTGATTTGGTTATGAGCATTATATCATCATTTCATCCATACATATTTATGATATTGGTACTACTGAAAAACACTGATTTTGAAAGAAAATGAAATACTTTCTAAAACCCTTGACTGAGGTCTTTGCCGGCAAGGTTGATTAAGACACTTTGTTAAAACCCTTGACTGAGGTCATTGCCAGCAAGTTGGATTGAGATTGTGAAAGTATATGGCTTGCTAACCACTCATGGTCCTGTCCTAGAAGTTTTAGCTTGAAAGGTGTATACGAGGACATGCAATGGCTGCCATCATATTATCCTATCATTATTACTCAATTGCATTAAATTACTTGGATTACATTGCATTCTTTTGTATGATTGATGTTACTTTTGAGTTTTTCTTTGTATTGTATTACCGCGATTGAACCTTGTTCGTGATATTGTGTATTCTGCATTTATTTTACTATATTACATCATATTGTACCATCATTTGGGTGATTTAGAGGTTGAGATGTTATGAGACGTGTGGTATGTCTATGGCTTGATTAGTGAGAATGTGTGTCACACCTTTTGGTCGCACGATATACACATAAACATAAACTCTCACTATTTTATTCCAAACTATTGGTTGAGCATGATGATTGCGCATAATATACTGTGTTGGTGAGTCTCACTCTTAAAATGAATATCTTTATTATTGCTCATAAAAGGACTAGTGTTGACTCACCTAGACTAATTTTCCTACCTTATTTATAGATATTCTTACAACTATTGTGTTGTGTTACCCTGTTAGGATGAGTTAGTATATTTACCAATTGCAAGTTTGTTGGTGTAAATTGGGTAGTTTGGGGGGTGGTTCTCATAATCACTTTGGATTAGGGTCGGTTATCACTGATTCTTACTAAGTACATTTGTTTTGTACTAACCCTTGCTTTTTCTTTCTTTTTCCTTTTCACTACACCCCATGTAGGTATTGATTCGAGTAGTAAAGTATATATTGTATTCCTTTAGGTTGGCCTTGTGGAGATTGAGGTAGTGTTTGATAGATCTCATAGCTTTTTTGGATCTCTCTTCTTTTATCATATTCTTTACTAGCATTTAAAATTCTTTATATTACTGATATTATTCTATAATTGAGGCTTGTACTAGTGATAACCAGACCTGAAATTCATCTTTGAGACTTGTATTTCATTTGTATATCTTTGGGAATAATTACATCTTTTTCTTCTGCTTTTGTTTTACTTTGATTATTAAGTTTGGGTTAGGTTAGGTTTACCTTTATCAAAGGGTGTGATAGGTGCCATCACGGACTCTTTTTGGGTTGTGAGAAATTAGTATCAGAGCCCCAAGTTCATTGGTCTCATTAGTAAAAGTTGTGTCTAGTAGAGTCGTATGGATCGGTGCTGAGACGTCTATTATCTATATTCAAGAGGCTACATGACTTTAGGAGAAGTTTATTTCTTTCTTTTGTGTTGTGCGTTCATAGCTTTGTGTAACTCAAAACCCTCTTATACACTCTCTCATAAATGGTGAGAATTTGATCTTTTTTGACTAGAGATTTAAAATCCGTGCCCTCGGTACATGGCAGTGGTAGAGGTCAGATTGGGACATCTAAATTATCTAGAGGATATATTGGGATTGCCTCTTCAGGTTCTAGAGTTGCTAGTGATATTAGGCCTATTGAGATATAGGGGTTGAGGCTGGTCCAGACACTATCTGTGATTATATCCATACCAATGCTTGAGGATTATTTGGTACAAGCGTTGGGTTTCCTTGAGAGGATAGCTCCTACTTTCATTTGGCATGATACTTCGGGGCTTCAGACTCCAGATTCTCATTAAACTATAGATTCTCCTAGGGTTAATGCGGTATTTCTTGGGATTGCTCCACATCTAGTGACCTTATCCTTTATCTCCATAGGGTAATAGAGTAGGTTTGTAGAGTTCATGAGGACAGATACTCCTCAGTTCAATGAAGATCCTAGGTTTGATGCTTATATATTCTTTCTTGGTTGATGTGAGAGGTTGCACAGGCTGGGTTTGGTAGACTCTAATTGAGTAGATTTTATTGGCTTTCAGTTCTTTGGACCATCCAGATAGTGGTGGAGGGATTATTTATAGAATAGACCAGTTGGGTCACCACCTCTCTCATGGGATCAGTTTGCTTAAGAGTTTCTAGAGGAGTTTGAGTGGAGATATGAGAGAATTGCAAGCATGAGACCCCAAAGACTTGATGACGATAGCAATATATATAATAGAGGCAAGGATCTTCATTGATATTCTTAGAAAGGGTTAGATTATAGTGGCCATTTAGGTTCTTCATGTCCAGTTAAATATACTCTTACCTCTTTGGGTTGTTTTTTATATGGAGATCTTGGGAACTATAGAAGGGAT
The DNA here is from genome assembly GCA_031232105.1 of Capsicum rhomboideum. NCBI lineage: Eukaryota > Viridiplantae > Streptophyta > Magnoliopsida > Solanales > Solanaceae > Capsicum > Capsicum rhomboideum. The sequence goes on from CP124710.1 coordinate 49,158,814, forward strand.
TGCCCATAGCATAGACAGATAGATGCTTCATCAGTTCCTTAATGAAGTGAAAGGTCTCAATATTATGTCCCAAGGAATGGACTTGAGGTAGGAGCTTTTGGAACATTAGCCACAGTTATGTTTTGGTACACCTTTGATTTGTCTTGGTAGTATTTGACTATGATTCTACATTTTCCCATATGTTTACTTATTCGACAATGGATCTTGACATAATTCGTGAGTTTCTTGTTGTGTCTATTAATATTACTATCCCATAGATGATTCTTTAGTGGTGGATCAGATGTCCCGATCCTATGTTGTGACTCATTTAGAGTATATCATTATGTTAGACTTGATTTCTTTGGGTATTATGGATTTCGATGTGAGTTGGGTATGATCTTCTCTATGGTTATGTTGTTGAATAGTGGTGGATCAATTATAGGTTTTGGCTTATTCAAATTGTAGAACATCTAGTGGTGGTATACCTTCTGGTGGATTATACTTATGGTATGACTGACTTGAAAATATTACAAGTAAAGGATTCTAGTTGGATAAGGGAAGATTTTCAGGTGTTCATGCCTTGTGATTTGTTACTTCCTTAGTGATTAGCTTTACTCAGGTGGGAATACTTGTGGGTGTTGAAACACTCCTCAGTTAGACTTAAAGGAATAAAGCTTATAATGATTCTTTCTTTGGAGTTTGAAGGAGTTTCGAATGGAAAGGAACCATGTTGGTAGTAATTGTTACTTTGGAAGTTTAATGGCATAATGAATTATTTTGCTCTTGAGTTTCAATTTAGAGTATGCATTATTATTCCATGATTATTGTGCTAAACACATACTTAATTGGAAATGAGTTAAGAAGAAGATAAGGATCTTGTACATAAGAAAATTTTATGAAGTCAGAATTTAGCTATGGGTACAAGTTGGAAATTCAAAGTCCTAACAGTATGGTTCATCAGTTACTTATGAGGAGACAGTAGTGATTTTCCTGAGATTTGATTTATGATTTGGGCATCCATCAGTGAGATATAATGATTGTTGTACTTTCTTTATGGGTTGATTGTCTATGATATGACGGAATACTTAAGTATGTATGATTGGAAGGGCACTTCATTCTTCTAGATTACTGAGGACTTCAGGTAGATTGATATCACTTGGGTATTGAGGATCTTCTGGCTTATTGTGATGAGTTACCTAATAATTTGGTGCCATTTAGAGTATTCATATCTATGGTATACTAAGTTATATGATGATTCTCGATTTCCTCAAAGTGTTAAGCATGAGGATATGACTATTTGATTAGTGATTGAAGTGTGCTAAGTGTGACTTTTGAGGTTTTGTGTGGCCTTGATATCAACTTCTGGCCTAGTTTCTCTAGCTTGAGGATGTAGTGTTGTATGATTCGACAGATATGGTATAAGCCTTGAGTTGGTTGATTCAGTATTGTGGAGAGTTTCTATGTAGTTCCATGGATCCCTTGGTATGTTGTTAGTACATAGATGATATTACTTTTATGTTACAGTCAGTGACTTAGTATCTTCGACAGATTTAGGTAAGCCGGGTATTTTCAGAACATCTATTGTGATGGACTCAGTTTTGGGTATAGAGGGAGTTCAAATGTAAAAAAACTCGGCTTCATTGGGAATTTTGGCTTCTGAAGCTAGAGTTGTGACCTTAAAGGTCATAGTATAAAGAACTTTTGGTTCTATAGTGAGACATGTAGTTCTATAGTTGTGATTCTGCTATAGAGTGCTTGCATGGGGTTTATGAGGGTATTTCCTATCCTTTGTATATTTTAACCCTTTTCTTACTTGTATGTTTGAGGGCGAAATTGATTATAAGTGGTGGATAATGTAATAACCCTAGTTGTAGTTTTAAAAATTTTCTGTGTTTTCATTATTTTGTCCTTTCCCATTGTTGCTTTATATCAGTTATGAGTTGTGGGAATGGTTTGCACGATCCCCAAAATGTTTGTGAATGATTTCTATGAGTTTGTGGTTATGATTAGCCTTAAAAGTGATTTGTTTGACTTTGGTCAACATTGCATGATCTGAGCATCAGATGGTGATTCTGTCAGTTCCAATAGATCTAAAACGTTTATTTTGGGTTAGTAGCATAGTTGGTTTGGGTCCTGAGGCCCTTTTGTGATTTTTTGAGCGTTTGGTCAAAATTCTAGTTTTAATTGCCTAAAGTTGATTTTGTATGTAACTTGTTCATAATGACCTTGTTTGGTAAATCTGATGGTTCCGTAGAGTCCAAAATGTCGAAATTACCCTAGTACCATTATTAGTTTATTTTTGGACTTAAAGTTTTTGTTGATGTTGTTGTTTCTTATGCGGGCAACTTTCCTTCATTCAGTAAGTGACCCTAGCCTCATGTTCACGATGAAAGAATTCCTTATGCATCGCATTTGCGGGAGGTAGGGTGCATTTGTGATAAAGGATGAATGTGGGCTGTGGTTCGATTAATTTTCCTCTGTGAATTTATGGCCATGGGACCGCGTTCACGTAGGTTAGGGTCGGGGTAAACTCTCTTCGTGACAAGGGGGTCGTGTTCTCAAAGGCTAATTGACCCCTGGACAGATTTTAATTCCCTTTTCGGCCTAAATCGTATTTTCTCCATTTTTGGAGCTTGGGAGCTCAAATTTGGGCGATTTTAAAGGTATTTTTGAGATTTCCTTAGTGGGTATGTTTCTAACCCTTATTTTTTCGTTTCCCACTAATTTTATTACAAATTTATTTACAAATATTTAATTTTAAACATGATTTTGGGGGTTCTACCTAGTTGAGAATAAAATGGGTTTTTCATTGATTTTCAGTCTTATTTCTACTTAATTTTCTTTGGGTTTTCAGATTTAGAACCCTAAAAGTATGGGGAACATGATTCTTAAATAAAATCTGGTTTTACCCTTTTGTTTTTGGAAGCAATTTTCAAAATGATTTTAGAATCAAAACCAAAATGCCATAATTGATATATGGGTATCATTGGACTCCTTTTGACTTTTAGATGCCATAATTGATTAGATTGGACGTGTTTGGTGATGATTCGTGGGAGTAGAGCTTTCTATTGATGTTTCGAATTGTGTTTTGGCTTATGGATCTTCTTTAAGGCAAGTTGAGGTGTACCTTGACTCTTTATTGAGGTGTTTATGTGTTGTGTGCATATTTGCTTGTGTTTTGGGAATCACTTAGGTTTTGGGGGTCCCGCTTAGTTGAATTGGTGAGCATCTCTGTGGATACCAAAGTTTATTAATGGGTGGTAGTTATATAATTGTTTATCTTGCTTATTCTCGCTACTTGTGAATATGCCTAGAATAGATTGTAGATAGATGGCTTATTGATCTTGAGTATATTGATAGTGGGTACCGATTTAAGAGCTTGAATCATATTTAATGGATTTTGTTGTGATGATCCTGGTTTTGCAACTATTTAAGGGATAGTTATGCTATTATTGTAATAGTTGATGTAATCATTGGGGTTTAGTATCTCTTAAGATTTGATGGATGGTAGTATAGTTAAGTAGTTAAGAAGAGAATCTAGATTTAGTCATTAGGTAAGCGAACGGAGGTGAACCTTAGGGCATGTTGTTAACTCTAGCATCATTCTTCCTTTAGTAATTTAGTCTAATGGTGCCATGCTTCGAAAAGATGGGACTTATTGTTAGAACAAGCTAGGTTTTTGGTAAGTTTCACTTTATATTTGTGTTGTTTGGATTGTGTATTGTTTTCCTGTTGCTCATGTGGGGACTTGTGTGAATATTATTATTGACTTGAGAGATTATTATTATTGTTGACTTGACATTATTGGCCTTATGTTACGCCCCGAATCCCATTCGGGACGAACTGGCACCTGAAGCCGTTGAGGCCCGAAAGAACCAATCTTTGCTCATGTACCCTCATATGCATGTATCTATAAGAACATCATTCTATCTTATGTAACTACAAAATACCAATGGTGAAAGTCAAGGAGAACATATGTTATATATGAAACTTGGCCGTTAGGGCCATCAAGTCAAAATGGGCATTCATCTCTTACATTCATCTTCCCACATATGTCTACAAAGCCTCTACAGATACATGTACATACCCAACCTACAGTCAGGACAAGTCCCCGCTTTATACAACATTTACAATGACAAACCAAAACCAATGTACACATGTGACTCGGAAATCCCCGAACCAATTGGAGCTCACTAATGATCGGCAAATGATCCGCAACCTAATGTGGAGGTCTATGAGTACCTGTGCCTGCATCAAGTAAGGTAAGGCCCCCAAGGGGGGTCAGTACGAAGAATGTACTGAGTATGTAAGGCCATAAGAAACTGTATGATACATAAGTACTTTAATGGAATCCAACAAGTGAGAAATCAATATGGATAAACCTTCATTCTGTATATGTGGAAGCATGTACATTGCTTTCGTTGTTTTCATTTTCGATCATTCATTCATGTCATTATCATTCATCTAATATCATTCATATATACTTTTATTCAAGTGATATACTTCCTTTGCTTTTGCGTTCATCATCATTATTAGTCATAAGGTGGGTCATAATATAACATTCATCCACCTTATCGGCGGGCTATAAGATATAACATTCATCCACCTTATTGGCGGGCTATAACATATAACATTCATCCACCTTATCGGCGGGCTATAACATAATATACTATATCATATCAAAAATCATCCACCATATAACATAATCCTTCATTCCTTTACTTGTGAGAGATTGATACCTTTACTTGTGTGAGATTGATACATTTGCTTGTGGGAGATTGATACATTTACTTGTGAGAACATTATTGGAAGCTTTGGAACAATAATCAATGAATAATATACATGTGAATGAACATTATTGGAACTTTGGAACCTTAGTCAATGAATATGAGACATGTGAATCACAATTGGTCATGTGAGTAACACTATATGACAACCTGAAATGAGATACCTTGGACATTTCGGAATGGAACAAGTACCATGTCAATGTGAACAATATATGCTGCAGAAGGATACGGAAAGAGTAACCTTACATACCTTATCTTCCTAATATGAATAAACAGTCCTATATGTGAATACAATAGTCCATCTCCTTCCTTACGTCTTACTCTACAACACAAGTACATAACGGAGCTTGCGTTAACAACCAACTGCCTTACAAGTGCATAAGACGATAATGAGTTACATGATTGACCTATAACGTCACTTCACCCTTTACAATACCATTCGCGGAATTATCATACCAACAATATCATAACATTTCATACATTGACCAAGACATCATAAACCAATAGCATTTCATACCCAAAGTTATACTTTACACTTCCCCTTCAACACTACATTACCTTTTCTCCGTCAAGTCACTCAATAGCTTTCATAACAACACATTAACAACAATACTTAATTTATACCATTCAAAATACCTTCGGTATACTCCTTTAAAGTCATTCAAAAGGTACCATAAGTTGATAATTGCAACCATAAAGGGAGTAGGGGCTTTGGGGGGTCAAAGAGAGACAAAAACATGCAAAACGGGGCTTTGGGCTGACCTGCGAAGCCACTTGCGCCCGCAGGTGGTTGAGGTACATCCGCAGGTGCCTCTTGACAGTGTCCAGAGCCACCTGCGTTGGCACCTGAGCCCGCAGGTGCCCCATCCGCGAAGGCGGATGCCCGTTTCAGCCTCCAGGGGTCATTTTCGGGTCCTTTTTCGCAATGAATGGTCCATGATCATAATTAATGTTCTCTTAAAATATTTTAGATCATATTAGATTCCAACGAACAGCCATGGTTTCACAACGCACATAAACATCACCAAAACGACATTTTCCTTTTAATACGCCACCGATTTCATATACAATTTCACAACAACAATTCCAAATGTTACACACAAAACGAAATAAAGTTAAGGGCATAACCACATCTTACATGTTGATATTTAACCCATTAAATTCACTTCCTTCAAGACCACAAGTCTCCTTCCAAGCTACAAGGCAAAACCCTTTACCGATAAGCAAACATGGACTGTTTCACACATAGTGAACTTCCACCACTTTGCCAACATAACAAACATGATTTATACACCATCTTAAGCATATAATATATTAAACCACAAGAATAAACACTTACCCAAGCTTGCAAAGTGATGATCTTGTCCCAAAAAATGGTTGCCTTAGGGTTTATGAGATGAGAGAATGTTGTGGAAAAAATCTAGAAATGGCATGTGTGCTTTGTGGAATAAAATCAGATTTTTGTGCCTTTATATAGTTCTTGTAGTCATCTTTATCCAACATTAAATGTGTGCTTACTTGGTCAATGTGAAGAATGGGTCATTTCCATTTTGGGCCATGTCTCTTGTGTGTAATTTTGGGCCTCCATTGAGCCCAATAGCACAAAATTAATTCAGCCCACCTAATTTAAGGTGTGATACCCCAACAATATCATGTTTAAAAAATTTCATAAATGCTACGGGAATCAACTAGGTTCAGAAATGTACGGGGTGTTACACATTATTTGTACATTAATTGCCTTATCATTATTGTGATGCCCAAGTGGGGGTTTGACTTGACATTATTGGCATTATTTATGCATTAATTGCCTTATTATTATTGTGATTCCCGTCTGGGGGCTTAGATTGATATTATAGGCGTTATTAGTGCATTTATTTGAGTTCATTTATACCATTATTGATTTGATTATTATATTCATACTGATTTGGTTGTGTGCATTTCATCCTCATTTCAGCCATACATATTCATGAGATTGGTACTACTGAGAAACACTGATTTTGAAAGAAAATGAAACACTTTGTAAAACTCTTGATCGAGGCCTTTACCGGCAAGGTTGATTAAGACACCTTTTAAAACCCTTGACCGATGTCTTTTTGGCAAGGCTCATTGAGATTGTGAATGTATATGGGTTACAAACCCCCCATGGGTCCTATCCTAGAAACTTTAGCTTGGTGTAAATGAGACCATGTGATGGCTTATATCATCATTATCCCATCATCATCACTCTTTTATATCTTTTGGGATTATTACATCTTTTTCTTTCGCTTCTGTTTTACATTGATTATTGAGTTTGTATTGGGTTAATCTTACCTGTACCGGAGGGTGTGACAGGTGCTATCATAGGCTTTATTTTAGGTCATGACAGCTAAACCCAAGAAAATCTTAATGTATTATGGAGAGATGGGTCTAGGCCAGTTCCTAACTTCTTCACTCTTTTGAGGGTCAACCTAAACGTCCTCACTGGGAATGATGTGACCAAGGAATGCTGCTGATTTTAACCAGAATTGACACTTGCTAAACTTAGCGAATAATTGACAATCTTTAAGAGTCTGTAAAACTATCCTCAAATGGTCTGCATGTTCATCCTCACCCCGAGAATAAATGTGGATGTTAACTATGAAGATAATGGCGAACATGTCCAAGTACTACTTGAACACTCTGTTCATCAAGTCCATAAAAGTTGCAGGAGCATTCGTTAGTCCAAAAGACATAACAACAAATTCATAGTGACCATATTGAGTTCTAAAAGTTATATTCAGAATGTCAGGTTCTCTGACTCTGAGATGATGATAGCCGAATCTAATATCTATCTTTGAAAAGCAACTGGCTTCCTGAAGCTGGTCGAACAAGTATCTAGTCCTAGGGATGGGATACTTATTCTTGACAATAGCTTTGTTCAACTGATGGTAATCTATAAACATTTTGAGGGAACTGTCTTTCTTATGCACGAAGATAATTGGAGCGCCCCATGGAGAGATTTTGGGTCTGATGAACCTTTGTCTAAGAGGTCTTTTAATTGTTCCTTCAATTCCTTAAGCTTACCTGGAGCCCATAAATAAGGAGAAATTTAGATAGGATGGGTATCTAGAAGAAGGTTCATACCAAAGTCTATCTGCTGCTTGGGAGGAACTTCGGGTAGATCTTCAGAAAACTCCTTTGTGAAATCATATACAACTGGAACAGAATAAAGAGCTGGGGTTTCGAACTTGGAATCCTTGACCTGAACTAGACGGTAAATGCAACCCTTAGAGATTATTTTTCTGGCCTAAGGTAACAAACAAACCAACCTATAGGCACTGAAGTACTACCCTTCCATTCTAAGACTGTTTCATTTCGGAACTGAAAATTAATGACTTTAGTTTTATAGCTGACTGAGGCATAACGATCCATACCAAGAATGACTTCAAAATCGATCATATCTAACTCTACTAGATCAACTCTGGTGATTTTCTAGGAAACATGGGCTGGGTAATTTCTGTATACCAAGTTAGCTATAATTGAGTCACCAATAGGAGTAGAAACTGAGAAAGGGTTTGAAAGGGTTTTGGGACTAAAACCAAAATCTACTACAATATAAGGAGTCATGAAGGATAGTATGGCTTCGGGATCTAACAATCCATATACATCAATGTGGAAGACTGGCAACGTACCAGTGACTACATCAGGGAACTCTCTTGATCATGCCAAGTCTGTAGAGCATAGAACCTATTCTGGTGCTGCCCACCACCTACACTAGATGAAGCACCCTACTGAGTAAGGGGACCTGAAGGGGATGCTAAAGTAGTTGACTGAGCCTTATTATCCCTATTTCCATGTTTGGCAGAAGGGCACTCTCTCAACCTGCGGCCCACCTGACCACATCCAAATCAATCCTCCTTGCTAAGACAACACTCACCTGGATAGTTCTTACAACACTTAGAACATACGGGTAGAGTGCGGCTGCATGTAACACTGCATTGAGACATAGAGCATGATGCTCTATTCTTCTGATCACGATGAGGTCTAGGGGATGTTGCACTAGTTGAAGAAGGTGCAGGAGTTGAAGACCTCTGTTGATATTAAGAGCGATTACCACCACCCGAACTCTTCTGAGAATAGTCAAAGTTACCTATCCTAACTCTCGTAGTCTCCCTCTCTTCTCTTTTATTTTCTCTACCTCAATTTATTAGGCATGAGTCATAAGTCTGGAGAAGTCCTTATCCCTAACAAGCGTAACGATCCTTCACTCCTTGACAACTGACTCAGAAACACTTGAAACAAACTTACTTATAAAAGGGACCTGCTAGAGCTGGTGGGGCTTACTAATTTCCATTACCATTCTATCGCCCATTGGATCTTCTAGGAGGAATTTTTTGTAAATGCGTAGAGCACGAGTTAGAAGGGTAACTAGTGTTTACACTCTATGGCACGATATAAACATGAAAGAAGTGAGACTTTCTTAAAATGTTTTGTAGCCTCTCCCTCGTAAGTGTGGAACAACTCACACCCATGAACAAGACTCTACTTAACGCGTCTTTTAAACACCCTAGGACACTTTAAACCTGATGGCTCTGATACCAAGTTTTTCATGATCGAAATCTACACCCTGGATGTAACACGGTTCTTAGAGTCATGAATGACCCTAAGCTAACCCATGGCATAACATAAATACTAACAATAGTGGAAAAACTAAATCACTTATACACAAGCTAACGAGTCTATGAATGATTATCTAAAATCAGTATAAGTCTGATTTAATCACTGAAATAAAAATCGGTATTGAATGATTATCTTGTCCTTGAAAGCTGAGGACTCACCACTGTCTACTGCTAAGAAGGTATTGGGAGTTACTAACCGTGAGGATGATGTTGAGCATTAGAACCTACATAATAAGATGATACAGTGCAAAAGAGAGTATGTAATCAGTACTTTTAATGTATTGAGCATGTGAGATATGCAATGGTAAGATAAACTGAACATGTTGATTAAATACTGATATGTTGTACTGAAATGAAATACTGAATGCATAAACTGAATTGTTGTACAATGACCCTATTATAGATTCATATAAATGTATATGAAAGGATAAATCTAAAATGTCATTGCTTATAAGTAAATAAAACTAAATTGAGGGTCATGTACAAATAGTAAATCTAAATATGTGGGAGATCCTGTTAACCAACATAAACCACATGAGCGAAACATGGAGTCCGATGTATACGCCTCATTGAAAGGGCTTAATATACCTTGCCAGGGTATAAAGGCATGGCTAGCACGATCACTAAATTAGTGCCCAATTAGGAAGGCTAAATAACCTACTACTTAAACACTCTATTCATCAAGTAGATAAATGTTGCAGGAGTATTCGTTAGTCTAAAATACATAAGAAAAAATTCATAGTGACCATACTGAGTTCTGAAAGTTGTCTTCAAAATGTCACGTTCTCTGACTCTTAGTTGATTGTAGTCGGATCTGAGGTCTATCTTTAAAAGGTAACTTGCAGCTTGAATATAGTTGAACAAGTCATCAATCCTAGGGATGGGATACTTATTCTTGACTGTGACTTTGTTCAAATGACGGTAATCAAAGCATATTTTGAGGGAACTGTCTTTCTTACGCACAAAGAGAATTGGAGCTCCCCATGAAGAGATGTTGGGTCAGATGAAATCTTTGTCTAAGAGGTCCTTTAATTGTTCTTTCAATTCCTTAAGCTTACCTGGAGCCCATCTATAAGGAGGAATTAAAATAGGTTGGGTATCTGAAAGAAGGTCTATGCCAAAGTCTATCTCCTGCTCGAGAGAAACTTTGGGTAGATCTTCAGGAAATACTTCTAGGAAATCATTTACAACTAGAATTGACTGATGAGTTAGGGTTCGTACTTTGAATACTTTACCTGAACTATATGGTAGATGCAACACTTAGAGATTATTTTTTTGGCCTTAAAGTAATAGAAAAACCGACCTATATGCGCTGAAGTACTACCCTTCCATTCTAAGATTGGTTCATTTGTGAACTGAAACTTAATGACTCTGGTTCTATAGTCGAGTGAGGCATAACTAGAATGTAACTAATCTATGCCAAGAATGACATCAAAATCGGTAATATCTAACTCTACTAGATCAACTATGGTGGTTTCCTGGGAAACTTTGATTGGACAATTTTTGTATACCCATTTAGCTATAACTAAGTCACCAACAAGAACAGAGATTGAGAAGGATTCTAAAAGGGTTTCAGGACTGACACCGTATTCTTCTGTAATATAAGGAGTCATAAAGGAAAGTGTGGCTTCGGGATCTAAAAAATATATATACATCAACATGGAGACTCGAAATGTACCAGTGACTATATCAGGGGAGCCCTCTTAATCCTCCTAAGTCTGCAGAGCATAGAACCTCTTCTTGAGCTGCCCTCCACCTATACTAGATAAATCACCCTACTAAGTTGGGTGACGTGAAGGGGTTGTTAAAGTAGTAGACTAAGCTTTGTTACCCCCAGTTATATATCTAGGAAAAGGTAACTCTCTCAACCTGTGGCCCATCTGACCACATCAAAAGCAACCGTCCTTGAAAATATAAAACTTACCTAGATGGTTCATACAACAATTAGGATATGCTAGAAAAGTTTTGGCTGCCTGTAACACTGCCCTGAGACTTAGAGCCTGATGCTCTATTCTTCTGATCATGATGAGGCTTGGGGGATGATACACTAGTGGAAAAAGGTTCTGGAGTGTAAGAACTCTGTTGATACTGAGAGCAATTGCCACCGCTTGACCTCTTCTAAGAATAGTCAAAGTTACATGTTCTAGTTCAAGAAGTCTCTCCTTCTCTTTTATCTTGTCTTTCTCAATTTACTGGGCATGAGTCATAAATATGGACATGTCTATATCCCCAATGGGCATAGCGGTCCTTCACTCCTTGACCACAGACTCAAAAATACCTGAAACAAACTTACTCATTCGAGCCTTTGGCTCTGCAACCATCTCTAGAGCATACCTGGACAGTTGGGTAAACTTTAAAGAATATTTCTTCACTGACATATTACCCTGTTTCAAGTTGATGAACTTCTCAACCTTAGCTTCCCTCAACTCACGTGGAAAGAATTTTTCCAGAAAAATAGTCACAAACTGATCCCAATCAACTAGGCCTACATCCATATATCTACCCTCTTTCCACTTCTTAAACCAAGTGTGAGCCACTCCCTTCAACTGATATGCAGCCAAATCTGCACTCTCAACTGGAATAATGCCCATGATCTGAGTGATCTTCTGAACCTCATCAATGAAATCTTGTGGATCATCCCTCACCTTTGAGCTATGAAACTCCGGAGGACTCATTTGAGTCAAGTCCCAGACTCACTTAGCAGTTATATTCCCGTTAGGATTAGTAAGTACAATAGCTAATTGATTGACCTGGTTGGTCATGGCTTGAGCAAGCACTTGGAAAGCAGCCCTGAATTCAGTATGAGTGACTTTCTCACTCAAGGGATCTGCTGGAGTTGGTAGTGCTTGCTGATTTATGTTACCATTCTTTCATCTTTTAGATTTTCTTGGAGTCATTTTTTGTAAATGTTTAGAGTATGAGTTAGAAGAGTAATTAGAGTTACACTCTATGGCACGATATGAACATGAAAGAAGTGAGACTTGCCTAGAATGGGTTATAGCCTCTCCCTCATAAGTGTGGCTTGCTTCACACCCATGAACGAGACTCTACTTAATACGGCTTTCAAACACCCTATGATACTTTAAACCTGATGGCTCTAATACCAAGTTTGTCATAACCCGAGTCTACACGCTGGATGTAACACGATTCTTAGAGCCACAAATGATCTCAAACTAACCCATGGCATAGCATTAACACTAGAAATATTAGAATGACTGAATTACTGATGTGGAATTAAACTGAGTATAAGAATAATTATCAAAAATTAGTATAAGTATGATTAAATCACTGAAATAATACTTAAGTATGACACAAACCATAGGTTAAACTGTCTACTGTCTGTCTGAAAGCCAGTACTAACTAATGAGTTGCTAAGATAGGTCCCCAACTAACTCTAAATGTCTAAAACTAAAATGAAATACTAAAAGAAATAATACTGAAGTCTTGTCCTTAGATGATGAGGACTCACCACTATCTTCTGTTAAGAGGGTACTGGGAAAGACTAACCTGTCATACCCCAAATCCCAATGAGGCGTGATTGGCACTCGTAACCGATAAGGCCCGAGAGAACCAAGCTTTGTCACTATTTAATCATATGCATGCCACAAGAAACCCATAATCACATAATGGCTTTAGATACCAACAATGGAATTCATGGAACATGATATATATACACGTATGCGAAACTTGGCCATTGAGGCCATCAAGTCAAAAACGACATATACCCTCTCATATTTATACACCCACGTACGTCTACAAAAGCCTCTAACAGATGCATTGACCAAAACAAACTAAAAGTCGGGACAAGTCCCCGCTTTATACATTATGTACAATACCAAAACATATGAACAACTGTGACTCGGAGAAGCCCCAAACTAACTGGAGCTCACCAATGATCAGCAACAACTGGCAACCTACTGTGGAGGCCTACTAGTACCTGCGCCTGTAGCAAGTAAGGTAAATTCCCCAAGAGGGGTCAGTACGAAGAATGTACTGAGTATGCAAGGCTCAAATGAAACTGTAGATAACATAAAGACTTCATTGGAGTTAAACACAAGTGAGTAGTCAATGTAAATAAACCAATGCATTTGGAAAAAGTATGTTGCATTCATTGCGTTCATTGCGTCCATTGCGTTCATTACTTTCTTTGCTTCTTTACTTCAGTGCTGAATCATCTTTGACTGCTATGCTGTACCCGGGCCCCAACTGATCAGTGGGTCTTTCCATAACATAACGTTATGTTGGGATCGACTCGAGCTAGGCTTATGCCTCTAGAGCTGCCACCCTGGGATCGACTCGAGCTAGGCTTATGCCTCTAGAGCTGCCACCCATGAATTAATATAGCAGGTTCGGCTCGAGCTAAGTTATTACCTCTGGAGCTGCCCCCTGTCAGGTTCGGCCCGAGCTAGGCTTAGGCCTCTAGGGCTGCCCTCTGATACAAAAATATCGGGATCGGCTTGAGCTAGGCTTATGCCTCTAGAGCTGCCACCCATACTCAATCATTAACCACATATGTGCATTACTTTGTCCTTTACTTCACATTTCTTTTCTTTACTTATAAGAGATTGACACTTTGATAGTCATAACATCACTTTGAACTTTGGAACATAACTTTGTTGTAAACATAACCTTATTGGAACCATGGAATCTTTGGAACATTAGCCAATGCATATGAGACATGTGAATGACAATTGATCAATGTATAAAGATCATGTGATGAACCATAATTGGTACCCAGAAATAGGATACCCTTGGCTTATGAGAGATTGATACTTTTGTAGCCATAATATTGTTGGAAGCTCAGGGCAATAACCAATGAGCAAGAGGCATGTAACTAAACACTATTGGAACTTTGAAACACTACCTTATTGGACTTTAGGAACATTATCAATGAATATGAGGCATGTGATTCACAATTGATCAATGAGTAGAAAAAATATGATATTGACTATTGCTAACCGGAAATAGAATACCTTAGCACATTTCGGGATGGAACAAACGTAATGTCAATGTGAATACTATTTGCTGCAGAAAGATACGGACAGAGTAACCTTACATACCTTATATTCTCAATACGATTCTATAATCTTAAGTGCATACAATAGTCCCGCTCCGTCCTTATGTTTCACTCTACAACACAAGTACATACGGAACCAACATTAACCACCAATTACCTTACAATGGCATATAATAACAATGAGTCACATGTTTTTCTTTAAAATGTCATGTCTTTCGCTACAATACCATTTTCGGCATGGTCATATCAATAATACCACAACATGCCCAACATTGACCAAAATATCATTTATGAATTTATTATCCCACAATATTCCATACATTGACAAATACATGATAACCAAGATCATGTCACACCAAGTTCATACTTTACACTTCTACATCACCACAACATCACAATTATGCCATCAAATTACTTCAATACACCTCACAACAACAAATCGGCCAAAATCCCATAATTTATACTTATGTGAAAATAACAAGTTTATGAACATAATCACACCATACATGTTGATATTTCACCCATACCATGCATTTCCACCAAAACCACAAGTCACTTTTCAAGTTCAATTCACAAAAATGGCACATCTTGAGCAAAAGCAAAAGTTCACTATTCAACACCTTGCCAACATAACCACCATGATATATATAACCTCTCATGTACATAATATATTAAATCACAAGAATAAACATTTACCAATACTTGTAGGATGATGCTCTTGCCCAAGAAGAGGATTTAGGGTTTGAGAGTTTGAGAGAAATATATTGGAAATATCTCCAAAAAGGCATGTGTGTTTTGAGAAATAAAAATCTGATTTGTGGTGGCTTTATATAGGCCCTTATGCTCATCTCTATCCATCCAATTAGTCAAAAAGGATGTGTTTACTTGTCAAACACAAGAATGGGTCATTTGACCCTTTTGGGCCTCTTATTTTTGGCTCATTTTGGTCTTTAAATTGGTCCCAATAACATATCTCAACTTAGCCCACCAAATTCCATGTATAATTCACCACATATCTCATGTTTAAATAATTCCATAATGTCACGACAATATTCTCTTACGATATTCTCATTCGTCGTCTCAATCGCAAAAATAGAAATTCTAGTCGTCCATGGCTTCCTTGAACATTTTTGATAACTACTTGTGTTTTATGGTTTGATCATGTAGAAGTATGTAGGAGTGTATTGAGGTATTTGAAGCTTTAAAAATGCTTAAGTAACTCCAAGAAACCAAAAGAAACCATATAAGAATCGATGTAGAATTGCGTCACAAAACGAGCGCGGAAGGGCACAATTTGTTGTGCCTTGCGCCACTGCTGCAAATCAAGGCAGTGGCACAAGATTTCCTTTCCATCTGAACCTGAAGGATTGCGCCACACCCCCTGGAACAGGGCAGTGGCGCAAGTTTTCATGCCTTGCTGAATTTTTCGGCCACTTCTTCAATACTTGCATATCATCCAATACCTTATCAAAACACTACAAAATACTTACTTAGTGATCTTAATCATCAAGTAAACATGAATCCAAGTCACCAAATGAGGTTGGAATATGTACGGGGTATTACACAAATTCCCCACGAACTCACAAAACACCTCCTACGAAGGTCTAATCGCATGTACATGGACAAATTTCAATTTTCTCGTCATTAGTATTACCAAATACAAACTTATATCTCTCGACAACCAAGCAAAAATTATTCAACATCATCAAGTAGGGTTGGTAAGGTACGGGGTGTTACATTCTTCCCCACTTAGAAACATTCGTCCTTGAATGTTAATAACATTGTCTCAATGTAACAACTTAAGTCGAGGTGAATCCTTCACATTATCGTATACACATATAATACTTGTAAAGACTTACTTATTATGACTCCAATTCTGTATCTTGAACTTTTCTTTCATGTACAACAATTAAAATTATTTTAGATTCCATTATTTCTTTGGATTCCCTCGTAATTTCTTCTACGCGCTCATTTCTCCAATGTTGCCTTTATGGAAGCTACTCCTTTATTTCTTATTGCTTTCGCTAATCGATCGTACCTCTTCACATGTGAAGTCTTTCATAATTTGTATGTCTCCACTGGGAGCAATACGAGATAACCTCCTATGCACTATCAAAGCATCGCATATAAGATACTGAATGAACTGTGAAGAGTTTTTTTTTTTGGGGGGGGCTAGTGCTAACAGATACGCAATTTGCCCAAATCTTTGGATACTTTCCCTTTCTTTCCGATTCTCATTATTCCTTTCTTTTTATTGGTCACACTATCAAAAATACCTAATCACCTATGGCATCCTTTAATTCCCGTCTTCTAATATCAGCATATGATTTGTATTGACTTTGGGCCATTTGTAGCTGCTGTTATATCACCTTCACTTTCCCTATAGCTTGATGAACAAAGTCTGACCCGAGCAAAGCAAATTCCATCCGTTGTAACCCATCCAATTGATAATCTATATTTTCTTTCACATAAAGCTTTGTAAGGTGCCTTTTGATACTGTTATTGTAAGCCATTTCAATAAACAATAGATGTTCATCCCAACTACCTTTAAAGTCCAATGTACAAACTCGTGACATATCTTCAAATGTTCGTATAATGTGTCCTGTTTGTCCATCCATCTGAGTACCCATGCTTTACTGAAACGACTCCCAACACTGTGCAAGAAAGTGAGTTCTCCTATTTGATATAATAGTGAGTGGAATCCCATGTAATCGTACTATCTCCGTAACATACAACTTTGCAGAATGTTCAGCTATATCGATAGTCCTAACTGGTAGGAAATATGTTGACTCCGTAAGCCTGTCAACTATTACCTATATGGAATTAACCTTCGCAGTGTACAGGGTAACCCTATTATTGAATCCATGTTATTCATGTTCCACTTCCAAACTGGAAGGGTAATACATTGCATAAAACATACAGATTTTCAATGCCATACTATTAATCAGTGACCGCTTGGACATTGAGCTACAAGTTCTACAATGTGCTTTTCATGAAACCTTACTAAGACATCTCTGCGAACCCATGGTATATTTTGGTTGCTTCCGAATGAATAAAATACCATGAATGATGTCCTTTTGTCAAAATTCTTTTCCTTGATTCGTCTATACCCAGTACACACAATCTACATTGGCGTTAAAGTAGTCCCTCTTATGTTCTCTCAAATACCTTTGTCGAACTTTGTTGTACATTCTTTTCAATTGAACTAAAAATAGGATTTACATATTGCTTTTTCCTTTATCTAGGATATCAATAAAAATTCTACCACATTTGACACTTTCATCTGGAGTTTCAGTAAACAAAACCCCATATTGCCTTATTGATATAGATTTCTTGACTATATCTTCCTTTTCTGTGAGCTGGCCATTCATACTTTCTACTGCCTTGGAGCTTACTGTATCAACTACCCCATTTGCTTTTCCCGAATGATACAAGATACCAATGTCCTAATCTTTTAACAGTTCAAGCCACCTTCGCTACCTCAGATTTAAGTCCTTCAACTATGTCAACATGAATCCCTTATATTAATGACACCACAACTTTAAAGCAACATCGCAGCCGCTAGTTCAGGGTCATGTGTTTGGTAATAATTTGTTTTCTTATGTGGCCACAACTGTCGTGAGGCATATGCTATTACCTTATCATTCCACATCAATACACATCCGAGGATAACCCCGAAAGCATTACCATACATTGCATAACATTCTTATGCCTTCGGGAAGCACTTAACATTGGTATGGAAGTTACTTTATCTTTCAACTCTGGGACGTTTTCTCACATGCATCATTCTACTGGAACTTGATTGCCTTGTATAAGTTTTGTTAAGTGTGTAGGGATAGAAGAAAATCCTTCATCAATTCTCCTATAATTGCCAACCAACCTAAGAAAACGATGGATCTCTGTAAGCATCGTAGGCCTTAGCCAATTGTTCACCATCTCTATCTTTCACGTAGCAACTTTCATTTCTTCATCCTATACGTGACTCAAGAACTACATGGATTGTAACCAAAATTCATAGTTAGAACATTCTATAACACTTGCTGCAATATGATTCGCATAGTCCTCTTGTGATTTTGAATACCATCCCCACACATGGTCACACACCCATTTAAAAGTGTCTTGAACACCCTATTCAGTAAACCCATAAACACAACTAGAGCATTTGTCAGCTCAAATGTCATAACTATGAATTCATACCGACCATACTTTGTACGGAAGGCTATCTTGAGTATATTTGGCTTCTCTACCCCTTACTTGATGCTTACCCGCTCTTAGGGTAATCGTTAGGAAGACCGATCAAAATAAATCATCACTCCTGGGAAGAAACTATTGATTCTTACTTGTCACCCTATGCCTTTGCCACTAGTATATACATAGTCTTTTTATCTTCGTACAATGAACATTGATGCACCCCGACGGAATGTACTAGGTATTAGGACTTCCATGTTCATCACGTCTTTTAATTTCTCCCTTAAGCTCCTTATCTCTATCGGAGCCATGCCATATGAAGGAAGGAAACTTGGCTAAGTGCTTGACATCATATTATTATCTACTCATTCCTATATCGAGGAAGTCATGTACCAGCAAAATCGATTGAAGAGTTGGTGGTGGTGGTTCCACATTAGTATCCTTCGCTATCCCCAAGTGACATATGTACCCTCTTGGGTATCATTTTTCTTGCGTTATATGATAAGGAAAATAAAATTTTCCTCTTGGTGCCCCCACATGACCCTTGCCATTCAAGAACACTCTTTTGGGGGCAATGTACAATGTAATTTCGTAGCTCGGCAATCGATTATAGCATAATCTCTGTGTAACATCAAAATCCACTATTTCCAGTTCAATAAGATCAACCAGCGTATCAGGACCACAAATAACTCCTTCAGCTCTACTAAATTCACCGTTTGGTGTAGATACCTCCAATAGGTTAACTAATATTTTTGGTGTCCTTTCAGATAAACATTTGCAACAATTAATGGAGGTACATATGATAATATGGAACCTGGGTCAATCAATGCATTTATCTTATGAAAAATACTAATAATGTACCTGTATCTGCATTAGGAGAAGACTCCAAATTCCGTTGATCCGCTGAGGCATAGGTATGGTCCTGGGTTCCACTGGAACTAGCTGCTCCTCTCGAACCTCTATCACGCCCCGTAGGCTGTACACCTCTACCTAGAGGAGGCATCGATAATGGCAATGCGACAGTTGGTCTCATAGGTCGTGCCGTACCACTCGTGCTCCTCTGTGGACACCTTTTTCTCACATGTCCCGGCATACCACACCAATAGCAAACATTTGTTCCGAACCAGCATTCACCTGCATAAAACTTTTTGCAGCACTCGTACAGCTGACGAACAGGCCTTAATTGACTCCTACTTTCTTGTCCTCGATACCCCACTATTCGTGAATCCTGACTCTTACTTTTTTGCCCAAACTGGTTGCCTCTAAATCCTTGGAATAGGGGGGAACATTTGCTGTAAGCAGAGAAAATAATGGCCTTGGTGGTTCGTGCAACATCCGAGGCTCAAATCCTTCTTGGGAGGCTATAAACTGCCTCTCGGGTCTAGCCCTTTTTGACGACCCTTCGTCAAAGTCCTGTGTCCTTCTATTTTTCCTTTGTTCCACCATTTGTTGTTCCAATACTCGTCTTTGAGTTTGTACAGCAACTACACTGGTCAGTATGTGCACCGAACTCATTAAATCTTGCACAATAACAGTATTGGACAATTCCTCCGGATTTGAAAGAGTAGGAGAAACATGTGATACCAACTCATTTCTAGCCCCACCTTGATCAACTTGCTCAGGTGGTGCTCTACTGGTTCCTTCTCCGGCAATCCTGTCTATCTCCTTTTCGTTTCCCCAACCTTCTCTTGCCATTGGCAATTCTAATCAAACACACAAGAAAACAATTTCCATGGTCAGTTATGCTTCCGCGTACAACCTCTCTATAAAGGAAAACCACTATCATTGAGCACATATGATTCCACTTACAACCTTGGCTCTATTGCACGATCTAGAAGTGAAGGAGAGAAACAACTCCTAAATGTCTCGTAGCCTCCTACTTATAAATGTGGCGTGCAACACATCGATAAGTAAGACTCTACTCAGACACGGCTTTGTAGATACCCTTAGAACGACCTGCTCTGATACCACTTTTGTCACGCCCCGAATCCCAACGAGGCGTGATTGGCACTCATAACCGATAAGGCCCGAGAGAACCAAGATTTGTCTCTATTCAATCATATACATGCCACAAGAAATCCATAATCACATAATGGCTTTAGATACCAACAATGGAATTAATGGAACATGATATATATATATATATATATATATATATACGTATGCGAAACTTAGCCGTTGAGGCCATCAAGTAAAAAACGACATGTACCCTCTCACATTCATACACCCACGTACGTTTACAAAAGCCTCTAACAGATGCATTGACCAAAACAAACTAAAAGTCGGGACAAGTCCCCGCTTTATACATTATGTACAATACCAAAACATATGAACAACTGTGACTCGGAGAAGCCCCAAACTAACTGGAGCTCACCAATGATCAGCAACAACTGGCAACCTACTGTGGAGGCCTACTAGTACCTGCGCCTGTAGCAAGTAAGGTAAATTCCCCAAGAGGGGTCAGTACGAAGAATGTACTGAGTATGCAAGGCTCAAATGAAACTGTAGATAACATAAAGACTTCATTGGAGTTAAACACAAGTGAGTAGTCAATGTAAATAAACCAATGCATTTGGAAAAAGTATGTTGCATTCATTGCGTTCATTGCGTCCATTGCGTTCATTACTTTCTTTGCTTCTTTACTTCAGTGCTGAATCATCTTTGACTGCTATGCTGTACCTGGGCCCCAACTGATCAGTGGGTCTTTCCATAACATAACGTTATGTTGGGATCGACTCGAGCTAGGCTTATTCCTCTAGAGATGCCACCCTGGGATCGACTCGAGCTAGGATTATGCCTCTAGAGCTGCCACCCATGAATCAATATAGCAGGTTCGGCTCGAGCTAGGTTATTACCTCTGGAGCTGCCCCCTGTCAGGTTTGGCCCGAGCTAGGCTTAGGCCTCTAGGGCTGCCCTCTGATACAAAAATCTCGGGATCGGCTTGAGCTAGGCTTATGCCTCTAGAGCTGCCACCCGTACTCAATCATTAACCACATATGTGCATTACTTTGTCCTTTACTTCACATTTCTTTTCTTTACTTATAAGAGATTGACACTTTGATAGTCATAACATCACTTTGAACTTTGGAACATAACTTTGTTGTAAACATAACCTTATTGGAACCACGGAATCTTTGGAACATTAGCCAATGCTTATGAGACATGTGAATGACAATTGATCAATGTATAAAGAACATGTGATGAACCATAATTGGTACCCAGAAATAGGATACCCTTGGCTTATGAGAGATTGATACTTTTGTAGCCATAACATTGTTGGAAGCTCAGGGCAATAACCAATGAGCAAGAGGCATGTAACTAAACACTATTGGAACTTTGAAACACTACCTTATTGGACTTTAGGAACATTATCAATGAATATGAGGCATGTGATTCACAATTGATCAATGAGTAGAAAAAATATGATATTGACCATTGCTAACCGGAAATAGAATACCTTAGCACATTTCGGGATGGAACAAACTTAATGTCAATGTGAATACTATTTGCTGCAGAAAGATACGGACAGAGTAACCTTACATACCTTATATTCTCAATACGATTCTATAATCTTAAGTGCATACAATAGTCCCGCTCCGTCCTTATGTTTCACTCTACAACACAAGTACATACGGAACCAACATTAACCACCAATTACCTTACAATGGCATATAATAACAATGAGTCACATGTTTTTCTTTAAAATGTCATGTCTTTCGCTACAATACCATTTTCGGCATGGTCATATCAATAATACCACAACATGCCCAACATTGACCAAAATATCATTTATGAATTTATTATCCCACAATATTCCATACATTGACAAATACATGATAACCAAGATCATGTCACACCAAGTTCATACTTTACACTTCTACATCACCACAACATCACAATTATGCCATCAAATTACTTCAATGCACCTCACAACAACAAATCGGCCAAAATCCCATAATTTATACTTATGTGAAAATAACAAGTTTATGAACATAATCACACCATACATGTTGATATTTCACCCATACCATGCATTTCCACCAAAACCACAAGTCACTTTTCAAGTTCAATTCACAAAAATGGCACATCTTGAGCAAAAGCAAAAGTTCACTATTCAACACCTTGCCAACATAACCACCATGATATATATAACCTCTCATGTACATAATATATTAAATCACAAGAATAAACATTTACCAATACTTGTAGGATGATGCTCTTGCCCAAGAAGAGGATTTAGGGTTTGAGAGTTTGAGAGAAATATATTGGAAATATCTCCAAAAAGGCATGTGTGTTTTGAGAAATAAAAATCTTATTTGTGGTGGCTTTATATAGGCCCTTATGCTCATCTCTATCCATCCAATTAGTCAAAAAGGATGTGTTTACTTGTCAAACACAAGAATGGGTCATTTGACCCTTTTGGGCCTCTTATTTTTGGCTCATTTTGGTCTTTAAATTGGGCCCAAGAACATATCTCAACTTAGCCCACCAAATTCCATGTATAATTTACCACATATCTCATATTTAAATAATTCCATAATGTCAATACAATATTCTCTTACGAGATGCTCATTCGTCGTCTCAATCGCAAAAATAGAAATTCTAGTCGTCCATGGCTTCCTTGAACATTTTTGATAACTACTTGTGTTTTATGGTTTGATCATGTAGAAGTATGTAGGAGTGTATTGAGGTATTTGAATCTTTAACAATGCTTAAATAGCTCCAAGGAACCAAAATAAGCCATATAAGAATCGTCGTAGAATTGCGTCACAAAACGAGCGCGGAAGGGCACAATTTGTTGTGCCTTGCGCCACTGCTGCAAAGCAAAGTAGTGGAGCAAGATTTCCTTGCCCTATGAACCTGAAGGCTTGCACCACACCCCCTGGAACAGGGCAGTGGTGCAAGTTTTCATGCCTTGCTGAATTTTTCGGCCACTTCTTCAATACTTGCATATCATCCAATACCTTATCAAAACACTACAAAATACTTACTTAGTGATCTTAATCATCAAGTAAACATGACTCCAAGTCACCAAATTAGGTTGTAATATGTACGGGGTATTACACAAATTCCCCACGAACTCACAAAACACCTCCTACGAAGGTCTAATCGCATGTACGTGGCCAAATTTCAATTTTCTCATCATTAGTATTACCAAATACAAACTTATATCTCTCGACACCCAAGCAAACATTATTCAACATCATGAAGTAGGGTTGGGAAGGTATGGGGTGTTACATTCTTCCCCCCTTAGAAACATTCGTCCTCGAATGTTAGTAACATTGTCTCAATGTAACAACTTAAGTCGAGGTGAATCCTTCACATTATCGTATACACATATAACACTTGTAAAGACTTACTTATTATGACTCCAATTCTGTATCTTGAACTTTTCTTTCATGTACAACAATTACAATTACTTTAGATTCCATTATTTCTTTGGATTCCCTCGTAATTTCTTCTACGCGCTACCTTTACGGAAGCTACTCCTTTATTTCTTATTGCTTAGGCTAATCGATCGTACCTCTTCACATGTGAAGTCTTTCATAATTTGTATGTCTCCACTGGGAGCAATACGATATAACCTCCTATGCACTATCAAAGCATCGCATATAAGATACTGAATGAACTGTGAAGAGTTTTTTTTTTGTTTTTTTTGGGGGGGCTAGTGCTAACAGATAGGCAATTTGCCCAAATCTTTGGACACTTTCCCTTTCTTTTCGATTCTCATTATTCCTTTCCTTTTCATTGGTCACACTGTCAAAAATACCTAATCACCTATGGCACCCTTTAATTCCCGTATTCTAATATCAGCAGAAATCCTAGCCTCTTGGGGCTTGAGAAAGTTGAATTGCTCTTCTGATATTTTTTCTAAGTGCTTAGGAGAGAATGAGAGTAAAGGGTCAAATAATCCATCTTAATCCCTCCTAAAAGACCTAAAAATGATGTAGTATAAGTCTAGGAAATATGAAAATTATGAAAATATCCCTGGGAAACCCATTTTTTTATAATTGTTGAACACGACGAATGAACGAGAGGATGACTCATCCTGTAGAATAATTTATCCGTAGTGAACCATTGGTTCCTGGTCTAAGGGAGCGTAGCATCCACGACCACATACAATAACTCATAGGATCTCGCAACGGGTCGATTTTTCCTCTTGTGGTCATTAAGGTGAAAATTTAGTTTCAGGACTTAACTTGGGGTTGCTCAAAACTTTTGTTAGGATGAGTCATCCTATATCACAATGGGCCATTATGTTATTGTTGTTACTGGATGAGAATATCACTTTTGAGACTTTTGGCTTGACACTCAGAACAGACGATCCAACGAGTTGTTGGTACTGACCACGACTCATGGTCTGGGTTCTCCTATTGTTTTTTCTGTTGGTTTGAACTAGTTTCTGTATTAATATTGGGACATGATCTTAAGGACTTTTAGGGTGTTATATCTTTACATGACCATAGCCATTCTTGGATAAATGATGGATAAATTGGAATCAACTGTAATAACCTGTCCCGTCGTTACTATGAGCACCTCGTCCAGGGTGCACGGTAATAATGGACTAGAGACTCCACTTAAATATCTTTCTAGGCAAAATCGTGAAATATGCATTAATTGAAAATTTTAGGGAACTGGACTGCCTCTATCCCACTACACCGGGGCCCTAACCACTTCAGCAACGTCGCTGCAGTGATTATCAGGCCGATGCAGTGGGAAGCAAGCAGTCAGCTATGTATTTTTTTAAAACCCTCTCTTACTCAGCTTAAGTTCTATTTCATTGCCACTTCCTAAAGGATACTTAGGGTTATTTCTTGACCAAAGAAACATTGAGAATGGAGAGGCACACTTTGAGAGGGTGAATCTCCATGGTTTTCTGATGAAATTTGCGTCAGAAATTGATAGAGCCAACCAAGGAATAAAGATTCATGCATTCTATAGCAGAAACTTGGCGTCCATGTAGGTTAGGTTTAATTGAGTAGTAGAGTATGCTTAAAAAACATATTCGTGATATATATTGATGGGATATTTCTTGTTTAGGCCTACGGCCATGATGTTAATGCGGTAATTAATGCAAGCATGAATTAATTTGGTGTAACTATGTCACAACCCAACCATTCATGAGTGGCACCCACCCCTAACTCTACGGTGGGAGAACCATTTAACCCAACCCTTAACCAACTATTTTGGACCTTCACAAGTCACTTTTCTCAAATACTTACCATTTAACTCACTAAAACACAATATTAATCAACCAATTCAATTACTAACTTATTTAATATCCATAAAAAAAAATGTGGAAGTATCTCTAATTATTACAACCCCCGGGACCCGAAAGTCACAATACAAGAACATCTAAATAGTATCCAAAACCAAGTTTAAGATATTATCCAAAATACTAAATAAAGAAGTGTCTTAGTCATGAAAAAAGGACATAAACAAAGTAGAGATTATCCAATCCAAATATAGTGTTCACCCTTGAATCGATGTTGAAGTAACGGACTAGTGTCGAGGTCTCGTCTCAAATGCTAGAACACGTTCTGCACTCAACAAAAAGAAGAGTACAGGTAATATTAGTACAACAACTATGTATTGTTAGGCATCATTGGCTGACTCAACTCAAAGCCATACAAATAGGCAAGTTAAATGCAAGTAACACCAATCAAAACTCAACTCATAATTAGTTGACAAGCAATTATAGTTATAACACTTTATCTCATTAGGGCACAAGAATAGCAGTATATCAATCACACTTAGGCAGATTTCTTCAGCACTAGTCATCACAATTATGAATACAAATAAAATGATGATTGCATGAATACAAAATATGCACACAAACTAGAGATAGTAGGGACTCTCAGTTATGACCTGCAGGAGATGAGCTTAGTCTATGTACCTGTACTGGCGTAGTACTCGATCTAATAACAGTATCGGCTTGACACCCAATCCATATAATAGTGTTGGTGTGACACTCAAATTATATAATAGTGTCGGCATGATACCCAATCCATATATCATCTCAATACCCTCTCAAACAATATGTTCAATGCATGATACAGTCAATAATTACAAGTAATGCCCAAAAGCTAATCACAAACAACTAACTCACATATAAGCACAGAGTCAATCAAGTCTTTACTACTATTACACTATAAACTACCTTGATTCCTTGCTCGTAAATACTATAGAGCAAAAAACTTGCCATTTCTTTCAATTTCTGCCCATTCTTGATCTATAAACAATAATTACATAGATTTAACACAACAATTCACCCTTCCTAAGCATTAGAAACTTACATTTAACAAAATAACTCATGAACTTAACCTAGTTCATCATCTTAGGATTTTTTACCCTTTTAAACTCTTTGAATTATTTGTATTTTAACTTATAGTAAAGAATTCTACCAAAGGAAGTGTTTTCTAACACCCTAGGATCAATAACAACTAATAATAATATCATTTCCCACCAATTATATGAAATTATGAACTTAGGGCTAACCAACATTCAACTAAGGCTTTGATTCTTGCAACTCTGAGGATCGAAGGGAGTGAATTCAAGTTTAAGGAGTAAGAATCTTACCTCAAAGATGGAAAACCCCCAAACTGGTGCAAAATTGCCTTCTCATAGCCCTTAAATGAGTTTTTGAAATAGTAGGAATTAAAAACATTTTTCTGACTTAAAAATTGATAAACTGCATTTTCACCACTGCATCAGCACTTTTGTTGTTGCAGCGGCTCCTAGGCTAATTGGGTTGTTGTTG
The DNA here is from genome assembly GCA_031232105.1 of Capsicum rhomboideum. Classification (NCBI taxonomy): domain Eukaryota; kingdom Viridiplantae; phylum Streptophyta; class Magnoliopsida; order Solanales; family Solanaceae; genus Capsicum; species Capsicum rhomboideum. The sequence continues at coordinate 49,186,183 of CP124710.1, forward strand.
CAGTGATATATTTATCGCTATAGCGATGCCACTACAGTGGCTCTTTTGTCGTTGCAGCGGTCCTAAACTAGTATCTCGGGACTTGGTCCCATCTCTATTCATTTCACAATACACTTCTCAAATTTCAAAATTATGAATTGACCATTTCACGGTAATTGCTATAACCGGAGTTTAACTAACCGTTCTATGCACCAAAAGTTTCTATGACTTCCTAAACTTGTCCTCTAACATAAAATACAATCAAAAAAACAACCAACACTCTAATCATTCCCAGATTTCCCTAGACCACCACACACTCAAATTATGCCTAAAACTAGGTCAGCCTTAAATTTTCAAATTTTGGCCTAAGGAGAAACTAGGTGAAGGTTTTATACTCTATTTCAGTATAACAATGATTTTTCTTTAATTGGATACAAATTTACCCCTTGTTCATCCCTGAATGACAACTAACCAAAATGATGCAACAAACGAGCAATAAAAATACCTGAGTCGATGAACAAGTATGGACAGCGCTTGCACATATCCGCCTCTGTCTCCCATGTGGCTCTATCAAATAGATAGTTTCTCCACTAAAACTTTTTCAATGGAATGACTTTAGTTCTCAACTTTCTTACATCTCTATCCAAGATAACGATTGGATCTTCTTCATAAGAGAGATTCTTGTCAAATAATTCTGAATCCTGGTGAATGATGTAATCTCCATCTCTGTGGTACTTCTTGAGCATTAACATATGAAACACAGGATGAACCCCTAACAAGCTGGGAGGCAAAGCCAACCTATATTCCACTAACCCTACTCTATTTAAAACCTCAAAGTGTCTGATGTACCTCGAACTTAACCTCCCCTTCTTTCTAAACCGCATTACACCCTTCATGGGTGACAATTTCAGCAACACTTTCTCACATTTATCGAATTGCACATCCCTTACCTTATTGTCTGTATATTCTTTTTGTCGACTCTGGGCCACTACCAACTTTTCCTGGATGAACCTCACTTTCTCCATCAACTCCTTAGCATATCAGAGCCCTAAGGTCTCACCTCAAAAGCATCAAACCCTCCAATTGATGACCTACATATTCTTCCATACAAAGCTTCAAGAGGAGCTATGTCAATACTGAAGTCGTAGTTGTTTTTACATGTACACTCACACAAGGGTATATATTGGTCCCATTAACCACCAAAGCCTATCACACAAGCTCTAAATACATCTTTAAGTACTTAGATTATCCATTCTAACTGACCGTCGGTCTGTGGATGAAAAGTTGTACTTAGGTCCAACCTAGTACCTAATTCTTACTGAAACTTCTCCCAAAATTTGGAGGTAAACTGCATACCTCTATCTGACACTATGGAAACTAGCACCCTATGAATTCTCACAATCTCCTTCACATAGATCTTAGCCAACTTGGCTACATTATAGTCCACCCTTACTAAAATAAAGTGTGCAGACTTGGTCAAATGATCCATGATCACCCATATGGAGTCACACTTTCTTAGAGTCTTAGAAAGACCCATAACAATGTCCATGGTTATTATTTCCCACTTTTACTTCTCAATGGGAATTATCTGAAAAGTGCAACTAGGTTTTTGATGCGCATAGTTGACCTATTGACAATTTTTACACTTGATCACAAAATCCACAATGTATCGCTCGTGCTCATACTTGACGTATCATATTTAAAGGAAGACTCTTTACATGGAGGAATGGGAGAGCAATGAGAACTATATTTTTAAGAGGCTTGATAGGGTTTTGATGAACCAAAATTGGATAGGTATGTTTATGAATGTAGAGGTGGAGCATCTAGCCAGAACAGGTTCAAATCATGCACCACTGTTATTAACCTATGGGGGATAGACTACTTTGATTGCCATACCTTTCAAATTTTTAAAGTTCTGGATAGAATCTTCTAATTTCAAAGACATACTAAGGAAGAGTTGGAAGGCTAATGTAACTGATGATGTCATTATTAGTCTAAAGCATAAAAAGAAGAATACTGAACTGGATTTATTAAAATAAAGCAGAGAGAGGTTTGGGGACATTCAACCAATTGAAGATAAGGAAAGATATAGTGAGAATTAAAGAAGACCTGTTTGAAGAAAATCCAACTGCAAAAATTAGGATGGTGATACAATATGCACATGCTGAGTTAAAGAGATATTTGTATTATGAGGAGGAATACTGGAGACAAAAAATAGGTATCCAATGGTTTTCTAAGGGTGATAGAAATACTATATTTTTTCATTACTTGGTAAATGGAAGAAGAAAAAGGTTGAATATCAATAAAATTGGCAAAGTGATGGAGAATAGGCAGTGGAGCAGGAGGAAGTAGCAGTTGAAGCTTTACAATTTTATCACCATCAGTTTACTGCTGAAACTAATCCTAATATGGAATTGTCACTTCTTAGAAATATTTTTACTTGCATTACTGTGGAGGATAATCAGATGTTGAATGACATGCCAATAGATGCAGAGATTAAAAAAGTAGTGTTTGAATTAAATGGTGATAGTGCCAGTGGTCCTAATGGCTTCACTGGCCATTTTTATCAGGTATGTTGGGATATAGTTGGTGCTGACATTATTAAGGTGGTTAATAAATTCTTTGAGGGAGCTACAATTCAAAAATCAATTACCCACACTAATTTTGTCTTATTGCCTAAAAGAGAAAATGTTCAAATTTTCTCTGATTTAAGACTAATTAGTCTAAGTAATTTTTTGAACAAAGTGATTTCCAGGGTGATTCATAATAGGATGGAAATGATACATCCCAGAATTATATCACAGAATCAGTCAGGTTTTGTGAAGGGTAGAAGCATTACTGAGAATGTTCTTTTAGCACAAGAGATCATTGGAGCCATCAGAAAAAGGGGATAACCTACAAATGTAATAGTAAATCTAGACATGACTAAGGTATATGATAGGGTGGATTAGAGGTTCCTAATAAAGGTGCTTGAAAAAATGGGATTTAATAATCTCCTGGTTGACAAGATTTGGAGATTAGTGGCTAATAATTGGTATTCTATTCTTATTAATGGTCAGGCTCATGGTTTCTTTCACTCTACAGAGGGGTTAAGCAAGGATATCCTTTATCTTCTGCTCTTTTTATTATTGTTGTTGAGGTACTTTCTAGAGCCTTAAATGAGTTGTTTTTAGACAAGGAGTTTAAGGGTTTTGGGATGCCTAAATGGAGTGATAATATCAATCATCTAGAATATGCTAATGATACTATCATATTTTGTTCTTCTTAGAATAAAACTCTACATTTGGTGATGCAAACTTTAAAGGAGTATGAAAATCAGTCTGTGCAGAAAATAAACAGGGATAAAAGTTTTTTGTGTGTGTTTCACAAAACTGCAAGATTGATTGTTCAATACATTGAGGCTGTTACTGGTTTTAGTAAAGGTAGTTTCCTTTTAATGTATCTTGGATATACAATTGGACATGCTAGGAAAAGGAAAACTAACTTTACTAAATTAGTGCATATGGTACAAAATAAGCTTCAAGCATGGAAAGTAAGTTGTTGTCTTTTAGTGGTAAACATGTTTTGATTAACAATGTTTTGCAAAGCATTCCAATATACTTATTGTCTGCTATTATACCTCCCCAAGTGTGTTATTCCTGATTTGTATAGAGTGTTTTCATGGTTTCTATGAAATTTTAAGAAGGAAAGGAGGAATAAAGACTGGGTAGCCTAGTCTGATGTCTGTTGTCCAAAGAATGAAGATTGGTTAGGCTTTAGATCCTTGTTTGATATTTCTAAAGCTCTTTATGCTAAGTTGCGGTGGAACTTCAGTACCAAAAAGTCTCTATGGGCTAACTTCATGAGGATTAAGTATTATAAGAGGTTTAGACCCCAAATTATAGAATGGAAAGGGGGTTCACAAACTTGCAAGTATATGCTTGAAGAAAGGAATTATTTTGATCAAGATATTGGTGGAGCCTAGATGTGGTAGTACTAGCACTTGGTATGATAATTGGACTCAACTAGGTATTTTACATTATGTACTTCCTATTATTAATGTGATGCAGGATGGTGTGGAGGATGTCAAGTTATTGACGCTAGAAGACAACTGGAATGTACCACTTTTGAACCAATTAGTAACTGAAGAAGTAGTGATACATATTATTGACAAAATTAGGGTGGAGCAAGATGTAGAAGGTTGGGATAAACCATGGTGGAGACTCACTAGTAGTGGAAAATTCACTATTTCAAGTACATGGAATATGGTGAGAGAAGAAAAAGACAAGCATGAATTTTTCAAGCACATCTGGGTAAAAGTACTGCCATTTAAAATTGCCTTATTATTTTGGAGGGTGTGCAAAAAAAGAATTCCTATAGGAGAGGTACTGTTGAAGATGAGGGTGGTGGAAAATGTGACTTGTTGTAGCTACAATTCAGCATCTTTGGAAACTTTTGAACACTTATTTTATGAGTGTTCAGATACGAAGATGGTGTGGCACAGCTTAGCTACTGCAACTGGGGTTTATGGACCATTCATCCAATTGAGAAACAACATATTTAAATGGTGGCAGGCTGATTGTGCTCCTAAATTAAAGCCCATTTTTAAAATCATACCTGCTATGGTGATTTGACATATATGGAAGAGAAGAAATGTGATATATCATGAAGGAAAGATGTCTGTACAGTGCTTGATGGTTGTAATTAATATAAATATTTATTTATTTATAGTAATACTTATCCTTGTCTAAGGAACGTCCCTAAAAGTTTGCCTTTGATTGTTCAATATTTGGAGAAGTATACCCCCTTGTCAATTACAAAGGTGGTTAGATGGAATGTACCTAGTAGGGGAGGATTCAAATGCAACTCTTATGGATCATGTAAAGACAATCCTGGACCTATATCTAGTGGCTTTTGTGTGAGGAATGACATGGGAGATTTTGTCTATGCAGAATCAAGATTAACAGGGAAGGGTACAGTGATTGAAGCAAAAATCATAGCACTAAGAAATGGATTAGAATATTGTGTTGCTAACAACCTATTACCTCTAGTGCTACCAAAAAATTCACTCTATCTTAAGAAAGTTTTAGACAAGGTCTGGGAAATCCCTTAGAACATTTCGATGGAGATGCAACGAATTAATCATACATGGAAAAAATTTCCTAATTTGGTGGAGGTTGCACATATTCTAATAAAAGGGAATACGGTCGCAGATTACTTTGCTAACTTTATTTTTTATTTTGTAGGTACAAGTTATATTCAGTTTACTAATATTCAATAGGTACCTAAGGAAGGAAGAGTGATACTAAGCATGGATAAGAGGCAAATTCCAAATTTGTGTGCAAGAAAATATCCAAATAAGGATTTTCAGTCAGCACAATAAGCCACAGTTGTAGAAATCACATAGAACTATAGAGTCAACATTTAATTCAAAAACAAGATTGAAAGGCTTGAATCGAGAGGATTAGTAACATACCAGTAGTTCCAGAAGATTGTAGAAGATAGAAACTCATAGATCTAATAGAAGTCATCCCTGAATAGTGGTATTAGCTACTGTGGAGCTCAATCTGTTAAGCGATGGTTTTTAAGATCTTTATGACTTTTCACGAGAAGATAAGAGGTAAATAGAAGGTTGCACTCATCGATTTAGGTTCACGATGGTTTAAGAAGCTTTGTTGAAGGAGACTTCAAGGAGATAGAGTCATGGCACTTGTAAGAGTTTTAAGCATCTACAGTGACTTCTACTTGAGCATGCTTTGATAAAACTAGAGATGACATGAATCAGAGATGCCAGCTAAACATTGACTGTACTTCCACCATTTTCATTGGAGCTCCATAGGCATGCGATGAGCTGAAATGAAAAAGGTGGAGCTACTTCTCTATTTTGGTCAATTTGTCTGACAGGTTTTGTTGTATTTTTGGTTTTATTTATTTGCTTTAGATTTATGAGTCTGGGCCACTTTTAGGCCTAGACCATTTTTTTGTGTACATAATTGTTTTTTGTTTCAATAAAAGGCCATTTGGCCCGCTTTAATTAAACTTAAAAAATTCTACGCCACTAATAGTGTTGTCTCAAGTCTTAATACATTTTTGTTGCACCCAGATATGTAAAGTACTTTGAATTTTGGGCCTCTGTAATAATGTTAGAAATCAAGTTGCCCACACGAAGCACACACACACGCCCCTGAATCCTCAACTCTCCCTCTTCATCAAGAATGGCCTCTTCGGCCTCACCTTATAACACTTTTTCTCTAAGGTTGTAAAACTTCTTATCTTCGAACTACCTATCCTTAATCTTATCAAAGAAGGTAAACTTAGCCTCAGCATGAGATAATAGTCCTTCTTTTCTAGTCACCTGAGCCCTCATACAACCGTTAGTCAGAGTTTGTACCTCTCTAGTCAAAGTGCATCTCGACACCTCCAACCATGCCAAAGTTCCCATGCTTGCTGGCTTGTGGCTCAACGCATCTTCCACCATATTAAGATGTCATAATCTTTGATCAAATCTATCCACCTTCTCTGCCTCAAGTTTATATCTCGTTGAGGAAACACATGCCACAAACTATAGTGGTCTGTGAGCATCTCACACTTTACCCTATAGAGGTAGTGTCTCCAAATTTTCAAAGCAAAAAATCCCTGCTGTCAATTCCAAATTATGGTGGGATAGTTCTCCTCATACAAATTTAGCTTCCTCAAAGCATAAGCAATTACATTCTGACCCTATACCAAAACAGCACCGAAACTAGATCATGAAGCATCAAAATACACAATGAAATCCTTACCTTCAATAGGCAAGGTATGAATAGGAGTTGAAGTTAGCAAGGTCTTCAGCTTTTGAAAGCTCTCTTCACACTTATAATCCCATACAAAAGGTACTTCTTTCTGAGTTAGGCGAGTCATATGTGAAGCAATGGCGGCAAACCCTTTCACAAACAAACAATAATAGCTAGTGGCCCCATAAATTTATGAACTTCTATCACATTGGTTGGTCTGGCCCAATTTTTAACAGCTTCCACCTTCTGCGGTTCTATCATAAACCTTTCCTTAGATACATATACCCCAAAAAATACACTAAAGACAACCAGAATTCACACTCGAATACTTAGCATAAAGTTGCTTCTCCTTAAGCAACCCCAACACTGTACGCAAGTGAGTTTCATATTCCTCCTTACTCTTTGAGTAAACCAGAATATCATTAATGTAAACAATAATAAACAAATCCAAAAATGGCTTAAATACTCCATTCATCAAGCTCATAAATGCAGTTGGGGCATTGGTCAAACTAAAGGACATAACTAGGAACTCATAATGTTCATAACGAGTCCGAAAGGTAGTCTATGGAATGTCCTCAGCCTAAATCTTAATATGATGGTAACCTAACCTCAAATCAAACTTTGAGAATACCACGACTCACTGCAACTAGTCAAATAGATCATCTATCCTAGGCAAAGGATACTTGTTATGAATTGTCACCTTATTCAACTGCTAGTAGTCTATGCATATCCATAACTACCATCTTTATTTTTCACAAAAAGCATAGAAGAACCCTAAGACAAAATGCTCAGACAAATAAAACCCATCCCTAATAACTCTTGCAACTAGGATTTCAATTCTCTTAACTCTGGCGGTGCCATCCAATAAAGAGGGAGAGATATAGGATAGGTTTCTAGCTCTAAGTCTATACAGAAGTCAGACTCACGGTCAGGAGGCAGACGGAGAGGTTATCTGAGAACACCTCTAAGAATTCACACACTATTTAAACAGAAGAAATAGTAGGAACTGCTGAACTATTATCTCGAACATGAGCTATAAACACCCTACACCCTCGCTTAACTAACTTCTGGGCATGAATAGTAGACACAATTCTCAAAGGAGTAGGCTTAAGAGTGCCTTTACACTCCAACCTTTACATCCCATGCATAGATACAATGATAGTCTTAGCATAACAATCAAGAATAGCATGATGAAGAGACAACAAGACATTGAAATGGTATACTCTTCTGTCATCCACAACTCTATGCCTGATCTCCTGTGCAATCAGTCTCGCGAAATTAATCTCATATCCCTCCATGATGCTTGCAGCCAAGGTGGCTTGATTAGGAGTCAATAAATTATCACCTGTTGTAGGTCCCAACCGATGTCTCACTAATGACCACCAAGACTTGGCGGTAAAACTCAATGTGACCTTATTAATCTGTGACTCACCACCAGCTATCCAATCAACTTCTTCTTATTATGGAGCAATGATATTTGCCATCTATCTGTAATGTATCATTTTATCTTTGATGCCAATATACTTTAGTTTTACCTTCTTCATCTCATCTACCCTATAATCAAACTCTTTTGTGTTAGTCGGAGGCTCAAAATCCCAACCATGAAGAAAGCATAAAATTATGCACTTCAAAATATACACATATGTACCTCGTACTAACATGAAGGGAAGTGCCAGAAAACCTTCCATAAAAACACTGTGGAGCCTACACCTTGAGTGTGGCTTGATAAGCTGTATAGAATTCTTGAACCAGTTTGGGACTAAATCTGACAGAATGCTCAGTCATCCAAACAAACCTGTATTTGTTGAACAATTATTCAAAGTGAAGAATCTCAGACATACCCGTGGGCACAAGTCTTAGCTTCTCATAAAAACTCCATTGTGGTCTCCCTTTATCAGTCAATGCCAAGTCTCTATCGTAAATCTACTGCATACCTGGGATGCACTATCTATCAACCTGTTGTACCATCTAACCCTGTGGATCAACTGCCGGTGGTACAAGACTATCTGCTTGGTCTTATTAGCATTATCATTTGACTTCCAAGAATTGGACTCAGTTCTTTCTCCAACCTTTAAGGGACGGTCGGCTGAGGTCCCTTCTTCATTACTGGACTCACTCTCATCATCTACTTTCTCATCTTTTAAATTCCCTCTCTCTTCATATTGGGGAGTTCTTTTAGGTGATGAGGTAATATTCAAAGGTAGAGTAACCCCCAGGTTTTTCATCCTGGGTAACCTTAGACGTCGCTCAAGTGGAATCACAACTAGATACTCCTCCACTGAGCCACTGGGTCCTTCATTAATAGGTTCATCTATCAACTTTCGAGTAGATAGATCCTCAACATGGTTCATGGTGCGGATTTTTCTTACCCATTTTATTGTTCCCTTCTTTGCTCCATTTTTAGGTGTCATAGTACATGTGAAGGGTAACCATTAGTTCTCAAAATATCAAGAAACAAAAGACAAAAATATACGTCACTATCAGTCACAATGGGTCAGGCAACAAGTTAGTACCAGAGGGTATGACTCATTGGATGACTCATTGGGTCCAGATCCTGCAAATTGTCAAGTGTAGGTTCTCAAGATGACAGTTCAAGATAGGTCATTAGGTCACCCTACAACTCATCATGAGGCCTGTCCTGAGAGGATTTCCTAAACTTTAAATTTTAAGTTCCCCCATACTAGTGATCACGACTCATATGACGACTCGTTACCTTTGGGGATGAGTCATTTCATCAATAGTGAGAATTGTACTAAGGAAGTTTCCTCACCACATTTTTTTATTCCATATCAATTAACAAGTCATAGCAAGTCCAATTCTTACGATCACTATAATAGTATAAAGTACCAATTCCTCATGCTTAACCATTAACCCATGCTCCGGGGCTACTTAGACTTCACCCCGAAAATGCATTTAGAACAAGTTCTACCACATGCTACACATTACAACACTTACAATCAAATTATGACTCATGTTATACCTATCTTCCACTAATATTATGAGTAATAAGGTGTTGAGTTCATACAAACCCACTTTTCTTTTCAAACAAATTCATCTAGGGTTACATAGATGCAAAAAAAAAAAAAATAATAAGAACACCTATAGATGAATATACTCAAATAAATAGAAATTAATTTAACTTACATGGAATTTGATTTTGATTCTTGAAGGAAAAACGAACTTGGAAGACAATCACTTGATTTTTACTTGAAGCAAACAAGCACAGTGAATGGATAATGAAGAATTTGTGTAGGGTGGATGATGAATTAATGGAGAAAGTGTATAAGTTGTATCGGTTTTTTGTGGAGGGAGTTATGGCTTTTCAAATCATGGGAGAAAAACAAATCGGGAGGCGATTTAGGTTTTAATTCGAGCAAATCGGCTCGATCGGATCGGGTCTTTTTATTAACGACACTGACCCAGTGACCACGACTGACCTGACATTTCATCATTATAGGTGACGACTCATCACCAACTCCCATTCAGTACAAGTTTAGAATACTTACTTGGCCTCTCATCTCAGTTCCCAGAAGAGACATGACGACTCATCAAGAGGAGGGCCGACTCCTTCTGAGTCATCATGAGACTCTTGAGGTGATTATCTGGAATGACCATAGAGAGAGGGGGTTTGGAGGGGCTATATAAGGCTGAAATTCAGCTCCTTTTTTACACAACACACTTGTAAAAATCAGATTTTCAATCAAATACTTTCTCCTCTCTCAAACCCTACCCGCCCTAATTTTCTCTAAGGATTTTTGGACAAATCTTCCACTTGCAAGCCTTGGTAAGTGTTCACCCTCATAGATTAATATATTATATGCATAATAGGTTGTTTATATCATGTTGGTTATGTTTAAAAAGTGTTGAGCAGTTGACTTGTTGTGAAACAGTCCACTTTTGCTTAGTCGTTAAAGGATTTGCCTTCTATGTGGTTTTAACTTGAAAGGGGACTTAAGGTATTGAAGTAATTGAATTATATGGATTACATTTCAGTATATTTAAGTGTGGTTCTGTCCCTAATTCGCTACTCCTTGTGTATGACTTGTGGAAATGTTTATATGTAATTGTGCATGGAACGTGTGGTGTAGTGGAAAGAGAATATTTTCTTGTGATGTTGATGCAAATTTTGAAAACCATTGTGGACTGTTTTTGGTGTGTTATTGTTAAAGGTATTTAGGTGACTTGATGGAATAAATATGTGACGTGGTATTGAGGTGGAAATGTAAAGTATAAATTTGGTGTGAAATCCTATTGATTTGTGATACCTATGTTGATGTGTGGACTGTTTTGGTATTGTTGGTGTTGTGAGGCAGTAAATTGTATTGTATGAGGGTGGAATGAAGTTATATGGCAGTATAAAGGAAGGTGGAATGAAATACCATGTGTTTGGGATGTTGGATAGTTTTTACTTCCAGCCGTCAAGTAGCTAATTATTGCCTTGTGAATTTGTAATGTAATTGGCTTTTAATGTGAGCTCCATTATGTATTCATATTGTAGAGTAAAGATTTAAGGAATAGCTGGATTGTTGTAGTCACATGTTGGAAATATAAGGTATGTAAGGTTACTTTTTTTCGTATCCTTTGGCCGCACCTATTGTTCACATCGTTACCAAACTTGTTTCCACTCCGAAATTTTTTAAAGTATCTCATTTTAGGTTTGTTAGCAATTGTTATTTACGTGTCTCTTATTTGTTGACTATTGTTCCAAAGCTTCAATAATGTTATGACCACCGATGTAACAATCTCACAAAAATTAAAGAAATGAAGTAATGCATATTTAGTTAAGTACGGGTGGTAGCTCTGGGGGAGAAAGCCTGGCTCGAGCCGATCCCGATGGATTATTGGCTACAGGGGGCAGCTCTGGGGGTGAAAACCCAGCTCGAGCCAAACCTAATTTATTGATTTATGGGTGGCAGCTCTAGGGGCATAAGCCTAGCTCGAGCCTATCCCAATGTTACTTACCACTGATCAGTTGGTCCCGGGCATTGTATGATGTATATTAATGTGAAGGTAAAAGGAAAGAAATGTATGTAATGTACATGGTTCCACATATACAGTATGGTGGTATTTCAGTATTATCTATTCACTTGTATTTGATTCCATTTGAGTTCTTATATTTCATGCAGTTACTTATAGCCTTACATACTCAGTACATTCTTTCGTACTGATGTCCCTAGGGGGACCTGCCTTACTTGCTTCAGCCACAGGAGCTATTAGACCTTCACAGTAGGGTACGGGTCATCTGCAGGCTATTGGTGAGCTCCAGGCTAATTCGGGGCTTTTCGAGTCATTTGGTACTGTGTAGCAATTGTATAAGGCAGGGACTTATCCCGACCTTAGTCATGGTTATATATCTTTTAGAGGCTTTGTAGACATTGTAAAGTCAAACGTAGAAGTGTCTTACCTTTTAGACGTTGTGGCCCCAACGGCCAAGTCTCGTATCTGTTTTGAACATCTTTACATGACTTTCGTCATCGATATATTATATTTGCATGTGGCAGAACTTTTGTTCACTTAATGGCATGTATATGAATGTACTCAGTCATAGGTTGGTTCTCTCGGGCCATTACGGCTACGGGTGTCTGTCCGGCCCAATGGGATTTGAGGTGAGACAAAAGTGGTATCAGAGCGGGTCGTCCTAGGGTATCTACAAAGCCGTGTCTGAGTAGAGTCTTACTTATTGATGTGTTGTGCACCACATATATATGTAAGAGGCTATGGGATATTTAGGAGTTGTCTTTTTTCTTCATTTCTTAGATCGTACAATAGAGCCAAAGTTGTTGGTGGAGTCATATTTAACCACTGAATTTGTTTTATGTTTTTGTTTCCTCAGTAGAGCAAAATGTCGATTACAAGAAGAGGTAGGGGTAAAGGTAAGAAGGGAGACATGGCTGCTGAAGCAGGAACCAGTAAATCACCACCTGAATGAGTTAATCAAGGTGAAGCTGAAAATGAGTTTGCATCGTGGGTTTCTTCAACTCTTCCACCTCCCGAAGAGCCAAGAAGGAGAGGAGCACCCCCAGAACCACCTGTTAATGCTACTGAGTAGGATTTAAGGAATGCAGTGCAAATGTTGACTCGTATAGTTGCTGTACAAAATCAAGGACAAGCTGGTCCAACTACAAGTAATGACGGTGCGGATAGGGCAGCTAGTCGGCGGACACAGGATTTTTTTAAATTAGACCCTCCCACATTCACCGGGTCAGAGCTTAATGAAGACCCACAAGACTTCATGGACCAAATTCAAAGGGCTTTAGATGTTATGCATATATATGGTATAGAAATAGTTGAGCTTGCACCATATAGATTAAAAGGAGAGGCTATATTATGGTATGAAGATTGGAAACGATCTAGGGGTATGGGTGCACTTCCAGCTAGTTGGGAAGAATTCAAAGCGGCATTCCTTGATCATTACCTTCCACATGAGATCTGAGAGTCTCGTACAGACCAGTTCTTAAATCTTTGTCAAGGTAATATGAGCGTCAGAGAGCACAGTCTTTGATTTAACTCTTTGTCCTGGTACGCTCCTAACGTAGTAGCCACTATGGACGATAGAGTTCATCAGTATGTGGATAGATTGGATCCATATTTGTTAGGGATTGTACTATTGCTGCTTTGAATAAAGACATGGATATAGCCAGGATATAAGATTTTGCACAGAAGATGGAGGATCAGAGGCAAAGGAGAAGAATGCAAGAATTTGAAAGAGGACCGTCAAAGAGGGCTAAACCTATGGGACACTTCATGGCGTCCCAAGGAGAATTTAGGCCTCGGGTTTTTAATAGACCACCTAGACCATCATTTTCTTATTCTACAGCAGGTACTCCATCCTAATTTTGAGGGTTTAGAGGAAGTCAAGTTGGGCAAAGTAGTGGGATTCAAGGTTCACAGACAATAGGGTATCAAGAACAAGGAAGAATGAGCTAATCGAGGTTTTCTCATCAGTTGTGTTAGCACTGCAGAAAGATTCATTTAGGTGCATGTTGGCTTGGGATAGATGCTTGTTTTTGGTGTGGAATGTCGGGGCACATAATGAGAGAGTGCCCACGAAGGGGCACGGGTAGTACGGCGCGACCTACTGGATCAGACATTGCATCATTCTCATCGGGTGTACAGCCTACTGGGCATGGTAGAGGTGTTTGAGGAGTAGCTAATTCTAGTAGAGTCCAGAACCGTACCTATGCTTTAGCGGATCGGCAGAATTTGGAGGCTTCTTCTGATGTGGTTACAGGTACATTATCCATCTTTTCACATAATGTATATGCATTGATTGATCCAGGCTCTACCCTATCATATCTCACTCCATTGATTGCTGAAAAATTCGAAAGAACACCGAAATTACTAGTCAAACCATTTGAAGTATCTACACCAGTTGGTGAATCTATTATAGCTAAAAGAGTCTGTCGTAATTGTATAGTAACTGTTTGTGATCATGATACATTGGTTGATCTTATTGAGATGGAAATCGTAGATTTTGATGTTATAATGGGTATAGATTGGTTAGCTTCTTATTATGCCACGGTAGATTGCCGAGCTAAGAAGGTACATTTCCATTTTCCGCAAAAGACCGTCCTTGAATGGAGGGGTAATGTTGGAGCACCGAGAGGTAAATTTATTTCTTATCTTAAGGCAAATAAAATGATATCCAAGGGGTACATATGCCATCTAGTAAGAGTGCAAGATACCAATGTGAAGCCATCAACTCTTTAATCAGTTCCAGTGACAAATGAATTCCTTGATGTATTTCCTGAAGATCTTCCACGTTTGCCTCCAGAATGGGAAGTAGAGTTTGGTATTGATGTGATTCCAGGTACTCAGCCTATCTCTATTCCTCTGTATAGAATGGCCCCGGCAGAGTTACGAGAATTGAAGGAGCAATTAAAAGACTTGTTGGACAAGGGATTCATAAGGCCTAGTATGTCCCCTTGGGGTGCACTAGTGTTATTTGTATGAAATAAAGATGGCACGTTGAGAATGTGTATTGATTATCGGCAACTAAATAAGCTAACAGTCAAGAACAAATACCCCCTCCCCAGAATTGATGATTTGTTTGATCAATTATAGGGTGCCAAATACTTCTCAAAGATTGACTTGAGATTGGGTTATCATCAATTAAAGGTTAGAGAAAAAGATATACCCAAGACATCTTTCCGAACACGGTATGGTCATTATGAGTTTTTAGTTATGTCATTTGGGATAACAAATGCACCAGCAGTTTTTATGGATTTGATGAATAGGGTGTTCAAGCCATTTTTAGATGTGTTCGTGACAGTGTTTATAGATTATATTTTGGCTTATTCAAGATCAAAAGAAGACCATGCTAATCACTTACGGTAGGTGTTACAGATTCTTCATGATCGTAAGTTATATGCAAAGTTCTCTAAATGTGAATTTTGGTTAAAATCCGTAGCATTCTTGGGTCATATTATGTCGTATGAAGGAATAAGGGTTGATACTCAAAAGATAGAAGCTATGAAGAATTGGTCAAGACCTACAACGGCTATAGAGATTCGTAGTTTTCTCGGGTTGGCAGGTTATTATAGAAGATTTGTTGAAGGGTTTTCTTCCATTTCGGCACCTTTAACAAAGATAACACACAAGGCGACCAAGTTTCAGTGGAATGATGCATGTGAGAAGAGTTTCTAAGATCTGAAGGATAAGTTGACTTCTTCACCTGTATTGGTACTTCCAGAAGGCACAGAAGGGTATGCAGTATATTGTGATTCTTTAGGAGTTGGCTTAAGATGTGTATTGATGTAGCACGGTAATGTAATAGCTTATGCCTCAAGACAGTTGCGACCACATGAGAGAAATTATCCAACACATGATCTTAAGCTAGCAGCTGTGATATTTGCTTTAAAGCTATGGTTCCACTACTTGTATGGGGTTCACATTGACATATATACCAACCATAAGAGTTTGCAATATATCTTTAAGCAGAAGGA
The DNA here is from genome assembly GCA_031232105.1 of Capsicum rhomboideum. Taxonomy (NCBI): domain Eukaryota; kingdom Viridiplantae; phylum Streptophyta; class Magnoliopsida; order Solanales; family Solanaceae; genus Capsicum; species Capsicum rhomboideum. Next base: position 49,201,859 of record CP124710.1, read on the forward strand.
CCTTAATCTGAGGCAGCGGAGGTGGCTTGAACTATTAAAAGATTATGACATTGATATTTTATATCATCCAGGGAAAGCCAATGTGGTAGCCGATACATTAAGCCACAAAGCAATAGGAAGCATTGATGGCCAGCTCATGGAAAAGCAAGGTATAGTCAAGGATCTACATCAACTAGCCAGCTTGGGGGTTCGTCTTCTTGAAACTCTAAATGAAGAAATTATGGTGCAAAATGCGGCAGAATCTTCATTAGTAGCTGAAGTGAAGGAAAAACAGTATGCAGATCCTATTTTATTGCAGCTGAAGGGGAATGTACAACAAGGTTTGACAAAGGCATTTGATCTTATGCAAGAGGGAGTGCTTCAGTGCTAAAGTAGATTGTGTGTACCTGAAATAGATGAGCTAAAGAGACGGATTATCACAGAGGCACATCATTCACGGTATTCTATTCATCCGGGATCCACCAAAATGTATAATGATTCAAAAGAAATGTATTGGTAGGGTAATATGAAGAAGAACATTGCAGAATTCGCAGCCCAATGTCCAAATTGTCAACAAGTAAAAGTAGAGCATCAGAATCCTAGAGGTTATATGCAATGTATGGATCTTCCAGTTTAGAAGTGGGACATGATTAATATGGATTTCATCACTAGTTTGCCTCATACATTTCAGAAATTTGATTCCATATGGGTGATAGTTGATAGACTTACCAAATTAGCACACTTCCTACCGGTTAAGACTACTTACACAGCTGAAGAGTATGAGAGATTGTATATTAAAGAGATAGTTCGATTGTACAGAATTCCAATTTCTACTACAAATTTTTGGAAGTCTTTTTAGAAGATTTTGGGTACACAAGTAAATTTAAGTACAGCTTTTCACCCTCAGACGGATGGACAGGCAGAGCATACCATACAAAAACTTGAAGATATGCTACGAGCTTGTGTGTTGGACTTTAAAGATAGTTGGGATGATCATTTATCTCTTATTAAATTTGCCTACAATAATAGCTATCATTCAAGTATCAAGATGGCGCCTTATGAAGCCTTATACGGGAGAAAATGTAGGTCACCGATTAGGTGGTTTGAAGCAGGTGAGACTGTTTTATTTGGACCAGATCTTATTCATCAAACTATGGAGAAGGTTAAGGTGATACAACAGCGGCTACAAATGGCCCAAAGTTGGCACAAGTCAAATGCCGATGTTAGAAAAAGGGGGCTAGAATTTTCCATAGGTGATTGGGTATTCTTAAAAGTGTCACCAACGAAAGGGGTAATGAGATTTGGGAAGAAGGGAAAGCTGAGTCTAAGTTATATAGGGCTGTATAAGATTGTCCGAAGATTTGGTCAAGTTGTGTATGAATTATAACTAGCCCAAGAACTCTCCACAGTTCATCCAGTGTTTCATGTTTCAATACTTCGGAAGTGCATAGGAGATCCATCTCATATTACTCCCATTGAAGATGTACAAGTTACATAAGATCTCACCTATGAAGAAGTACCTATTGCTATTCTGGATCGACAAGTTAAGAGGTTAAGAAATAAAGAAGTAGCTTCTGTAAAAGTTCTTTGGAAAAATTAGCAAGTAGAAGAAATCACATGGGAAACCGAGGAAATGATGAAGTCTAAGTACCCGCATTTATTTCAAATTGAAGAGAAAGTTCAAGATGCAGAATTGTAGCAATAACAAGTAAGTATATATAAGTATTATGTGTATGTGATAATATGAAGAATGAACTTAGACTTGAACTTTTTTAGATTGGATAATGTTACTAACATTCAAGGATGAATGTTCCTAAGGGGGGGAAGGATGTAACACCTCGTACATTTCCGAACTTATTTGACTACCTTAACATTTATGGAATTATTTAAACTTGAGATAGTTGGTGTATTACGCACTAAATTTATTGGGCTGAATTAATATTATGCTAATGGGCTCAATTGAGGCCCAAAATTAAGTAAATAAGACATGGGCCCAAAAGGAGATGATCCATTTAAAAATGGACCAATTAAACACATCATCTACTTGGACTTTTGACCAAATAATTGGCTAAGGATGACCATAGAGAGAGGCGGTTTGGAGAGGCTATATAAGGCTGAAATTCAGCTCAGTTTTTTACACAACACACTTGTAAAAATCAGCTTTTCAATCAAATACTTTCTCCTCTCTCAAACCCTAGCCGCCCTAATTTTCTCTAAGAATTTTTGGACAAATCTTCCACTTGCAAGCCTTGGTAAGTGTTTACCCTTATAGATTAATATATTATATGCATAAGAGGTTGTGTCTATCATGTTGGTTATGTTTAAAAAGTGTTGAGCAGTCCACTTATTGTGAAGTTTCCTTACCATATTTTTTTATTCCATATCAATTAACAAGTAATAGCAAGACCAATTCTTATGATCACTATAATAGTATAAAGTACCAATTCCTCATGCTTAACCATTAACCCATGCTCCGGGGCTACTTAGACTTCACCCCGAAAATGCATTTAGAACAAGCTCTACCACATGCTACACATTACAACACTTACAATCAAATTATGACTCATGTTATACCTATCTTCCACTAATATTATGAGTAATCAAGTGTTGAGTTCATACAAACCCACTTTTCTTTTCAAGCAAACTCATCTAGGGTTACATAGATGCAAAAAAAAAAATAAGAAAACCCATAGATGAATATACTCAAAGAAATAGAAATTAATTTAACTTACGTGGAATTTGATTTTGATTCTTGAAGGAAAAACGAACTTGGAAAACAATCACTTGATTTTTACTTGAAGCAAACAAGCACAGTAATGGATAATGAAGAATTTGTGTAGGGTGGATTATGAATTAATGGAGAAAGTGTATAAGTTGTATCAGTTTTTTGTGGAGGGAGTTATGGCTTTTCAAATCATGGGAGAAAAACAAAGCGGGTGGCGATTTAGGTTTTAATTCGAGCAAATCGGCTCGATCGGGTCTGGTCTTTTTATTAACGACACTGACACAGTGACCACGACTGACCTGAAATTTCATCATTATAGGTGACGACTCATCACCAACTCCCATTCAGTACAAGTTTAGAATACTTACTTGGCCTCTCATCTCAGTTCCCAGAAGAGACATGACGACTCATCAAGAGGAGGGCCGACTCCTTCTGAGTCGTCATGAGACTCATGAGGTGATTATCTGGAACCTAACTTACCCATATCTAGGCCGCAGGACTGGTCATGATGAGTCATCATGATACCCAATAGCTCATTTTGACTCATTCTAAAAGTCGTGAGATGGAGTTCCTACAATCTTGTAAGTTCAAATATTTTAACTCCATTGGTGAAGCATGACCTCACGAGTCATTTCCACTGATAATGACTCATCATGAGACTCGTGAGGTATTTTACCAAGTGACTCATAACCACTATTCAACTAAACATGCTCCCTTGACTCATTTTTGGAATTTATCAACTTCACCAATCTATCCTAGTTCACATGCCCTAACAAGAAAGAAAGTCCCAAAACTCACAATATTTACAACTCTTATACAAAGGACAAATTCACAAAAACTCACACTCAACAAAGAATTTCCAATGAAAACAAATACCATACCTTAGGTTTAACCTTATTTTCAATCGCCACTAACTCAAAAGCATTGGTTGGGGATCTCGAAGGACTTTTTCTAGCTTGTAATGTAGGCTTAGGGTAGGGTAGAATAAGCATTTAGGATAAAAGTGACTACACCCTCCTTGAAATATACACAACACTTTTTAATTCAAACTTTAATCATTTGCCTCTTCATTTCCATACAACACAAGTGCCTTTCTTTTTCATTCTAGTTTACCCACTTATTGACAACTTTCTCTTTTTCTTTTACTTTCTCATTTTCTTTTATCTTTTTATTTTTCTCTCATTTTATTCAATTATCGATTTGTTCTTAAGGCACTCATGTACAAAACCACGATGCATGATCACCTCTTTCAAGTTCCACCACCCCCCAACTTAGGCTTTTAGCCTCATTTTGGAATTTTCAAGTTCAAGGAGGGTAGGGTTCAAGAGAGTGAATATTTCAAAAAGGGTTCAAGTTTTTTAATGTAGTTGCCAAAGAAAGAATATTAAGCTCAAATGCGGTAACTAGTGATAACATTTATGCATGGGTGGGATTTTAAGGCTAGAGAGGATTTCAAAAATCACAAAGAAGGTCTAAGATCATTTCTCCAACCAAACACAAATAAAACTAGCAATGAAAGACCAACCAGGCAAGTTCTAGATGACACACATAATACAACACCCCATACATTTCCGAACTTATTTGAATATCTTAACATTTATGGAATTATTTAAACTTGAGATAGTTGGTGTATTACCCACTAAATTTATTGGGATGAATTAATATTATGATAATGGGCTCAATTGAGGCCCAAAATTAAGTAAATAAGACATGGGCCCAAAAGGAGATGATCCATTTAAAAATGGACCAAGTATAGAGAGAGGCAGTTTGGAGGGGCTATATAAGGTTGAAATTTAGCACATTTGTTTACACAACACACTTGTAAAAATCAGATTTTCAATCAAATACTTTCTCCTCTCTCAAACCCTAGCCGCCCTAATTTTCTCTAAGGATTTTTGGACAAATCTTCCACTTGCAAGCCTTGGTAAGTGTTTACCCTTATATATTAATATATTATATGCATAATAGGTTGTGTATATCATGTTGGTTATGTTTAATAAGTGTTGAGCAGTCCACTTATTGTGAAACAGACCACTTTTGCTTAGTCGCTAAAGGATTTGACTTCTATATGGTTTAAACTTGAAAGGGGACTTAAGGTCTTGAAGGAATTGAATTAGATGGCTGAAATTTCAGTATGTTTAAGTGTGTTTCTATCCCTAATTTGTTACTCTTTGTGTATGACTTGTGGAAATGTTTATACGTAATTGTGCATGGAACGTGTGGTGTAGTGGAAAGAGAATATTTTCTTGTGATGTTGATGCAAATTTTGAAAACCCATTGTGGAATGTTTTTGGTGTGTTATTGTGAAATTTATTTATGTGACTTGATGGAATAAATATGTGATGTGGTATTGAGGTGGCAATGTAAAGTATAAACTTGGTGTGAAATCCTATCGATTTATGATGCCTATGTTGATGTGTGGACTATTTTGGTATTGTTGGTGTTATGAGGTAGTAAATTGTATTGTAGGAGGGTGGAATGAAGTTATATGGCAGTATAAAGGAAGGTGGAGTGATATACCATGTGTTTGGGATGTTGGATAGTTTTTACTTCCCGCCGTCAAGTAGCTAATTATCGCCTTGTGAACTTGTAATGTAATTCGCTTTTAATGTGAGCTCCATTATGTATTCATATTATAGAGTAAAGATTTATGGAAGATCATGATTGTTGTAGTCACATATTGGAAAGATAAGGTATGTAAGGTTACTCTTTTCCATATCCTTTGGCCGCACCTATTGTTCACATCGTTACCAAACTTGTTTCCACTCCGAAATGTTTTAAAGTATCTCATTTCAGGTTTGTTAGCAATTTTTATTTACGTGTCTCTTATTTTTTGACTATTGTTCCAAAGCTTCAATAATGCTATGACCACCGATGTAACAATCTCACAAAAATTTAAGATATGAAGTAATGCATATTTGGTTGGGTACGGGTGGTAGCTCTGGGGGAGAAAGCCTAGCTTGAGCCGATCCCGATGGATTATTGGATACAGGGGGAAGCTCTGGGGGTGAAAACCTAGCTCGAACCGAACCAGATTTATTGATTTATGGGTGGCAGCTCTGGGGGCATAAGCCTAGCTTGAGCCGATCCCAATGTTACTTACCACTGATTAGTTTGTCCCTGGCATTGGATGATGTATATTGATGTAAAGGTAAAAGGAAAGAAATGAATGTAATGTACATGGTTCCATAGATACAGTACGGTGTTATTTCAGTATTATCTATTCACTTGTATTTGATTCCATTCAAGTTACAATATTTCATATAGTTATTTATAGCCTTACATACTCAGTACATTCTTTCGTACTGACATCTCTTGGGGGACCTGCCTTACTTTCTGTAGGAACAGGAGCTAGTAGACCTTTACAGTAAGGTACGGGTCATCTGCAGGCTATTGGTGAGCTCCAGGTTAATTTGGGGCTTTCCGAGTCATTTGTATATATTTTTGGTACTGTGCAGCAGTTGTATAAGGCGGTGACTTGTCCCGACCTTAGTCATGGTTATTTTAACACCTTGTACACTTAAGATCCTACTTGACAACTTTGAACCATGTTTACTTAGGTTTCGAGAGCCATAAGTATGCATTTTGTAGAGTTATTGATGGAACATTTGGTATTGTGCTAGTAAATGTGACTAGACCCTTGTAGGAGCTGTTTGTGACTTTTTGGCGCAATTGTGGGGTGAAAAGTGAGGTTTGAAGGACTTCCAAGCAAAGGATATTAAAGCTAAGAGGAAAGCAAAAGATTTGGACTTGAAAGATCCAACCAAATCCACAAACAAAAGTCGAAAACACATTTTTGGGGTGGGGCGGGTCCAGGGGAGTGCCAGGCCACTCTTGGATGAAATTTTTGTGGCAAAGGCAGCAGAGGGGCGCTCCTGGGGGTGTTCCAGGCCACTAATGTGCACCTGCTCAGGTGCTGAAATTTTTCGAAGTCCCAAGGGCGCCCGGGAGCGTGCTAGGGTGCTTTTTGTCGAATTTATTCTATGATTATTAATCTATAAAGACGACTCTTGGGTTATGGTATCATTATTACATCATAGTAGGACTAATCTTGAGTGATTTTGGCATCCGAGTTGGGGTTACTTATTCGTCACAAGCATTTTATCAAATTATGTTCAATTAAGCCATGAGTGGCCAAAATTGGTCATTTTTGGGATTAAAGCTACGAGCATGAATCTCGTGAGTTGAATATTGTCGTAAAATTGATGGAATTATTTAAACATGAGATATATGATGGATTACACATTGAATTTGGTGGGCTAAGTTAACATGTGTTAATGGACTCAATTTGAGGCCCAAAATGAAGCCAAAATGCATGGCCCAAATGAGAAAATGACCCATTCTTGTGTTGACCAAGTAAAACACCTCAATTATTGATTAAAGTGTGGCTAAGGATGACCATGAGGACTATATAAAGGTACAAAAGGCTGATTTTATTCATTATAACACACATGTCTTTCTAGATATTTCCAAACATATTTCTCTCAACACAAACCCTAAGGCAACTATTCTCTTTGGACAAGATCATCATCTTTCAAGCTTGGGTAAGTATTTGATCTTGTGGTTTAATATATTATATTCATGAGAGAATATGTAGATTATGATGGCTATGTCTAAAGATGTTGAATAATGCACTTTTGCTTTTTGGTAAAAGATGTGTCATCCATGAGATTTGAACTTGAAAGGCGACTTGATGTTTTGATGAAAGCGAATGGTGTGGATGCAATATAAACATGTATGGTGTCATTATGGTCCTTAACTTGTTATTTTTCTATGAGTATAAATTATGGGATTGTTGTCGATATGTTGTTATGAAGTGTATTGAGGTGACTTGATAGAGTAATTGTGATGTTGTGTTGAAGGAGAAGTGGAAAGTATGAACTTGGTGTGACATGCTATTGGTTTATGATGCATTGGTAAATGTATGGAATGTTGTGGTATTGTTGGTATGATAATTTCATAAATGGTATTGTCAAGGGGGAAATGACATTTTAAGGCCATCATGTAACTCATTGTCGTCCTATGCACTTGTAAGGTAGTTGATTGTTAACGTAAGCTCCGTTATGTACTTGTGTTGTAGAGTGAAACATAAGGAAGGAGCTGGACTATTGTGTTCACATATAGGATTGTATATTCATATTGGGAAGATAAGGTATGTAAGGTTACTCTTTCTGTATCCTTCTGCAGCACATATTGTTCACATTGACATTGTACTTGTTCTATTCCGAAATGTTCAAAGGTATCCTATTTTCGGTTATTAATTATTGTTACTCACATGTTCCTTATTCATTCATGAATTGTGATTCACATGACTCATGTTCATTGGTTAATGTTCCAAAGTTTCAATATTGTTACAATCACCAATGTATTAATCTTGCAAAAATAAAGAAATGAAGTAATGCATATATAGTTTATTGATTGAGAACCGAGATGGCTCAAAAAGGCAAATAAGCCTAGCTCGAACTGATCTTATGTTATATTATGACCCAGCGAAAGAGTGGATGAATGTTATATTTTTAACCCACCGATAAGGTGGATGAGTGTTATATTATTAACCCACCGATAAGGTGGATGAGTGTTATATTATTAATGTAACACCCCGTACATTTTCAAAACTTATACGATCAACCTAACATGGATAAAGGTATTTACACTTGATATAATAACGACATACTTGAGTGTAAAGTTAAAGTTAAGTGGTGGATTAAGGTAGAAGGATTAAGACGTTGGAAAAAGGGGAGAACATAAACGAGGTGCTTCCGTGACTTAATTAAGATAGTAGGTGTATCACCTATTTAACCTATTGGGCTGCATTTGGACCTATGTTAATGGACTGAATTGAGGTCCAAACTAAGTACATAAAATAGGTGAGATGACCAGCCCAACACCTAAATATCACTAAGGCCCAACATGCTATGATCCAACTAGAATTAGCCCAAGTAAGTGGACTGTTTTGGACAGCTTATATAGCCAAGTAGGTGCATCACCTACTTGGACTATTTTTGACCAAAAAAATTGGATAGGAATGAGCTAAAAGAGGTGGCTAAGAGGGTGTATAAAGATCTGGAATTCAGCTCAATTATCCATTCATTTCATTTTCCAAAAACAGAATATTGAAACACTCCCAAACCCTCCCAAAACAGAAGCAGCCGCCCTAGTTTTCCTTTAGGGTTCTTGGACTAATCTCCCATTTTTCAAGCCTTGGTAAGTCTTTACCCTTATATATTAATGTAATATATGTATAATAGGTTGTGTAAAACATGTTGGTGGTGTTTAAAATGTATAGGGCAGTCCCTTAATTAAGTTGGCAGTCCACTTGTGTTAGTTTTGATGAATCTGTCTTCCTTGTGGCTTGGACTTGTATAGGGGCTTAAGGTGTTGAAGAAATTAAGTTATGATGATGAAATTACAGTATATTAAAGTGTGGTTCTGCCCCTTAATCGTTCCTTTTATGTATGGCTTGATGGAAATGTTTATATGTGTTGGTAAATGGAACGTTTGTTGTAGTGAAAAGAGAATACTCTTTTGTTATGTTAAACTGAATGTTGGAACTGTTGTGGAACGATTTTGGTATGCTACTGTGGAAGGAAGTATTGTGACCTTATGGGGTGAATATATGGAGTTTCGTTGGAGTGGAAATGTAAAGGATAAACTAGGTAGGTAATCCTACCGGTTTGTAACGGTTATGTTGGTTTGTGGACTGTTTTGGTGGTGTGTGGACTGATTTGGTGTTGTTGTTTTGCAAAAGCAGTAAGTTATAGTGTAATGTTGTGTAATAATGTTATTTAGTAGTATAATGAAGGGGGGAGTGATGCACAATGTGTTTTGGAGGTTGGACAGTTTCTACTTTCCGTTAAGCACCTACTTACCGTCTTGTGAACTTATAATGTAGCTAACCATTAATGTTTGCTCCATTATGTACTTGTGTTGTAGAGTAACACATAAGGAAGGAGCTGAATCAGTGTAGTTACATATTGGGAAGATAAGGTATGTAAGGTTACTTTGTCCGTACCTTTCTGTAGCATATAATGTTCACATCGACGTTACACTTGTCCTATTCCGAGATGTACCAAGGTGTCCTATTTTCGGTTATCAATGGTTATTGTCACATGTTTCCTATTCATTGCACAATGGAGAATCTTGTCTCATAGTCAGTGCTAAGGTTCCAAAGGTCCAACAAAGTTGTGTTCCAATGTTCCAATAGTGATTATATTCATGTCTCTGTTATGCTCCAAAGTTCAAAGTGAGACTATAACTATCATTGTATAGACCTCATTGTACCAATCTCAAAGTAAAGAACAAAGTAATGCATTTGTGGTCAATGATCAAGTATGGGTCGCAAGTCTAGGGGCATAAGCCTAGCTCGACTCAATCCCGATGTATTGATTTATGGGTGGCAGGTCTAGGGGCATAAGCCTAGCTCGACCCGATCCCGATGTATTGATTTATGGGTGGAAGGTCTAGGGGCATAAGCCTAGCTCGACCCGATCCCGATGTATTGATTTATGGGTGGCAGGTCTAGGGGCATAAGCCTAGCTAGACCCGATCCCGATACATTGATTTATGGGTGGCAGGTCTAGGGGCGTAAGCCTAGCTCGACCCGATCCCAACATGACGATATGTTATGTAAAGACCCACTGATCAGTCGGGGCCCGAGTATAGCATGACACATGTAATGACAAGTAAGCATTGAAGGAAAGAAGCAATCAAAATAATACACATGGTTCCCAAAATACAGAATGGTTACTTATTCATTGGATTATTCATATGGATCTGAGTTCATTGAAATATTCATGTGTTGTATAGTTTTATGTGAGCCTTACATACTCAGTACATTCTTCGTGCTGACCCCTTTGGGGAATTTACCTTACTTGCTGCAGGCGCAGGTTCTAGTAGACCTCCACAGTAGGTTACAGGATATTTACAGCTTTTGGTGAGCTCCAGTTGTTCGGGGCTTTATCCAGGTCAAAGTTGTACATATGTTTTGGTGTTGTACATGTCGTATAAAGCGGGGACTTGTCCCGACTTTTAGCTCATTTTGGTCAATGCACTTGTTAGAGGCTTTTGTGGACGGATGTGGGTATATGTATATAAGATGACGCATGAAGTCTTATTTTGATGGCCTCAACGGCCAAGTTTCACATATGTAGATTTGTATATGTCATATGTTCTATGAATTTTCGTTGTTAGCATAATAAGTCCTCACGTGTTAAAAGTGTTTCTGATGGCATGTATACGAATGCACATAAGTACAGGTTGGTTCTCTCGGGCCTTATCGGCTACGGGTGCCAATCACGTCTCGATGGGATTCGGGGCATGACAAATACACATATCAGAGCAGGTCGTTCTAAGGGTGTCTACAAAGCCGTGTCTGAGTAGAGTCTTACTTATCAGTGTGTTGTGCACCACATTTATAAGTAGGAGGCTACGGGACATTTAGGATGTTGTTTCTTTTCTTCATTCTAGATCGTGCAATGCAATAGAGCCAATGTTATAAGTTGAAATGTGTCTGACAATAGTAATTGTTTCTCTTTGATATAGTAACAATGCCGTTCACGAGAAGAGGTAGAGGTAAAGGGAAGCAGGTAGATGTGCCTGCTGACGAAGGAATGAGTAGACTACCACCTGACCAAGCTAGTCAAGGTGGAGCAAATGCTGAAATTTCATCGCGGTCTTCGTCTACCTTTCCAGCTACGGAAGATACAATTGGTAGAGAAGTACCTGCAGAACCACCGATTAATGCTACAGATCAAGATCTTAGAAATGCTGTACATATGTTGACACAGTTAGTGGCGGCACAAAGCAAGGGACAAGCTGGTACAATGACAAATGAGGACGATGCGGCTAGAGTGGCAAGTCGCAGGACACAGGACTTCTTGAAACTGGACCCTCCTATATTCACTGGGTCCGATCCAAAAGCAGATCCACAGGACTTCGTGGATCAAATTCAGAGGGCCTTGGAAGTGATGCATGTATCGGGGGTAGAGACAGTTGAACTTGCAGCGTACAGGTTGAAGGGAGAAGCGATATTGTGGTACGAGGATTGGAAGAAATCCCGTGATATTGGTGCTAATCCACCTACGTGGGAAGAGTTTAAAGAGGCTTTCCTTGATCATTACTTGCCCTATGAGATCCGTGAGGCACGTGCGGATCAGTTTCTAAATCTCCATCAGGGAAACCTAAGCGTCAGGGAATACAGTTTGCAATTTAATTCCTTGGCTCGATATGCGTCAAATGTGGTGGCTACGATAACAGATAGAGTCCATCGATACGTGGACAGACTAGAGCCATATTTGGTATGAGATTGCACCATTGCTGCCTTGAATAAGGACATGGACATAGCGAGAATTCAGGCCTTCGCGCAGAAAATGGAAGACCAACGACAGAGGAGAAGAGTGCATGAATTTGATAGGGGACAGTCCAAAAGGGCTAGACCTATGGGACCACCTATGATGTCCCAAGGAGGTTCTAGGCCTCGTATGTTCCCTAGACCACCTAGACCATCATTTTCTCATTCCATGGCAGGTTCTTATTCTCAGTCTCGAGGGTTTAGAGGTGGTTCAGCTGGGCAGAGTAGTGGGGTTCACGGATCACAGGCAGCAGGTTTTCCTCGTCAGCAGTGTCAGCACTGCGGGCGTATTCACTTAGGCACATGTCGGTCAGGGATGAATGTCTGCTTTTGGTGTGGTATGCCAGGGCATATAGCGAGAGATTGTCCACAGAGGAGCATGGGTGGTATGGCACGACCGGCAGGATCAGTCGTTGCATCATCAGCATCAGTTCCTTCTTTGGACAGAGGTGTACAGCCGGTTGGCCGTGGTAGGGGTGCCAGAGGAGCATCCAGTACTAGTGGTGTCCAGAATCGCACTTATGCTTTAGTGGGCCGACAGAATTCAGAGGCTTCCCCTGATGTTGTCACAGGTACATTATCCATATTCTCATATAATGTATATGCATTGATTGACCCTGGTTCTACATTGTCCTATGTTACTCCATTGATTGCGGCAAAATTTGCAAAAGCACCAGAATTATTAATTAAATCAATTGAAGTATCTACACCGGTGGGTGAATGTATTGTTGCAAAAAGAGTATATCGAAATTGTGTGGTAACTGTGTGTGGCCATGATACATTGGCCGACCTTATTGAATTGGACATGGTGGATTTTGATGTGATAATGGGGATGGATTGGTTGGCTTCTTGTTATGCCACGGTAGATTGCCGGGCCAAGAAGGTACATTTTCATTTCCCACAAATGAATGTTCTTAAATGGAAGGGTGATGTAGGGGCACCACGAGGAAAATTTATTTCCTATCTGAAAGCCAGGAAAATGATTGCTAAGGGATACATGTGTCATTTAGTACGGGTAAAAGATACTGAAGTGGAACCACTAACTCCGCAGTCGGTTCTGGTAGTCAATGAATTTCTAGATGTATTTCCAGAGGATCTTCCAGGCTTGCCCCCAGAGCGGGAAATAGAATTTGGCATTGATGTGATTCCAGGCACTCAGCCTATTTCTATTCCTCCATATAGAATGGCTCCAGCAGAATTGCGTGAATTGAAAGAGCAATTGAAAGATTTGCTGGATAAAGGCTTCATTAGGCCGAGTATGTCACCGTGGGGTGCACCGGTATTGTTTGTATGGAAAAAAGATGGCACGTTGAGAATGTGTATCGACTATCGGCAACTGAATAAGGTGACAATTAAGAATAAATACCCCCTCCCTAGAATTGACGATTTATTTGATCAATTACAAGGTGCTAAATGTTTCTCAAAGATTGACTTGAGGTCGGGTTACCATCAAGTAAAGGTCAGAGAGAGAGATGTACCCAAGACAGCTTTTAGAACACGGTACGGTCATTATGAGTTTTTAGTTATGTCCTTTGGACTAACAAATGCACCAGCAGCTTTTATGGATCTAATGAATAGGGTGTTTAAGCCGTTTTTAGACGTGTTCGTGATAGTATTTATAGATGATATTCTTGTCTATTCAAGATCAAAAGAGGACCATGCTAGTCACTTACGACAGGTGTTACAGATTCTTCGTGATCGTAAGTTATATGCAAAGTTCTCTAAATGTGAATTTTGGTTAAAATCTGTAGCATTCTTGGGTCATATTGTGTCGGATGAAGGAATAAGGGTTGATACTCAAAAGATAGAAGCTGTGAAGAATTGGCCAAGACCTATAACGCCTACAGAGATTCGTAGTTTCCTCGGGTTGGCAGGTTATTATAGAAGGTTTGTTGAAGGATTTTCTTCTATCGCTGCACCTTTAACAAAGCTAACACACAAGGCAACTAAGTTTCAATGGAATGATGCATGTGAGAAGGGTTTCCAAGATCTGAAAAATAAGCTGAACTCTACACCCGTATTGGTACTTCCAGAAGGGATAGAAGGTTATGCGGTGTATTGTGATGCTTCAGGAGTTGGCTTGGGATGTGTATTGATGCAGCATGGTAAAGTAATAGCTTATGCCTCCAGACAATTGCGGCCACATGAAAAAAATTATCCAACACATGATCTTGAGTTAGCAGCAGTGGTATTTTCTTTAAAGATATGGCGCCACTATTTGTATGGGGTTCATGTTGACATATATACCGACCATAAGAGTTTGCAATATATCTTTAAGCAGAAGGACCTAAATTTGGGGCAACGGAGGTGGCTTGAACTATTGAAAGATTATGACATTGATATTTTATATCATCCGGGGAAGGAAAATGTGGTAGCTGATGCATTAAGTCGTAAGGCAATGGGGAACACTAATGGCCAGCTTAGAGGAAAACAAGGGTTAATCAAGGATCTACATCAATTAGCTAGCTTAGGCGTTCGCCTTCTTGAAACTCCAGAGGAAGGAGTTGTGGTGCAAAATGCGGCCGAATCATCATTAGTAGTTGAAGTGAAAGAAAAGCAGTATGCAGATCCCATTCTATCACAGCTTAAGGAGAATGTACAGCAAGGTATGACAAAGGCATTTGAGCTTACTCAAGAAGGAGTACTTCAGTGCCAAAACAGACTATGTGTACCTAATGTAGATGAGTTAAGACGAAGGATTATGACAGAGGCACATCATTCCAGGTATTCTATTCATCCGGGATCAACTAAAATGTACCACAATCTTAAAGGAGTGTATTGGTGGGGTGATATGAAGAAGAATATTGCAGAATTTGTAGCCCAATGTCCAAATTGTCAACAAGTAAAAGTAGAGCATCAGAAGCCTGGAGGTTACATGCAATGTATCAATCTTCCAGTCTGGAAGTGGGATATGATTAATATGGACTTCATCACAGGTTTGCCTCGTACATTGCGGAAATTTGATTCTATATGGGTTATAGTTGACAGGCTTACCAAGTCCGCACATTTTCTACCAGTCAAGACCACTTATACAGCTGAGGATTATGCAAAATTATATGTTAAAGAGATAGTGCGGTTGCATGGTATTCCACTCTCCATTATATCAGACAGGGGAGCCCAATTTACTGCACACTTTTGGAAATCCTTTCAAAAGAGTTTGGGAACCCAAGTGAATTTAAGTACGGCTTTTCATCCTCAGACAGATGGACAAGCAGAACGTACTATCCAAACACTTGAAGATATGCTACGAGCTTGTGTATTAGACTTTAAAGGTAACTGGGATGATCATTTACCTCTTATTGAGTTCGCCTACAATAATAGCTATCATTCAAGTATCAAAATGGCGCCTTATGAAGCCTTATACGGGAGAAAATGTAGGTCACCGATTGGGTGGTTTGAAGTAGGTGAGACTATTTTATTTGGACCAGATCTTGTTCATCAAGCCATGGAAAAGGTTAAGGTGATACAACAACGGCTAGGAACAGCCCAAAGTCGACACAAATCATATGCCGATGTTAGAAGAAGGGGGCTAGAGTTTGCTATAGGTGATTGGGTATTTTTGAAAGTGTCACCAATGAAAGGGGTAATGAGATTTGGGAAGAAGGGAAAACTAAGTCCACGTTATATAGGGCCATATAAGATTATCCGAAGATTTGGCCAGGTTGCTTATGAATTGGAACTACCCCAAGAACTCTCCACAGTTCATCCAGTGTTTCACGTCTCAATGCTTCGAAAGTGCATAGGAGATCCATCTTATATTACTCCTACTGAGGAAGTACAAGTTACGGATGATCTCACCTATGAAGAAGTACCTATTGCTATTCTAGATCGACAAGTGAAGAAGTTAAGAAATAAAGAGGTAACTTCTGTAAAAGTGCTTTGGAGGAATCAACAGGTAGAAGAGGTCACATGGGAAGCTGAGGAAATGATGAAATCTAAGTATCCTCAATTATTTGAAACCGAAGTGGAAGCCTTAGATGCTGAATTGGAGCAATAACAAGTAAGTATATAAATATATAAGTGTTATATGGTAGTATAAAGATTACACTTAAGCTTGAACTCATTTAAGCTGAATAGAGATGATACTACCATTCGAGGACGAATGTTCCTAAGGGGGGGAGGATGTAACACCCCGTACATTTTCAAAACTTATACGATCAACCTAACATGGATAAAGGTATTTACACTTGATATAATAACGACATACTTGAGTGTAAAGTTAAAGTTAAGCGGTAGATTAAGGTAGAAGGATTAAGACGTTGGAAAAAGGGGAGAACATAAACGAGGTGCTTCCGTGACTTAATTAAGATAGTAGGTGTATCACCTATTTAACGTATTGGGCTGCATTTGGACCTATGTTAATGGACTGAATTGAGGTCCAAACTAAGTACATAAAATAGGTGAGATGACCAGCCCAACACCTAAATATCACTAAGGCCCAACATGCTATGATCCAACTAGAATTAGCCCAAGTAAGTGGACTGTTTTGGACAGCTTATATAGCCAAGTAGGTGCATCACCTACTTGGACTATTTTTGACCAAAAAAATTGGATAGGAATGAGCTAAAAGAGGTGGCTAAGAGGGTGTATAAAGATCTGGAATTCAGCTCAATTATCCATTCATTTCATTTTCCAAAAACAGAATATTGAAACACTCCCAAACCCTCCCAAAACAGAAGCAGCCGCCCTAGTTTTCCTTTAGGGTTCTTGGACTAATCTCCCATTTTTCAAGCCTTGGTAAGTCTTTACCCTTATATATTAATGTAATATATGTATAATAGGTTGTGTAAAACATGTTGGTGGTGTTTAAAATGTATAGGGCAGTCCCTTAATTAAGTTGGCAGTCCACTTGTGTTAGTTTTGATGAATCTGTCTTCCTTGTGGCTTGGACTTGTATAGGGGCTTAAGGTGTTGAAGAAATTAAGTTATGATGATGAAATTACAGTATATTAAAGTGTGGTTCTGCCCCTTAATCGTTCCTTTTATGTATGGCTTGATGGAAATGTTTATGTGTTGGTAAATGGAACGTTTGTTGTAGTGAAAAGAGAATACTCTTTTGTTATGTTAAACTGAATGTTGGAACTGTTGTGGAACGATTTTGGTATGCTACTGTGGAAGGAAGTATTGTGACCTTATGGGGTGAATATATGGAGTTTCGTTGGAGTGGAAATGTAAAGGATAAACTAGGTAGGTAATCCTACCGGTTTGTAACGGTTATGTTGGTTTGTGGACTGTTTTGGTGGTGTGTGGACTGATTTGGTGTTGTTGTTTTGCAAAAGCAGTAAGTTATAGTGTAATGTTGTGTAATAATGTTATTTAGTAGTATAATGAAGGGGGGAGTGATGCACAATGTGTTTTGGAGGTTGGACAGTTTCTACTTTCCGTTAAGCACCTACTTACCGTCTTGTGAACTTATAATGTAGCTAACCATTAATGTTTGCTCCATTATGTACTTGTGTTGTAGAGTAACACATAAGGAAGGAGCTGAATCAGTGTAGTTACATATTGGGAAGATAAGGTATGTAAGGTTACTTTGTCCGTACCTTTCTGTAGCATATAATGTTCACATCGACGTTACACTTGTCCTATTCCGAGATGTACCAAGGTGTCCTATTTTCGGTTATCAATGGTTATTGTCACATGTTTCCTATTCATTGCACAATGGAGAATCTTGTCTCATAGTCAGTGCTAAGGTTCCAAAGGTCCAACAAAGTTGTGTTCCAATGTTCCAATAGTGATTATATTCATGTCTCTGTTATGCTCCAAAGTTCAAAGTGAGACTATAACTATCATTGTATAGACCTCATTGTACCAATCTCAAAGTAAAGAACAAAGTAATGCATTTGTGGTCAATGATCAAGTATGGGTGGCAAGTCTAGGGGCATAAGCCTAGCTCGACTCGATCCCGATGTATTGATTTATGGGTGGCAGGTCTAGGGGCATAAGCCTAGCTCGACCCGATCCCGATGTATTGATTTATGGGTGGCAGGTCTAGGGGCATAAGCCTAGCTCGACCCGATCCCGATGTATTGATTTATGGGTGGCAGGTCTAGGGGCATAAGCCTAGCTAGACCCGATCCCGATACATTGATTTATGGGTGGCAGGTCTAGGGGCGTAAGCCTAGCTCGACCCGATCCCAACATGACGATATGTTATGTAAAGACCCACTGATCAGTCGGGGCCCGGGTACAGTATGACACATGTAATGACAAGTAAGCATTGAAGGAAAGAAGCAATCAAAATAATACACATGGTTCCCAAAATACAAAATGGTTACTTATTCATTGGATTATTCATATGGATCTGAGTTCATTGAAATATTCATGTGTTGTATAGTTTTATGTGAGCCTTACATACTCAGTACATTCTTCGTGCTGACCCCTTTGGGGAATTTACCTTACTTGCTGCAGGCGCAGGTTCTAGTAGACCTCCACAGTAGGTTACAGGATATTTACAGCTTTTGGTGAGCTCCAGTTGTTCGGGGCTTTCTCCAGGTCAAAGTTGTACATATGTTTTGGTGTTGTACATGCCGTATAAAGCGGGGACTTGTCCCGACTTTTAGCTCATTTTGGTCAATGCACTTGTTAGAGGCTTTTGTGGACGGATGTGGGTATATGTATATAAGATGACGCATGAAGTCTTATTTTGATGGCCTCAACGGCCAAGTTTCACATATGTAGATTTGTATATGTCATATGTTCTATGAATTTTCGTTGTTAGCATAATAAGTCCTCACGTGTTAAAAGTGTTTCTGATGGCATGTATACGAATGCACATAAGTACAGGTTGGTTCTCTCGGGCCTTATCGGCTACGGGTGCCAATCACGTCTCGATGGGATTCGGGGCATGACAATTAACCCACCGATAAGGTGGATGAATGTTAGTTACAACCTACTAACCAAGTAGATGAATGATAATGATGATGGGCGTAAAAGCAAAGAAAGTATATTAATTAAATGAAAGTATTTATGAATGTTGGTATATGAATGATAATGAGTGATCGAATAATAAGAGCAACAAAAATAATGAACATGGTTCCTCAAATAGATCAGTGGTGTATCCACATTGAGTATTCTATATTTTGTTTCCATTGAAGTACTTATGTAACATACAGTTCCATATAGCCTTACATACTCAGTACATTCTTCGTACTGACCCCCTTGGGGGACTTACTTTACTTGTTGCAGGCGCAGGTGCTTGTAGACCTCCTCAGTAGGTTTCAGGTCATCTACAGATCATTAGTGAGCTCCAGTTGGTTTGGGGCTTTCCGTGTCACATGTGTACTTTGGTTTTGGTTTAAGCATTGTATATATGTTGTATAAAGTGGGGACTTGTCCCGATAGTAGGTTGGTTATGTATATGTATCTGTAGAGGCTTTGTAGACATATGTGGGAATGTGAACGTAAGGTATGTATGACCATTTTGACTTGATGGCCCTAACGGCCAAGTTTCATATATAACATGTTTTCCATGAATTTCGCATAGTAGCATAAGACATAATAATGTTCATATGAGGATATGCATATGAATGTACATGAGCAAAGATTGGTTCTATCGGGCTGTATCGGCTTCGGGTGCCAGTCCGTTCCGAATGGGATTCGGGGCGTGACAAAAGTGGTATCAGAGCAGGTCATCCTAAGGGTGTCTACAAAGCCATGTTTGAGTAGAGTCTTGCTTATGGATATGTTATGCACCACATTTATAAGTAGAAGGCTACAGGACATTTAGGAGATGTTTCTTTTCTTCAATTCTAGATCGTGCAATAGAGTCAATGTTGTAAGTGGAATCGTATCTGACCATTGGAATTGGTTTTCTTTGTTATAGTAAAATGCCAATCATAAGAAAAGGTAGAGGCAAAGGTAAGCAGGTAGATATGCCTGCCAGAGAGGGAATGAATAAATCACCACCTGACCAAGCGTGTCAAGGTGGGCTAACACTGAAATTGCATCGCGGTCTTCTTCCACTTTCCCAGCTCCGAAAGAGCCAATGGGTAGAGAAGTACCCGCAGAACCGCCTATGAATGCTATTGATCAGGACTTAAGAAATGAAGTGCACATGTTGACTCAGATAGTTGCTGCACAAAGTCAAGGACGAACTGGTCCAACGACAAATATGGATGATGCGGCTAGGGTAGCGAGTCACAGAACACAGGATTTCCTGAAATTAGACCCTCCCATATTCATTGGTTCAGATTTGAAAGCAGATCCACAGGACTTCGTGGATTAAATTCAAAGAGCTCTAGATAACATGCACGTGACTGGTGTTGAAACAGTTGAAATTGCGGCTTATAGATTGAAAGGTGAAGCGATATTGTGGTATGACGATTGGAAAAGATCGCGGGGTATTGATGCACCTCTAGCAGGTTGGGAGAATTTAAAATGGAATTTATTGATCATTACCTCCCATATGAGATTCGGGAGGCACGTGTAGACCTATTTCTAAATCTTCATCAAGGGAGTATGAGTGTTAGAGAATACAGTCTGCAGTTTAATTCTTTGTCTCGATATGCTCCAAATATAGTGGCCTCAATGACAGACAGAGTCCATCGATATGTGGATAGATTAGAGCCATATTTAGTGAGGGACTGTACCATTGCTTCTTTGAACAAAGATATGGACATAGCCAGAATTCAGGCCTTTGCACAGAAAATGGATGACCAGAGGCAAAGAAGAAGGACACGAGAATTTGCGAGAGGGCCATCAAAGAGGGCCAGACCTATGGGGCAGTCTATGGAGTCCCAAGGAGAATCTAGGCCTCGAATGTTTTCTAGACCGCCTAGACCATCATTATCCTAGTCCATAGCAGGCACACACTCTTAATTTTGAGGGTTTAGAGGTAGTCAATCTGGACAGAGTAGTAGAATTCACGGATCATAGGCAGCAAGATTTTCTCGTTAGCTGTTCCAGCGCTATGGGAGATTTTATTTAGGTAAATGTTGGTTTGATACGAATGTTTACTTTTGGTGTAGTAGGCCAGGACACATGATAGGAGAGTGCCCACAGAGTCCCACGAATAGTATGACACGACCTACGGGGTCAGCCGTTGTGGCATAGTCGTCTGGTGTACAACTTTGCTGGTCGTGGTAGAGGTGCTAGAGGAGAAGCTAATTCCAGTGGAGCCCAAAATCGCACCTATGCTCTAGTCGACCGACAGAATTTGGAGATTTCTCCTGACGTGGGTATAGGTATAATATCTGTCTTTTCACAGAATGTATATGCATTGATTAATCCGGGCTCTACCCTATCATATGTTACCCCATTGTTTGCTGCGAAGTTTGAAAGAACACCAAAATTATTAGTTAAGCCAATTGAAGTATCTATACCAGTTGGTGAATTTATTATAGTTAAAAAGAATAGATCGTAATGGTCTAGTAAATATTTGTGATCATGTTACGTTGGTTGATCTTATCGGGATGGAAATGATAGATTTTAATGTTGTAATGGATATGAATTGGTTAGCTTCTTGTTATGTCACGTAGATTGCCAAGCTAAGAAAGTGTATTTCCATTTTCTGCAAAAGACTGTCCTTGAATGGAGGAGTAATGTTGGAGCATCGAGAGGTAAATTTATTTCCTATCTTAAGGTAAGGAAATGATGTCCAAAGTGTACTTGTGTCACCTAATAGACCTAGTATGCCCCCGCGGAGAGGGTGCACCAATGTTGTTTGTACAAAAGGAAAATAGCACATTGAGAATGTGTATTGGTTATCGGCAACTGAAGAAAAAAATGATGACGATTAAGAATAAATATCCCCTCCCCAAAATTTATAAGTTATTTTACCAATTACAGGGTACCAAAGATTTCTCAAGGATTGACTTGAGATCGAGTTATCATCAAGTAAGGGTTAAAGAAAAATATATACCCAAGACAGCTTTCCAAACATGGTATGGTCATTATTGGGTGTGAGTTATGTCGTTTGAACTAATGACTGCACTAGTAGTGTTTGTGGGTGATGAATAGGGTGATATAAGCCATTGTTAGATGTGTTTGATACCACTTTTAGAAATGATATTCAAGCTCACGAGAGAACCATGCTAATCATTTGCGACAAGTGTTATGGATTCTTCATGACCGTAAGCTATATGCAAAGTTCGCTAAACATGATTTTTGGTTAAAACCTGTATCGTTCTTAGGTCACACTGTATAGGATGTGTATTGATGTAGCATAGTAACGTAATATCATGTGTCTTAAGACAATTGCCCCACATGAGAGCACTTATCGTACATAGAAATTTGAGTTAGCAGTGGTGTTTTAAAGGTACGGCGCCACTATTCGTATGGGGTGATACAAGAGTTTGCGATATATCTGTAAATAGAAGGATCTAAACTAAAGACAGCAAAGGTGGTTGGACATATTAAAAGACTACGATGTTAATATATGAAACCATTCGGGGAAAGCAAATGTGATAATCGGTGCATTAAGCCGTAAAGCAATAGAAAACACTAATGGTCAGTTTACAGCAAAATAAGGTATAGCCAAGGTAGCTAGTTCATCTTCTTGAGACTCTAGATGAAAGAATTATAGTGTAAAAATGTGACAGGGTTTTCATTTGTAAGAAAAGCGGTATGCGGATTCTATGACAAACGCATTTGATCTTACGCAAGAGGGAGTACTGTAATGCTCAATTTACAGAATTCTATTCATTCAGGAGCAACCAAAAGGTACCATGGTTTGAAAGAGATGTATTGGTAAGGGTACATGAAAAGAACGTTGCAGAGATTGTAACTCATTGTCTGAATTGTCAATAAAGAAATACAGAGCATCAGAAACCTGGAGGGTATATGCAATATAGGAATCTTCCAGTTTGGAAGAAGGCTATGATTAACATGGGTTTCATCACAAGTTTGCCTCGTACATTTATTTACCAATTTAGTACACGTATTACCTGTTAAGACCACTTATACAGCTGAATACTATGCAAAGTTGTATGTTCAAAAATAGTATGACTACAGGGGATTCCAATTGCTATTGTATCAGTCATGGGAGCTCAAGTTACTGCATACTGTTGGAAAAATCTTTTTAGAAGAGTTTGGGAATCCAAATATAGTTAAAGTCCTCAGACGGATGGATAAGCAGAATGCACTATATACACACTTAAAAAAATATGTTATGAGCTTGCATATAGGAATTTAACAGTAGTTAGGACGATCATTACCTCTTGTTGAATTGGCTTACAATAGGAGCTATCGTTTGAATATCAAAAAGGCACCTTATGGAGCATTATATAGAAAGAAAGGTAAATTGAGCCCACATTATATAGGCCCATATGAAATTATCAAAAAGATTTGGGCAAGTTGCATCTGAATTGAAATTACCCCAAGAACTCCCCACAGTTCATCCAGTATTTCACGTTTCGATGCTTCAAAAATGCATAGGAGATTCATCTCCTATTACTACCATTGAGGATGTACACGTTACGGAGGATCTCACTTAGGAAGAGATACCTATTGCTATTCTAGATCAACAAATGAAGAGATTAAGAAATAGAGAAGTAGTTTCTGTAAAGGTACTTTGGAGAAATCAATAAGTAGAAGAGATCACATGGGAAGCTGAAGAGATGATAAAGTCCAGGTACCCTCATCTATTTCAAATGGAAGAAAAACAGTTCAAAGTGCGAAAGTAGAACAATAACAAGTAAGTATCTATGAGCATTATGTGTATATGTATATATATGTTACTATAGAGATGCATTTGTTATACCTGAGACGATGTTATTAACATTCAAGGACGAATGTTCCTAAGGGGGGAAGAATGTAACACCCCGTACACTTCCGATCCTACTTGACAACTTTGAACCATGTTTACTTAGGTTTCGAGAGCCATAAGTATGTATTTTGTAGTGTTATTGATGGAACATTCGGTATTGTGCTAGTAAATGTGACTAGACCCTTGTAGGAGGCGTTTTTGACTTTTTGGCACAATTGTGGGGAGAAAAGTGAGGTTTGAAGGACTTCCAAGCAAAGGATATTAAAGCTAAGAGGCAAGCAAAAGATTTGGACATGAAAGATCCAACAAAATCCACAAAGAAAAGTCGAAAACACATTTTTAGGGTGGGGCATGCCAGGCCGCTCCGGGCCAAAATTTTTGTGGAACAAGCAAAAGAGGGGAGCGCCTGGGGGCGTTCTAGGCCGCTAATGTACACCTGCTCAGGTGCTGAAATTTTTCTAAGTCCCAAGGGCGCCCGGGAGCGTGCTAGGGTGCTTTTTGCCGAATTTCTTCTACGATTATTAATCTATAAAGATGACTCTTGGGTTATGGTATCATTATTACATCATAGTAGGACTAATCTTGAGCGAGTTTGGCATCCGAGTTGGGGTTATTTATTCGTCACAAGCATTTTATCAAATTATGTTCAATTAAGCCATGAGTGGCCAAAATTGGTCATTTTGGGATTAAAGCTACGAGCATGAATCTCGTGAGTTGAATATTGTCGTAACATTGATGTAATTATTTAAACATGAGATATATGATGGATTACACATTGAATTTGGTGGGCTAAGTTAACATGTATTAATGGGCTCAATTTGAGGCCCAAAATGAAGCCAAAATCCATGGCCCAAATGGGAAAAAGAACCATTCTTGTGTTGACCAAGTAAAACACCTCAATTATTGATTAAAGTGTGGCTAAGGATGACCATGAGGACTATATAAAGGCACAAAAGGCTGATTTTATTCATTATAACACACATGTCTTTCTAGATATTTCGAAACATATTTCTCTCAACACAAAACCTAAGGTAACTATTCTCTTTGGACAAGATCCTCATCTCTCAAGCTTGGGTAAGTATTTAATCTTGCGGTTTAATATATTATATGCATGAGAGAATATGTAGATTATGATGTCTATGTCTAAAGATGTTGAATAGTGCACTTTTGCTTTTTGGTAAAAGATGTGTCATCCATGAGATTTGAACTTGAAAGGCGACTTGATTTTTTGATGAAAGCGAATGGTGTGGATGAAATATCAACATGTATGGTTTCATTATGGTCCTTAACTTGTTATTTTTCTATGAGTATAAATTATGGGATTGTTGTCAATATGTTGTTATGAAGTGTATTGAGGTGACTTGATAGAGTAATTGTAATGTTGTGTTGATGGAGAAGTGGAAAGTATGAACTTGGTGTGACATGCTATTGGTTTATGATGCATTGGTCAATGTATGGAATGTTGTGGTATTATTGGTACGATGATTTCATAAATGGTATTGTCAAGGGGAAATGACATTTTAAGGCCATCATGTAACTCATTGTTGTCTTATGCACTTGTAAGGTAGTTGGTTGTTAACGTAAGCTCCTTTATGTACTTGTGTTGTAGAGTGAAACGTAAGGAAGGAGCTGGACTATTGTGTTCACATATAGGATTGTATATTCATATTGGGAAGATAAGGTATGTAAGGTTACTCTTTTCGTATCCCTCTGCAGCACATATTGTTCACATTGACATTGTACTTGTTCTATTCCGAAATGTTCAATGGTATCCCATTTTCGATTATTAATTATTGTTACTCACATGTTCCTTATTCATTCATGAATTGTGATTCACATGACTCATGTTCATTGGTTAATGTTCCAAAGTTCCAATAATGTTACAATCACCAATGTATCAATCTTGTAAAAGTAAAGAAATGAAGTAATTCATATATGGTTTATTGTTTGAGAACCGAGACGGCTCAAAAAGGCACATAAGCCTAGCTCGAACTGATCTTATGTTATATTATGACCCACCAAAAGAATGGATGAATGTTACATTATTAACCCACCGAGAATGTGGATAAGTGTTATATTATTAACCCAGCGATAAGGTGGATGAGTGTTATATTATTAACCTACCGATAAGGTGGATGAGTGTTATATTATTAACCCATCGATAAGGTGGATGAATGTTATGTTATGACCTACTGACCAAGTAGATGAATGATAATGATGATGGGTGTAAAATCAAAGAAAGTATATTAATTAAATGAAAGTATTTATGAATGTTGGTATATGAATGATAATGAGTGATCGAATAATGAGAGCAACAAAAATAATGAACGTGGTTCCTCAAATAGATCAGTGGTGTATCCACATTGAGTGTTCTATATTTTGTTTCCATTGAAGTACTTATGTAACATACAGATTTGTATAGCCTTACATACTCAGTACATTCTTCATACTGACCCCCTTGGGGGACTTACTTTACTTGCTGCAGGCGCAGGTGCTAGTAGACCTCCTCAGTAGGTTGCAGGTCATCTACAGATCATTGGTGAGCTCCAGTTGGTTCGGGGCTTTTCGAGTCACATGTGTACTTTGGTTTTGGTTTTGGAATTGTATATATGTTGTATAAAGCAGGGACTTGTCCCGACAGTAGGTTGGTTATGTATATGTATCTGTAGAGGCTTTGTAGACGTACGTGGGAATGTGAATGTAAGGGATGTATGACCATTTTGACTTGATGGTCCTAACGGCCAAGTTTCATATATAACATGTTTTCCATGACTTCCGCATAGTTGCATGAGACATAATGATGTTCATACGAGGATATGCATATGAATGTACATGAGCAAAGATTAGTTCTCTCGGGCCATATCGGCTTCGGGTGCCAGTCCGTTCTGGGTGGGATTCGGGGCGTGACAGTTATATATCTTTTAGTGGCTTTGTAGACATTGTAAAGTCAAACGTAGACGTGTCTTACCTTTTAGATGTTGTGGCCCAAACAGCCATGTCTCATATCTGTTTTGAACGTCTTTATATGACTTTCATCATCGATATATTATATCTGCACGTGGCAGAATTTTTGTTCACTTAATGGCATGCATATGAATGTACCCGGTCATAGGTTGGTTCTCTCGAGCCTTTATGGCTACGGGTGCCTGTCCTCCCCAATTGGATTTGAGGAGTGACACATAAGCACAAAAATTATCAAACAAAAACTCACCACACATGGTATGCAAACTATTTAAGATGGATCAATTTTATTTCCTACACAAGAACAAAAGAAGTTATGTCTCATAATTCCTACTAACATCACCTAATGAGCTAAGAGTCACAAAAAGAGTCAAAGTGTTGTCACAAACATCATTCACTTCCATGCACTTGTTTTCACAAAATATTTTGGAGGGATATACTCATTTCAACATTTCACAATGCAAGAAACTCTATTAGTAGCAAACAAGACACAATCTCACAACCCAGGGCGACAACACAATGGTTACTCAGACTTCACCATAGCAACAATCACAATCCCAATTCACATTGGCTATGGGTACTTAGATTTCTCCTGCACAAATGACACCAACACCTAATGAAGTGACTATTTTCTGTAAGAAAGTTGTCACTCATTCTATCATCGGGAATGGTCACTCAAAACTACTACAAAAGGAAAAACTACAAAAAGCTAAGCTAAAAATGAAAAACAAATAAGAATGACTAATCCAACAAAGTTAGAAACTCAAAAGCCAGCCCGACAAGGGCGTACAATATCTATAACAAATAGATCAAGACCGGTGAGGGAACACAATAAAGCATAAGAAAATAATAATGCTCAAGCCCGGTGAGGGCATACAAAAAGATACTAAATCCCGACAAGGGCACAAATGTATCAAAATAGAACATAAATAGATCCAGGACTGGCAAGGGCACAAATGTATCAAAATATATCAATAGTATAAACCCAAAAAAAATCTATGCTATCCTACCTCCACCTAAAAGATGTTGCATTGTCTCCAATCCAAGCAAAATAAAGTAGAAAATGAGGTAGTAGGCTCTCAAAAGATGCATGATGCACTCCTGTCACTCTTGGTCTCATCTTCATCAGCATCCTCAGCATCAACATCAGCATCATCAAACCACTATACTGGAATATAATCATCTTTGTTCGGCCTCGATGAGGGAATAGCTCCTTATACTTAAAAACCGTTCACAACCCTTTCACACCCTTCTACATCCATGTGAAGAATTTGTATTTTTTGCTCTCTCTTTTCATTATCTTGGTTTGTCACTTGCTGACCTCCCCATGTGACTTAGCTATACTGGTGTAGGCCTTCTCCGATCTTAAAAGATGGGCCCCTACATCTCCTGGTCTTCAAAGAACATCTCAAAATCTTTCTTTGGGAAAAAACTAGTAGGTCCCTCAGATGTCTCACTTGGTTCTGTGGGGAGTCTAGACACTAAATCTCTAACCATCCTTAACTCATATGTAAACACCTCAAATAGCCCTGTAGTTGATGGCTTACAAGAATCAGTCTCCACCTGAGGTGACTTCCCTGAATCGATCTTTCTTTTCTTGTTTTTGGTGACAACATTATCACCATGTTTTTTAAATGGAAGGATCGGTTCTTTTGGATCCACCCAATTATCTCACGAGTACTCATCTAGCCCAGCCCGTTACATAATTTAGTAATCAATAAAGGAAACATAAGAGTTGGGCTGCCTTGTACCTCAAACTCCATTAGCTCGAGAATGATCATGTGACCAATATTAACTCGAAAGTTGTCAAGAATGCAAGCGACCATATGGTCCCTCATCAAAAGGATGTTGAACGTGTTATTGCATAGAGAGACTCAGATACAAATGATTGATATCCAATTTCTTATCTCAGCCATGAACTCTTTGGCCATGATCCCTGATTTTGATATCCATGGTACATTCTTACCCGAACAAAGCTTTGAAATGAAACAACTACCCAAGAAACAATCTTTCACCATGAAATTTGAGGGGTTGAGATTTGGCATCCCACGGACTCCATTGATTACTTCAGCCTCGAAACTGATAATCTTGCCTCTTATTCTTTTCTCCAAATTGGTTACCTTCATGGCCTTGAGATGAGCATAGAATTATCTCACCCATTACTCGTTGTCCTTGCAAGGTTCAGTTGTGAAAGAAATCCATCCTAAGGTCACCAACCTTTGATAAAATTCAAGAAAAGTCTTGAGGACTCGATTAAGTGAAATACCTCTCTCGGGGAACAACTTTTTTTTATCCAAGTCGGAGTAATAAGTGGTCTAAAACTCAAGAAATAGAAAGCGAGTGCAATCATACTCTTCTCCAAACACTTCTTCATCAACTAAACTCATGTTTTGATTCTTTGATCTTGGTAACCTGAAAATATCACACAAGCATGAATACGTAAGATTAGCATGTAAAACAATGCAATGCAAGTGATAGAAGCCAAAGAAATAAGTTAAGACTCAATTCAAAACTTTATACATCAAGTTTCAAATTTTCAAAACCTGAAAAAATTGACCGCAGGTACCGTTTAAGTGGTTTGAGGCTGCTTTAGTGGACCTCGCTTTAGTGGTTAGGAGCCACTTTAGCAAACCTCGCTTTAGTGAAGGAAGGGTTGCTTATGCGGACCATTCATCCCCAACAAACATAAATCCAAGTTATTTGATGGGATTTGGCACAACAACCTTAAAACACATGTCAATATTGACTTTAAACACACACCAGCCATAAAATACACTTCCCATACATTATCAATTCATCAAAAATTAAAGAAAAATTCACAAAATTTATTTCAAACTAATAATCAAACAATTGGTGAACAACACAAGTTTTCCAACGTTTTTCACAATCAAAAGGTACTCAAGACTTCCCCATGATTTAATCACCAAGATTATCATTCATATTCCCAACTAAGACCTAAACAAGACAAGAATTTAACAACTAATTACATTCCAAAAATTATGAATCAATCAAGCATCCCCTAAAGAAAATAATGAGAAGCAGGAGAAGAAAGATTTACCAATCAAAGAGCACGAAAGGTTAGGTAACATACCTGAATTTGTGCAATGAGAATTGAAATGAAGAGCAAAATTTTGAAGAGCTTTGAAAGTGAGTGAAGGGAGAGGGGAATCAGGTATTTGAGAAACGGACTAAGCCTTGCACCATTGCAGTTTTACTTAGTACATTTTGAGTGTCGAATGCCACTTAAGCAGACTTTAGACTACTTAAACAGTCTTGATTAAATGTTGGTTGTCCCCTTTAGTGGAAAAAGGGGTCGCTTAAGTGCCATTAAACCAATCGTGACTTCTGCTTCAGTGGACTTTGGGCCGCTTAAATGACCTTGACCAAATAGTTGATTCTCTGCTTAAGCAGAAGTTATACTAATTTAGCGGTACCTATAGCTAATCTCTTCAGTTTTGATCTACCAAGTTTGGCGATGCAAGGCTCTATTTTGGCGATTCGAACACTCCCAAAAAGTGTTCAAACTTCCATTTTAAGGTAGTACGACCCCGAACTTCATCCCAATAAAATTTGTACATCCAAAATTGTTCAAATCACCTCCAAAAACTCTAAAATATTGTGTATTATGCAAAAATAAAATCCTAAACTATTTTAAAAATTACAATATCGAAAGTAGATGCAAAAGTTTTTAGAATGATGGGTTGCCTCCCATCAAGAGCTCAATTTAACATTGCGGCATGACACAAGCAACCTTACTATTTATCTCCCCACTTTGAGGATTTGAACCTTGGATCCAACTTAACATCAAGAGTTTGATGAAGCTCATGGGACAAATGTAAGGAAGCAAAGAGACTAACTCTATCTCACTATTTGGAAGACTTGAATCTTTTACTCAACTTGATGTCAAAATTCCATTTAGGCTCGTTGGTCATTGGCGAGAAAATCAATAGGCCACTTGTTAAACATCACACTTTGCACTTCTTGGCCTTCAAGTAAGGCACGTTATTTTTCTCTCTTGGGAAGACAAACTCCTAAATGTTGGAACTTTGTCCCTCATCTCCAAAATTCTCCATTTACTCGGTTATTTTGGTTTCCATCTCATCAACTAAGCACAACATTGCAAAATGGTTAGAATAAGGCCTAAGCCTCTCCATTCCCAAATTCACATCTTTATTGAAATTCTCACCCCAAAATAAAATAGAATCTTCACAAAGAATTTGATTGACTTTTCCTTACAACTCTAGTATCATTCCTTCAATTTTGGCATCTTGCATTATTTTTGGCTTAGTTAGTTCGCAAATCACCATGAATTCTTCAACAAAAATCTTGGCCATATCTTCATTGGAAACCATATCATCACAATTTTTCATGACCATTTGACGTTAAACATCACATGCCTCAATTTTTGCGTTCAATTCGATTTCAAATTTTCGGGTAGCCATTTCAATTTGAATTACCACTGGACATCACTCACTATGCCCTTTGAGGGATTAATCCATCATTAGTAAACATCCTATCACGTTGATCCTCATTGACTTCAAGTTGTTGAGCTTGATTCAATAGCCACTCTTGGCTCACAATTTTGTCCTTGTCAAGTTTCTCATCTTCTTCAATTAGAGCCACTTCTTCACTTTGGCAATTTTCATTATGGTCATAACACATTTTTGGCTCAACCACATTTTGAAGATTAGGTAAATCCATGGCACTTGAGATATTGGAATCTTCACAAGGGTCTTCTTCTTTTTCAAATTCCTTTCCAAATGCCATCATGGATTGGTGCAAGAGATGTATATTCTCACCCACATTAGTCACCCGGTTTCAAATAGTTTGAAGCATTGCTTCAATACCTTTGTGTCTAGCACGTTACTTTTCCTTTGCCACATCATAATTCCTATCAAACTCAAAAGAACAACTACCATTTTCATTAGCATAACTAGGGGAGGGGGCACAACGATTGGGACAATCACTCCAATGTCCATCTCGACCACCACATAA
This sequence comes from Capsicum rhomboideum, assembly GCA_031232105.1. Classification (NCBI taxonomy): domain Eukaryota; kingdom Viridiplantae; phylum Streptophyta; class Magnoliopsida; order Solanales; family Solanaceae; genus Capsicum; species Capsicum rhomboideum. The sequence goes on from CP124710.1 coordinate 49,233,575, forward strand.
GTAACAACCATACTCCCTATAGGATCAATATAGTGCACACACCTCTCTCCCGGGGGCATTTTAACAATCTTGCCAAAAGTGGAGTCCTCCATAATATAGACATAGGTCATCAACATAAGACTTGCAATCACCAAACTCATTTTCATGCCATGACGCTATAGTAACTAGTACAATGACACAAAAGTCTAACAAACACATATTCACAAGTTAGAATCAAAGCAAGTAATCTAAAATTCCAAACTAACTCAATATGCCACATTGTTCCCCTACAATGGCGCCATTTTTGATAATACTCAAATACACTCTAAAAAGGATTTACGCAGTCGTTAGCAACATATTTACCCAACTATAGTGTTGGGTTGATCCCACGAGGAAAAATGTGACTAGCGATTGAGAAAATAAAGAATAAATGCAACTCACTATAATCCAAACAAAGGATACAATTATTTTGGGTATTTTCAATATAAAAATGTAACAAGGATAGAACCAATTTTAATATGAACAAGTTGATCAATGGCTTTCACAAAAGAGGGAAGATAAGGGAAATTATAAAGGAGAATAAATTCTATCAATGATCCATTGTATTTAGCTAATTACTCCTAAATTAATCACGAATTAGCAAATTAGCTTTGGAACCTCAAGAATCTGCCACATCTTTCTACCGATTGACAAATATTTCTTGGCTAAATTCTATCAAATATTAGTGAAGTGCCAAGACAAATAGTTCTAATCTATGGCTACACTAGGATTTTGACTATGTCTAGTATCAAATCCATTAGATGGGTCATACGTCCCAAATCATGCTAAATTAACCTTTTTCCAACCTGAATTAGCTCTTTCAAGCATTAATCGAAGTAAATAAGAGAGTCTCGGGGTTAGCTACTCCCTTCAGAAATTAATGGAAGCAAAAGATTAATTTAAATAAGCAAAACTCATTCATAAATCAAGAGTAATTAACTATTACAAAAGCATGAGATAAAATCAAAATTCAAATTCAAAAAATAAACATTGCATTATGTCTAACTACAATATCAAACAATGAACTTATCTATACCTAAATATTCAATACAAAGCAAGGAAATGAAGAAAGAATTAAGCATTAGTCACTACAAAGCTTCCAAATCTTCATTCCTAGGGTGGGGTCAAGAACCCAAGCCTCCAAGGATGAGAAATATACCAAAGATATGTTCTAAGGAATCTTGGGTTGAGTTTTATGCATTTTGGGATTGAACAATGTGAAATTCAAGCCTTACCCTTGAACAGTACCCCGATGACCGCTTAATCGGTTGATTGACCGCTAAAGCGGCATCATTGACTTTGACCAGACTACTAAAGCAGTCAAAATGGCCAATAAAGCGGATGTTGACTAAATTTAACTTGATCACTAATGCAGTAAAAATGGCTGCTTAAGCAGCGTTGACTGGAACCTTGATTGGTCACTTAAGTGCACCTCAGGCTGCTTTAGCGATTCCTGAGGGCAATTTCTGTGATCTTCTTCCAGCTTTTTCTTTTCAGATCCTTTATCACTTACTTCCACTTCTTTCCATCAAAACTTCTTATAAATCTAATATACCTAAAATCATTATAATTGAAATAATATTTAGCCTCATATTATAGATTAAGGACATAAAATTATAAGAAAAGAGATACAAATAAGTAGCAAAATTTCCACTTATCAGACATGGAGTGTGTTATATTGATCTAAAGTAGTCCTTTGACCCTTCTAGGATGTTTCTTGACCCAAGGTTCTTTTGAAATTGTCAAGAGAGAGGCAAGATGAACAATATGGCAAAATAGTGTGTGTTATGTGTTGTCTCTTAGATGTTGATGTTTGAATTGTTTTAGTCACCTCTTGTTCTACCTTTTTTGAGGATCCAAAACTATTTTCAAATCCTTTGTTTAATCAGTTTTTGTTTTCTTCTTTCACACATACTGTTAGCATCTTTATTTGTGTGTTTGTTTAAAGAGGCATGGCTTATGGATTTTGACCTTTAGAGGTGTTAGCATGCTCAATTTCTTGTCTCCTTTGATTATTGTGCTTCTCTTCTTCTCTTTTCCGTTCTATTTTGAAATTTCCTTTTGAGAAACAACTCTAGGTGTGGATAGTCTGATCATGGTAAGGGCAAGACTAGCTTTGTTCCTCTGAAAAACCTAAAAATCACTACACTCGTGTCTGGAATGCCTGGAATATATTAGATTTTTCTTAGATTATTCTTTCTCTTTGATTATTGTGAAGCCAAGGTCAAAATGTGAGCCTTGGTTAAGGATCAGTACCCCTTTAGTCCTAGACATATTGGCCTATTTAGATGGCTAATTCATTTCATGTCTGAATGTGAAAACCATGAACTTTGAATGAATATAAATGCTTTGTTGGATCACTATTTTCCTAGAGAATAGATAGAAATTGATTATGCATTTTCAACCTTGGTATAGTTTGAGTGTGGATGATTGTTTTGTATATTGTCTCATGTTATTCAAATATGAATTCATGATATTTCATTCTATTTGAGTTTGAGACAGTATACTTTGGATGAAAATTAATTTGTTATCTTTTTCTTATGGCATGTGAATTTGTTGGAATCCAATTGGACTTGCCTTCCCCTAAATTTCTCTAATTGGCGATAGAGGGCCATGTTCTCCTCGAGTCTAAATCTCTAGATCCTCATCCAAGATAGACCACTTGGCATTGAAATCATCTGTATGCAAGTAGTATACAATAAGGAAGCAGATATACAAATGCAAAAAGGGAAGTAATAATTGTGGATTTTGAAAAGAAATGGGCTCAAGCCCATGAAGCAGTTGCAACATTTTCTTTTAGACTAAAAAAATCCTGAGAACAAATGTCATGGGCCAAAGGCCCAAATCATATTAGCCTTAGGACAGGTGCATGGACTTGGAGGTTCGAAAATAATATAAGACAGGTGGGTCTGGCCCAATAGAATTTAGGATAGGTACAAAGATATGCATTGGCCAAGCCCAACTATAATGAGTCCTATTCGGACTCATTTAGGGGTTTGGGCCTTAGTAGACCTAAACCCAACTTCTATTCCATACTCTCATTTATTTATATTTTAAATTTATTTTGACACTAACTCCTAATTAACTTAGTTGATCTTCTCCCTTTAGAGTACCATATCATTTTGCAAACATGTTTCAAATTACTGGAATTTCGGCAAAGCCAACTATCTTTTTGAAAGCAAAACTTAGATTATTTATTAATCTTTAAAAATACTTGTCTTCCCTTAAATAGAGTAATTTTCCTTTAAAACATTCTCTAATCAATTTCCCGTCCCTTTTTCAAGTTTGTCAAATTAAGTTGGTTTTCAAATAGTTCGGACAACCGCATGTTAGCGGACATTTTAGATGCCTTAAAACTATTCCTAAAATGTTAATATGAACTCTTCCCTGGATTTTCTCAAATTCAAAAGATTTTATCTGTTTTATCCCTTTGAATTATTTTGAAGGTTTTCTTAATTTTTCCTAAATAAATTAAGCGGCGATTCTATTTTAAAAACTGAATTTGGAAATTTTCTTAGGCTTTCGAATTCAAATAAGTCATAAGTCATTTTCCCGTAAAACTAAAATGAAGACTCCAATGGGGATTTTAACTTGGCTATAACAAAATATTTGGACTAACTTTATTTGACTAACTATTCGGGTTTGTGATATTCAAATTTATTGTTTGTTTAAACTTTCACAATTATAACTATTGCATTCATGGCATCTTGATTCCGCCAAATGCCAAAAAACTAGATTGCATTAGGACCAGCGATTACGCATTTTTTGCGGTCGTTTCCTCTACTAAAAAAACCAAAATTCTCAAAATAATAAAATAATTTGGTTCTGGATCATCCGGTACTTGTTATCATTTCTGCCTATGGTAATCTGTCCCGGTGCTTAATCTCTATTCAAAGAAGCCACTCTAGTAAAACTAGGATAGAGCAAAGTCAAATCTCATGATCTCAGCATGCTGACCTAATAGACCCGATACCCCAGTGGTATCAAGCCCATTAGCGAGACCACCTTGTGTCGAAAAAGGCCCCCCGATATGAAAAGACCTATACCCTTATGTGTTTAATTGAAAGATGTCATGCCGATTTGAATGGATCATTGTCCCTCAGGGTTGGAATTATTTAGATAGTTTCTTGAGTTGAAGATCTTCATCCGAAAGGCATTCGGAGTTCCAAGAAGTACAAGAAGCTCGAGAATGAAGGACCTCCCATGGTGGCCTAGTTTAGGATTGTTCTCGTGCATGGGACTGATATACATTTGTATACTTGTTCCTCTATTTATATCCCTATTTATTCTATTTATGTCGGTTTGTGTATAATATGTTTTTGGGGAAATGGGACGTTTCATAAATGACATACGCATCCTTCAATTCGTTAGGCCTACCTTTGTCATAAAAAGGTCACATATTTGAATAGGGCGCTCTATAAACTGTTTACATACTGTGTGATATAATTGTATTGTGTGTGTTGCTTGAGTTAAAGAAGAACTATTCCACTCCTACTCTAATCATTTTTATTGAATCCCTTTAGGCAAAAAATGTAAGCCCACTATGTAAAAGTCCGATCAAAATACTATGAGTCTTCTATGTTTCCCAGAAAAATTTTGCAAACCTCTTTCACAAAGCCTCATTAAATCCGAACTACATAGGGCCTGACTTCTCTTTTGTGAGATACGCAGGCATCCTTTCGGCCTAGCCTCATCCTTCAAAATCTTTATTTTTCCAATTTTTGCATAGGAGTTATAATGGTTAGCAAGCAGAACCATCAAGAGAAGATTCAGCAAACTCAACCTTCCTTATAAAATCTACTTACCCAAATCAAAGAGAAAAATCGTGTACATTGAAATCTTTGAGTCGTCGTTACCCCGTGGATTGATTTGACAATGATTAAAAGAAACTTTATGTAACACCCTGTACAATTCCGAACCTAATTGATTACTGTAACATTTATGAAATTATTTAAACTTGAGATGGTTGGTGTATTACACACTAATTTTGTTGGGCTGAATTAACATGTGCTAATGGGCTCAATTTAAGGCCCAATAAGTAAGCCATAAGACATGGCCCAAATGGAAAAAATGATCCATTCTACTTTGACCAAGTAAACACTTCATTTGTTGACTAAGTGTTTGGCTAAGTATGACCATAAGGCACTATATAAGGCAACAAAATCAGATTTTATTCAACATAACACACTTGCCAAATTCTAGAATTTTCCATAAGATATTTTCTTCTCTCAAACCCTAAGCAACTAATCCCTTTGGACAAGATCATCTCTTAGAAAGCTTTGGTAAGTGTTTAATCTTATGTTTAAATATATTATATTCATGAGAGGGTGTATAAATCATGTTGGTTATGTTGACAAAGTGTTGAGCAGTCCACTATGTGTAAAACAGTCTATTATTGCTTAATCGGTAAAGGGTTTTGCCTTCTAAACTTGAAAGGGGACTTGAGGTCTTGAAGGAAGTGAATTTGATGGATTAAATGTCAACATGTAATATTTTTTATGTCCCTAACTTGCTTTCTCTTTATGTATAACTTTTGGAATTGTTGTTGTGAAATTGTGCATGGAATTGGTGATGTATTGAAAGGAAAATGTAGTTTTGTGATGTTTATATGCGTTGTGAAACCATGATTGTTTGTTGGCATCCAATTTAACATAAAATATGAAAATAGAAGCTTACTTATGGCCATGGACCATTTATTGCAAAGATAGACCCAAAAGAGACCCATTTTGGCCGAACCGGGCATCGCCCTTAGCGGATGGGGCACCTGCGGCCGCAGATGGCAATGCAAGTGGCCCTGGACAAGGACAGATGGTCACCTGCGGCCGCACCTCACCCACCTGTAGGCGTAGGTTTCTTCGCCGGTCCATCTAGAATTTCATTTTGATTGTTTTTGCTTCTCTTTGACCCCCCAAGGCCCCTATACCCTTCTTGGATGCAATCATCAACTTATGGTACCCTTTGGATGGCCCTAAGGGGTATTCCAGCGGCATTTTGAATTGTATCACTTGTGAATTGATTTTAATGTGTTATTATGAAAGGTATTTAAGTAACTTGATGGAGTAAATGTGACGTAGTGTTGAAGGGAAAGTGTAAAGTATAAACTTGGGGTGAAATGCTATCGGTTTGTGATATCTTGGTTAATGTGTGGAATGTTTTGGTGTTGTTGGTATGGCGATGCAGTGAGTTGTATTGTAGAAGGATGAAATGACATTATATGGCAATCACATAGCTCATTATCATTTTATGCACTTGTAATGTAGTTAGTTGTTAACGTGAGCTCCGTTATGTATTTGTGTTGTAGAGTAACACGTAAGGAAGGAGATGAATTGTTGTATTCACATATTGGATTGTTGTATTCATATTGGGAAGATAAGATAAGGTATGTAAGGTTACTCTTTCTGTATCCTTTGGCAGCACCTATTGGTCACATCATTACCATACTTGTTCCATTTTGAAAAATTCTAGAGTATTTTATTTCTGGTTTGTTAGCAATTGTTATTCGCATGTCTCTTATTCATTGACTAATGTTCCAAAGCTCCAATAATGTTATAACCACCAATGTATCAATCTCACAAAAGAAAGGAATGAAGTAATGCACATATGGTTTATTATGGAGAACGGGTGGCAGCTCAAAGGGGCGTAAGCCTAGCTAGATCCAATCCCGAGATTATTGGATCAGGGGGAAGCTCAATGGGGCGTAAGCCTAGCTTGAGCCAAACTTGACAGGGGGAATCTCAATGGGGCATAAGCCTAGCTCGAGCCGAACCTGTTTTATTGATTTATGGGTGGAAACTCAAAGGGGCATAAGCCTAGCTCGAGCCGATCCCAATGTTATGTTATGTTATGACCCACTGATCAGTTGGGGCCCAGGCACGATATGATAAATGATAATGATGATGAACATAAAAGTAAAGAAAGTAATTAATGTAATGTACATGGTTCCACACATACAGAACGGTGGTTTATCCATAATGTTTATTGACTTGTATTTGATTCCATTTGAGTTCTTATATCTCATGTAGTTGCTTTTAGCCTTACATACTCAGTACATTCTTTCGTACTGATGTCCCTTGGGGGACTTACCTTACTTGTTGCAGGCACAGGAGCTAGTATATACCTCCACAGTAGGATACGGGTCATCTGCATACTATTGGTGAGCTCCAGGTTGATTCGGGGCTTTTCGAGTCATATGTGTACATTTGTTTTGGTACTATGTAAATGTTGTATAAAGCAGGGACTTGTCCCGAATTTAGGCCTGGGTCTGTATCTGTTAGAGGCTTTGTAGACGTTGTGGTACAAATGAAGAAATGTATGCTTTTGACGTGATGGCCCTAACGGCCAAGTTTCATATCTATAAGAATATCTTTCCATAACGTCCGTCTTGGACATCTTGTATCTATCTGACAGAATGTGGTTCATTTAGCGACATGCGTATGAATGAAGGTTGGTTCTCTCGGGCCTTAATGGCTTTGGGTGCCAGTCCGCCCCACTGGGATTTGAGGTGTGACACTTTATGTGTTTTCTTTCTTGTCAAATATTCTGTGTGACTCATTACTAACGGGATCTAGCATATTTTTCTTTTGAGTTGTTTTTCATTTATTAGGTAACAAAATAAATAGAAATTGATCTGTGTTGACATAAAATGGTGGAACATCCCTTCTTCACTAGATCAAAAGTCAGCAAAGATTCCTCTCTTGACCATTGCTTTATCACAGAAAAGGAAAAAATGACTGGTAGTGACGACAGGAATACTCTAACCAATATTACCATCTGGGACAATACAATAAAGGTATAGGGTGAAATGATTATCAAATTGGCTAAGAAATTGGAGGAGCTTAACGAAGAAGTGCAACGAGCAAAGGACATGATCAGTTTGCCCATTACAGCTAACATTCCAATGTTGGATGAACTCATACCTCCAGCTCTGCAAAATCCCAACCCCACCTTTAATGGCCAAACTGAATGTCCAACTCCTCCCTTGAAATACCAAGCTCCATGGCCAAATTATCAGCCTACTTACCAAAATCCTCCACAAAATTTCTAAGCCTACCAAAGGGCTCCAGCCAATCAAAACTATCATTAGATTCCAGCTTTTGCAAACCAGAATAATCCTAATCTTTCTCTCCGAATGTTAAAAAAAAAAGACTCCCAGGAACTTCATGACATTGGCCGAAAGTAGAACTCAATAGTTTGAAAGGCTGAGGGTGGCAGGACTCATCCAACCTGTTTCTGCAAAACTTAATAAATGTGATCCTCGATTCCTTAAAATGGACCAACACTGTACTTACCATTCAGGAGGCGCTGGGAATACCAGCGAGAATTGTATCAATCTAAAGCACAAGATTCAAGACTTAATTAAATATAAAGTCATTACTCTCCAGGCGCCAGCTCTAAATGTCAATAGCAATCTGTTGCCAAATCATGGAGGGGTAACCACTAATGTGATTGAAACATATAAAGATTGGTGTGTAAACAAAGCAATAGTTCAAGCCAACTCCAATGATATTGAGGGATTTGTGACCTCTCTAAGCATAAGACATGAGTTCATAGAGATGATGACACTCCATCAAGAATTTTCATTCACACCAGAAAATAGTCTTGATATGACCTAGAAAGAACTAATTGTCAAAAATAAGGGCGCATATAGTCTGACTTATTCTGGAATATGCTATGATCCAAAAGAGATGTACGAGCCCTTACCACATCTATACCAATCTTCCCTTGTTCAATCATGGATCAAAAGCAACGGTCTGAGGAAAGAAATTAGGTTTTTTTATAAAGAGTATGATGTGTTCATGGGAGAATCAATTGGGATATTGAATATTTAAAATGCCAAGTAAGGAGAGCAATTGTACAACTGGACCTCTACTCCACTCATGATTTCTCGGTCACTATGTAATAATACTTTAAAATTTACTAATATCATGTCATGTCAAAATATAAATGAACGAATCGGGGTAGATGATGATGAATGTGAAAAGTATGATGAAGAGACCACGGTTCCAAAATAATTGACAGAAAAACTGAAGGATATTGAGAACCAGAAAAATCCAATTTAGGGGAGGGTTAAGTTGCCAAATTGGGAATTGATGGTGAATTTAAAGAATCCACAGAGACACAAGAGAAAGAACTCATCATCAGTATGTTCGACTGGTCTTGTGATGAAATGCCGAATCCAAAGATAAATATTATTCCCTACAAGCTGTCGATTGATCCAGAATTTAATTCAGGAGGTGGACAGTTGATCCTTCCTTCTATCAAGATAAGCTTAAAGGAAAGTTCCCACTAGGTTGACAAGGACGGCATGTCATCTACGAGTCATTATCCATAGAGAACCCTAATACTATCCAAGATGGTAGGCCATGAGTGGCCTAAGTCGATAGACTCAGATGCAGTGAAGAGATACTACATATGAAGGATGGTAATTTCTTTGTGTTTCTTTCCCTGTAATCGCACTTTTTCTGAATATGATCATTTTTTATGCTTAGTAATATTTTAAAAATTTCCCTTTCTTTACGAACTATGTTTGACCTAAATTCCCAAGAATGGGTTACATAGGCGGCCTATGTCGGCTTAGGTCAACCACTTAGGATAATCTATTTTTTCCCTTTATGTATGAACTACGTTTGAACTGAATTCACAAGAAAAGGATACGTAGGCAGCCTGTGTTGGCTTTGGTCAACCCCTTAGAAACTTCTACTTTCCCCTTTAAAACCTGAACTATGTTTAACTTGAATTCTATAGAATGAGATACATAGGCGGCCTATGTCGGCTTTGGTCATATTCCCTATAAGATTTCCATTTCCCTTCGCAAATGGAAACTGGAGAAGAATTTTTGAGAAGATCTCAAAAATTCCACAACAAATAAAATTTTGTAGGAGGTTGAAAAGTCTGTTGAATATTGGATAGAGAAAGAATTTCTAAGAAGATCTCAAAAGTTTCATACAAAGCAACATAGTGAAATACAAGAATGTTCAATGGTTCCTTTGTGTTCTAAACTGCGGCAGAATTTTTTAGGAAGATCCTCAAAAATTCAACCAAGTTTACGCTTCAAGGCTAGATTAGTTTTCAAGCCAAGCACAGGAAGGAGCAACAGGACAGCAAGGCAAAGCAAACACAAGCACTCTTTCAAAACTAAGAATTTTTATTTGAATGTAGAGTTCAATGAAAGCCGATTTTTTCTCCTTTTACAGGGGCGTTGTGTAGGCGAAGAGAATTGAATTCTCAAAGTCTATAGAATTCAAAATCATTTCCCTATACCAAGAAGTTTTCTTTGGATACAAGAGAAAAAATATCATCTCGGAACTCGCGGGAGAATCACAAGGATCTCATATTTGACGAATCTCTTGGCCGAAACCTAACTCTAATACTTTTTAATTTTATGAAGGATTCTAATTTTTACAGGATGTGATCCCTAGATTTAATGGGAGACGACACTTGCTCTTTAACTCAGGAGGACACCAATATTCAGTTCGGAAGACAAATCAGGGCAGTCTTCAACTATATTCCATTCTATTATTTTTCTGACTTCCCTACTTTCACCCTTTTTTGTATCTTTATAGGAAGTCCATCCTCGACAATGGTTGAGGTTGGTCACCAAAATATATGATTTTCGTAGATGTATGAGAAATGTCATAATTTCCAAAGGTATTCGGGGAGAAAACACAAACAACAAGTGGTTTTTGTAAGAAATCTTGAAACCACATTTACACAAAGCAACAACAAGTGTCCTCACGGATAACGGAGATTCCACCGCAATATCATGCCTTAAAATAATGGGTGATTATCACAAGAACAAACAATCCCCCACAAGACAACTGGGAGACCATACCAATCCTTGCAAAATATCGGTAGATGCCTCCCGACTGACAACATCATGCAAGCTTTGGAGGCACCACTCTGAGTTTGTCTATATCATTACATTATCTTTGAACATATATTTCATCATATCTGCATGAACTAAGCACACCTAATTCTCATACTTTGGAGCGAGATACATAGGCAGCCCCTCTCTAGTTCGGTATCTTTCAAAAATAATTAAAAATCAATCAAAATTTTTAGTATCATTTCATTGACTTGGTTGGTGCCAACATGGTTAGGAACATACATATGGAAAAACAAAAATAATTGATTTGATAGAGAGGAATGACTTCATGGGGACTATAGATTCTTTTGGTACCTTTCATCGTACATTTGTGACAATCGAAAATGTTCCTTGCATGCATCCAAGATAAGAATAAAATAGACCTCATTGTTTTATGTGCATTGTGTGGCAAGTTTTAGATTTAATTCAATCACTTTGCATTGTTGATCTAGAACATGGCCTGAATGTTTGTCAAGGAGAAATCCTAGGAAATGTTTGGTTTGGGGAAGGATCGTAGGCTTTCTGTGACCTGAGTGTGCCTTTCAATACACCAAATGACATTAATCCCTATCATGTCCCACTTTGAGATTATAGCCTATTCTTTGGACAACCACGTCTTAGCCTATACCCTTCTGAGTGCTTATATGCACTACCCCTCTATTGGCCCGACCTCCTTGAGCATGCATGAAATGTGCAAATTGGAGATGAAGTCCAAGTTTGGAGTTGACAAAGGCAAATGATGAACCTAAAGTCAAGAATGCAAAAATAATTTCAAAAGTTTTGCGAAAGAAGAATCAAAAACTCCCACAAAGCATAGAGAAATCTCAATGAAAAACAAGGAAGAAAATACTCCAACAAAAAGGGAGAAACTTCAAAAGAAAAAGGAGAACTCCTCAAAATGAAAGGAGAAAAGGCTACAAATATTTAAAAGAAGTTCGAACAAAATACAAAAGAAAGGTACATCAAAGAGGATCGAGCGCCAAAGGCGTAGCAAATGTCAAAAGCACAGAACTAGAGCAATGTTCGAGGAGGGATTAAGTAGGCGTTTGGCCATAAATATTATTCACAATATTCTGGAATACATTTTCACTTTATTTAAGAATACTTGTTTGTCCATGAAAACCAAAAACATATTCCAGAATACGTTTTTACAATTTTTGATTTTTTGAAAAATACCTCTTAAGACGTTTTCACTTTTTTTGCACTCAATTTTTTCTATCACTTTATAAAAAAGTACATCCAAAATCAAAAATATTTTTGAAAATACTATGGCCAAACACATCTCTAATTCTGTTTTCAACTTCAAAAATATCAAATAAAGTGAATATGTTTTTTGTTTTCATGGCCAAACGAATCCTAAGTCACTCTTATCCCAAATGAATATCCTACCCATCCCTCAGCCGATATTACAAGCTGATAACAAGCCTTACATGATCTCATTCAAAGCATTCTCATATTAGTGGAGACTTACATAAAGGCCAAGCATATGGCATCATGATTGCATGCTTTGAACATCCTTTTGAGAGTGAGATCACTTTGCAAAAGTCCTCAAATCAAATACTTCAAATAATTGTAGAATAGGACATTCTTTATGGTGAGGGCACTTGAAACATGAGGGTAGGTGTAATTCAAAACCTTTGTTTGAAGCAAGATGAACAAATCTTGTCTATACTTAGGTGTGTTTGAGGTACCACTCGAAGCTACTGGAATCTTCTCGAAGCAGCCTCAGTTAAACAAGAAGCAAAAGAGAAAAATTTCGATACAAATACTAATAGTTGGTACCAATTATTGTCGATATTTGATTCTCTTCACTTATTTTGAAAATGGGCAGATGCCCACCTGTGATACCTATCAAAGTAACTTATTCTTCTTCAAATTTGTCTTTCTTTTATTTGGGTTGTCCGCCCTAAAAATGTGACCAATAGGCTAATCTTGCAAGGATAAGATGCCTATTTTTGTTGAATTGAGTCGTCCGCCCTAAAAATGTGACCAATAGATGAATCTTTCTACTCTTATTTTGGACTCATGTTTGTACTACATTTGCTACTAATAGTTTCATTTCAATTTTTTACACTAAGATTTTGAACTACGTTTGACCTGATTCCTAGCTCAACAAGATTCGTAGGCATCATAACGGCTTGGTCATGTTCCCTATGAGATTTCAATTTCCCTTTATCAAAGAAATTGGGGCAGAATTTTTGAGAAGATCTCAAAAATTCACAAAAAGATGATTTTCTCCAGCAATCCAAGTATTGAGATCAAGACAATATTTTTTTGAGAAAGCTTAGAAATTGCACAAGATGTCAATTTTCCCCATCAACAACATAGGATTTGCCTTGAAGCGTATAACTGGGGCAGAATTTTTTAGGATAACCTCAAAATTCCACCAAAGCATCATTAAAAGGCCATTCAAAAATCAATATTATCCCTTAAATGGACCAGCATATAATATTGATGGACCAATATTATCCCTCTAACAGACCAACATATCCTATCGATGGATCAATATTATCTCTCCGATGGACCAATAGATCCTATTGATGGATCAATATTGTCCTCCAATAGACCAGTATATCATATCGATGGATCAAAATTGTCACTTTGATGTACCAACAAATCCTATCGATGGTTCAATATTGTCTCTCCGATGGACCAACACATCCTGTAGATGGATCAACATTGTCTCTCGGACGGACCAACATATCCTATTGACAGATCAACATTGTCCCACCAATGAACCAACATATATGTTGTCGATGGATTAATTTATGTCCCTTCGATAGACTAACACATCCACAACAATCCTCTCAAAGGGGCAGTATTCATTTTTTGACTGATCTTTCTAAAGTTCTATCTTTAGTTTTGACTAAAGTCACTATCTAAAGTGAAAATGTGTCTACTAACTGTGTGTTTCAAGTGTAGGTACACACAGGTCATTGCATATTTGCTTTTGCCAAGAGGGCCATAATATCTTCATTGTGTCAAAATTAGAGGAGGCTGATGTCACAAAAAGGATATCCAAAAATTACATCAAAACCAGAAGAGGCTAATATGCAATCGCCAAGAAGGCCATGATATCTGTATTGAATCAAAACTAAAAGAGGCTGACGACAAAAAGGAAATCCAAAAATTCATATCAAAATCAAAGGAGGTTGACGTACGTACAACTGTCGGGAAGGGCATTATATCCAATATAGCACAGAGATGGAGGAGTCTAGCATCGAGAATATTTACAAATGTATATCTAATATAGCACAGAGGCAGAAGAGTCTGGTGTCAAGGGTATTCATTTTGCCAAATTGACCCATCATATCAAATATACCATAGAGGCAGAGGAGTCTGGAATTGAGGTGTTTAGGCATCATATCCAATATAGCACAAAGGCAAGGAGTCTAGCATCGAGGATATTTGTGGATGTATATCCAATATAGTGCAGAGGTAGAAGAGTCTAGCATCGAGGGTATTCATTTTGCTAAGAAGACCCATCATATCTAATATCGCATAGAGGCGGAGGAGTCTGGCGTCGAGGGTATTTAGGCACCATATCCAATATATCATAAAGGCGGAGAAGTCTAGCATTGAGGATATTTGCGGATGTATATCCAATAAAGCACAGAGGCAGAGGATTCTGGAGTCGAGGGTATTTATTTGGCCAAAAAGACCCTTCATATTTAATATAGAACAGAGGTGGAGGAGATTGGCATTAATGGTATTTGGGCATCATATCCAATATAGCGCAAAGGAAAAAGAGTCTGGCATCTAGGATATATGCAGATGTATATCCAATCTAGCACAGAGGCAAAAGAGTCTGGCATCGAGGGTATTCATTTTCCCAAGAAGACCCATCATATCTAATATAGTACAAAGGTAGAGGAGTCTGGCATCGAGGGTATTTGGCCATTATATCTAATATAGCATAGAGGCAGAGGAGTCTGGTGTCGAGGATATCTCTAAGTCGCATCAAAACTATATAATACTGATGTGCAACCTCTGAGAGGGCTATTTCATATTCATTGCCAAGAGGGTCATTGCATACTTATTACATTTCATATCATTGGTGAGAGGGCCATTGCATATTCATAATCATGTTCATTGATGAAAGGGAAATTTCATATTCATTGCATATTCACATTGCATATCATCGCCAATAAAGCCATTTCATATCCATTGTCGAGATGGCCATTGCATATTCATATCGCATATTCATTAAATTGTATATCATTGCCAAGATAGGCCTTGTAACACCCCGTACATTCCCAACACTAACTTGATTGATTGGTGACCTCGGGTGTAGTTATAAACCTTAGCTTCGAGAGCAATAAGTACATATGTTGTAGTGATTTTGGATGGAACATTTGATATTGTACTATTCAATGTGTTTAGACTCTCGTATGAGGAGTTGGAAACTTTTTTGAATATTTTAGGAGCGATAAATGGCACTTGAATGACTCCTAAATAAAGGTTCTTAAAGACAAGAAGCAAGCTAACGATTAGAACTTGAAGTATCTAACCAAATCCGCAACGAAAAGTTGAAGAAAGGAATTTTTAAAAAAATTTAGGCCCAGGCGCACCCAGGGGCGTGCCAGTCCGCTCTTGGCTGAAATTTTCAGCCCACAGGCAGCAAGGGGGCGCGCCAGGCATCGTGCCAGGCCGCCCCTACACACCTTTCAAATGCTGAAAAATTTTCTAAGTCTAAGGGGCGCCCGGGGGCGTGCCGGGGTGCTTTTTGCCAAATTTTTTCTCCAACCACGAGCCTATGAATGTGATTCTTGGGTTATTATATAATTGTTCCATTTTGGTAGGACTACGCTTGGACGATGTTGGCATCCAAATTACATTTTTACCCTTTTATGTTCAATTAAACCATAAGTGCTAGAATTTCTTATTTGGAGATTGAAGCTACGAATATGAGTCTCGTGAGTTGAGTATTGTCGTGACACATATGAAATGATTTAAACATGGGAAATATGAGGGATTACACATTGAATTTGGTGGTCTAAGTTAATATGTGTTAATGGGCTCAAAGGCAGGCCCAAAATAAATCAAAAGACATGGCCCAATTGGTCAAATGACCCATTCTTGCTTTGACAAGTCAATTATTGATCTAAGTGGCTAAGGATGAGTTAAAGGGGCTATAAAAGGGAAAGGAAATCAGATTTTTGGGTAAAAGGGCACATGTATCTCTAAACTTTTCCAAGAAACCAATAAGAGATATTTTCTCTTCACTTCAAACCCTAAGTCATCTCTTGGGCAAGATCATCATTTCTCAAGCTTTGGTAAGTGTCTATTCTCATGGATTAATATACTATATGCATGGGAGAGTATGTAGATCATGATGGTTATGTCCAAAAGTGTTGAATAGTGAACTTTTACATTTTTTTAGTTTTTGCTAAAGATGTGTCATCCATGGGATTTAAACTTGAAAGGAGACATGGGATTTTGATGAAAGGGAATGGTATGAATGAAATATCAACATGTATGGTGTGGTTATGTTACTTAACTTATTATTTTTCTATAAGTATGAATTTTGGGATTTTTGTCGATATGTTATTATGAGGTGTATTAAGGTGACTTGATGGAGTAATTGTGATGTTGTGGTGATGGAGAAGTGTAAAGTATGAACTTGGTGTGACATTCTATTGGTGTATGATGTATTGGTCAATGTATGGAATGTTGTGGTATTATTGGTATGATCACTTCATAAATGGTATTGTTAAGGGGGAAATGTCATGTTAAGGCAATCATGTAACTCATCATCGTTATATGCATTTGTAAGGTAATTGGTGGTTAATATAAACTCTGTTGTGTACTTGTGTTATAGAATAAAATGTAAGGAAGGAGCTGGACTGTTGTATACACATTTAAGATTGTATATTCGTATTGGGAAGATAAGGTATGTAAGGTTACTCTTTCCGTATCCTTCTGCAACTCCTAGTATTCACATTGATGTTGTACTAGTTCATTCCGAAATGTCCTAAGGTATCCTATATCCAGTTATCAATTGTTATTAATCATATGTTCCCTACTCATTGATCAATTGTGATTCGCATGTCTCATGTTCATTGACTAATGTTCCAAAAGCCCAATAATGTTATGTTCCAAAGTTCCAATAGTGGTTATACACATGTCCCTTATTCATTGATTATTGTTCTAATGCTTCCAATAATGTTATGACAAGTGAATGTACCAATCTCTCACAAGTAAAGGTATCAATCTCAAAAGTAAAGAACAAAGTAATGCATATATGTGGTTAATGATTAAGTATGGGAGGTAGCTTTGGGGGCGAAATGCCTAGCTCAAGCCGATCCCGAGATTATTGGATGAGGAGGTAGTCCTAGAGGCATAATCCTAGCTCGGAACGATCCTGACAAGGGGAATATCTAGAGGTAATAACCTAGCTCGAGCCGAACCTGATTGTCACTCCCCAAATCCCATAAGGCCCGAGAGAACCAATCTTTTCTCATGTCTATTCATATGCATGTCACTCACTAAGCAGCACCACCACATAGAGGTATAAATGTCAATAGCGGAAGTTATGGAAACATGTGATATATATACGTATAAGAAACTTGGTCGTTAGGGCCATCGAGTTAACATGGACATACTTCTCTTATATTCGTATACCCACGTACGTCTACAAAGCCTCTACAGATACATGTACATAGCCAAGCTAGAGTCGGGACAAGTCCCCGCTTTAAACATCATTTACAATACCAAAATCAGTGTACACTATGACTCGGAAAGCCCCGGACCTACTGGATCTCACCAAAAATCTACAAATGACCCGCACTGTACTGTGGAGGTCTACTAGTACCTGTGTTGTGCCTGCAGTCAGTAAGGTAATTTCCCCCAAGGGGATCAGTACGAAGAATGTACTGAGTATGCAAGGCAATATGAATCTGTATAATACATAAATACTGCAATGAACTCAAATACAAATGAATAACCGATATGGATAAGTCACTCTTCTGTACTTTGGAAACCATGTATATTGCTTTCATTATTTTCTCTTTGCTTCTTTACTTGTATGCTTATTCATCATCACTTGTGTCACTATGTACCCGGGGCCCCGACTGATCAGTAGGTCTTTACATAACATAAAATTATGTTGGGATCGGATCGAGCTAGGCTTATGCCTCTAGAGCTGCCACTTATAAATCAATACATCGGGATCGGCTCGAGCTAGGTTATTACCTCTAGATCTGCCACCCATAAATCTACGTACCAGGTTCAGCTCGAGCTAGGTTATTACCTCTAGAGCTGCCCCCTGTCAGGTTTGGCCCGAGCTAGGCTTATACCTCTAGGACTGCCCCCTGATCCAATAATCTCGGGATCGGCTCGAGATAGGCTTATGCTTCTAGAGCTGCCACCCGTACTCAATCATTAACCACATATATGCATTACTTTATTCTTTACTTTTGAGATTGATACCTTTACTTGTTAGAGATTGGTACATTCACTTGTGAGAGATTGGTACCTTCACTTGACATAACATTATTGGAAGCATAACATTATTGAGATTCTGGAATCGTGTCCATAATTATGTAACTTATGAACAACAATCAATGAATAAGAGACATGCATATAAACAAACTTTGGAACACAACCTTATTGGACTTTTGGAACATTAGTCAATGAATATGAGACATGTGAATCACAATTGATCAATGAGTAGGAAACACGTGATAATAACAATTGATAACCGGTCATAGGATACCTTAGCACATTTTGGGATAGGACAAGTGTGATGTCAATGTGAATACTATGTGCTGCAGAAGGATACGGACAGAGTAACCTTACATACCTTGTATTCTCAATACGAATATACAATCTTAGATGTGCATACAATAGTCCCGCTCCTTTCTTATGTTTCACTCTACAACACAAATGCATAACGGAGTTTACATTAACCACCAACTACCTTTCAAATGCATATGACGACAATGAGTTACATGTTTGCCTTAAAAATATCATTTCCCCCTTTACCACACCATTTACGGCATTGTCATACCAACAATACCTCCATCATGCCATACATTGACCACAACATCATATAACAATAGCATTTCAAAATAAAGTTTCTCCTTTACACTTTCTCATTAGCACCATATCACAATTAATCCATCAATTCAACTTAATACACCTCATAACAACATATCGGCCAAAATCCCACAATTTACACTTATAGAAAAATAACAAGTTTAGATACATAATCCCACCACACATGTTGATATTTCATCCATACCATGAACTTTCATCAAAACCACAAGTCATCTTTTAAGTTTAAATTCCATAGATGACACATCTTTTACAAAAACACAAAGTGTCGTGTTCAACACTTCCAAGCATAACCAACATGATCTACATAATATCCCATGCATATAATATGTTAAACTATAATATTAAACACATACCCAAGCTTGAAAAATGATGATCTTGCTCCAAGAGATGACTTAGGGTTTTGAGAGCTATAAGGGTTCTCTAGAAAAGCATGTGTGTTTGTAATGAATAAAATCATATTTTTGTCCCTTTATATAAGCCCTCAATTCACCCTTATCCACTCTTTATAGCATTAAATGTCATGTCTAGAAGTTCAATGAAAGAATGGGTCATTTGACTCATTTGGCCCATGTCTTCTTCCTTATTTGGGGCCTTTATTGAGCCCAATACACTTAATCTAATAAAATCAATAATTCCTCATGGTTAAATTATTTCATACGTTTTACGACAATATTCCCACTCACGCGATTTATATTCGTAGCCTCAATCCCAAAAACAAGTGATTCTAGCCACGTATGGCTTATTTTGTCCGAGAGGGTAAAAACGTCCTTTGGATGCCAAATTAGTCCACAAATAATCTTATCAAAATGGAATGCCAATATAATACTTCATTTATCCCATGTATAGGCTCGTGGTTGTAGAATAAATGTGGCAAAAAGCGGCCCGGTACGTCCCCGGACACCCTTGGGACTTAGAAAAATTTCCAACATTTGAGAGGTGTGCACAAGAAGTCTGGCATGCCCTTGGGCGCGCCACCATGCTGCCTGTGCCCAAAAATTTTGGGCAAAAAGCGTCCTGGAATGCCCTCTGGTGCGCCTGGCCCAATTTTTTTGAAAATTTTTGTTCTTTGACTTTTCTTTGCGGATTTGGTTAGATACTTCAAGTTCTAATCTTTAGCTTGCCTCTTTTCTTTAAGAACCTTTATTTAGGAGTCATTCAAGCTTCGTTTTTCCACTCCAAAAGTCATAAACTTTCCCCACAAGGGTTTCATCACACTTACTAGCAAAAGATCAAATGTTCCATCAATAACCATGCAAAAATACGTACTTATTGCTCTCGAAACCTAAGTAAGCATTGTTCAAAATTGTCAAGTAGGATCGAAAGTGTACGGGGTGTTACATTCTTCCCCCCTTAGGAACATTTGTCCTCGAATGTTAACAACACCGTCTCAATTACAACCAATGCATCTTGATATTAGCATATACATAAATACACACATAACACTTGTAAAGCTTTACTTGTTACTATTCCAATTCCGTACTTTAAACTTTTTATTTCGTATACAACAATTACGAGTGCTTTAGATTTCATTATTTCTTTGGTCTCCCTTGTAACCTCTTCTACGTGCTAATTTCTTCCAATTATGCCTTTACGGAAGCTACTTCTGTATTTCTTATTGCTTTCGCTTATCGAACTAGAATAGTAAGCCGTACTTCTTCACATGTGAGATTTTTTGTAACTTTTATATTTCCACTGGGAGCAATACGAGATAATCTCCTATACATTTTCAAAGCATCAAAGATGAAATACTGAATGAACTGTGAAGAGTTCTTAGACTAGTGCTAATAAATATGCAATTTGCCCAAATCTTTGGACAATTTCCCTTTTTTTTCCGAATCTCATTATCCTTTTTTCTTTTCATTGGTCACACTGTCAAAAATACCTAATCACCTATGGCACACTTTAATTCCCTTCTTCTAATATCGGCATATGATTCATATCGACTTTGGGCCATTTGTAGATGCTGTTATACCACCTTCACTTTCTCTATAGTTTGATGAACAAAATCTGACCCAAGCAAAGCGAATTTCATCAGCTGTAACCCATCCAAGTGATGATCTATATTTTCTTTCATATAAAGCTTTGTAAGGTGCCTTTTGATACTTTTATTGTAAGCAATTTCAATAAACGATAGATGTTCCTCCCAACTACCTTTAAAGTCCAATGTACAAACTCATGGCATATCTTTAAATGTTCGTATAATATGTTCTATTTGTCCATCCATCTGAGGATGACAAGCCATACTTACATCCACCTGTGTACCCATGCTTTACTGAAAAGACTTCTAACACTATGCAATAAAGTGAGCTCTCTTGTTTGATATAATAGTGAGTGGAGTCCCATGTAATCATACTATCTCTGTAACATACAACCTTGTATAATGTTCAGCTATATCGGTGGTCCTAACTAGTAGGAAATACGCTGACTCGGTAAGCCTGTCAACTATTACCTATATGGAATCAACCTTTGCAGTGTACGAGGCAACCCTGTGGTTAAATCCATGTTATTCATGTTCCACTTCTAAGCTGGAAGGGTAATACATTGCATAAAACATACAGATTTCTGATGCCATACTGTTAATCAGTGACCGCTTGGACATTGAGCTACAAGTTCTACAATGTGCTTCTCATGTAACCTTACTAAGACCTCTCTGCTAAACCATGGTACATTTTGGTTGCTTTCGAATGAATAAAATACCGTGAACAATGTTCTTCTGTCATAATTCATTTCCTTAACTCATCTATACCCGGTACACACAATCTACATTGGCGTTAAAGTACTCCCCCTTGTGTTTGCTCAAATATCTTTGTCGAACTTTGTTGTACATTCTTTTTCAATTGAACTAAAAACATGACTTCCATATTGCTTTTTCCTTTATCTCAGATATTAATGAAAATCCTGCCACATTTGACACTATAATTCTTTCATCTGGAGTTTCAAGAAAAAAAAAACCCATATTTCTTCCTTGATATAGATTTCTTGACTATATCTTTCTTTTCTGTGAGCTGGCCATTAATACTTTCTACTGCCTTGCAGCTTAATGTATCAACTACCCCATTTGCTTTTCCCGAACGATACAAGATACCAACGTCTTAATCTTTTAATAGTTCAAGACACCTTCGCTACCTCAGATTTAAGTCCTTCGGCTTAAAAATATATTACATTTTCTTATGACCAGTATATATGTCAACATGGATCCCTTACAAATAGTGACACCATAACTTTAAAGCAAATATCGCAGCTGCTAGTTCAGGGTCATGTGTTTGGTAATAATTTGTTTTCTCATGTGGCCGCAACTGTCGTGAGGGATATACTATTACCTTATCATACTACATCAATACACATCCGAGGCCAACCCCGAAAGCATTACCATACATTGCATAACATTCTTATGCCTTTGGGAAGCACTTAAAATTAGTGTGGAAGTTACTTTATCTTTCAACTCTTGGGAACTTTTCTCACATGCATCATTCTACTGGTTCAACAATTCTCCTATAATAATCAACCAACCTAAGAAAATGATGGATCTCTGTAAGCATCGTAGGCCTTGGCCAATTGTTCACCATTTCTATATTTCGCGTAGCAACTTTCATTTCTTCATCCTATACAATGCATGGTCCTCTTGTGATTTTGAATACCATCACCAAAAATGGTCACACACACATTTAAAAGTGTCTTGAACACCCTATTCATTAAACCCATAACAACTACAGGTGCATTCGCTAGCCCAATTGACATACTAAGAATTCATAATAACCATACCATGTTTGTAATGCTGTCTTGGGTATATCATCATCATTCTTTTTTTTTCATTTCATCATCATTCGTTTCATCATTTTATTATTCATTTCACCATTTTTTCTAACCCCGTAACTGATCAAACAAATCGCCAACTCTGGGGAGGGAATATTTATTCTTAATTGTCATCTTATTCAGTTGCCGATAGTCGACACACATTCTCAATGTACTGTCTTTCTTTTGTACAATTAACACTGGGGCACCCTAAGGGAACATACTAGGTCTTATGAATCCCTTGTTCATCACGTCTTTTAATGTTTTCTATTTTATTTTTTTTTTGGTCTCTTCTTCTTCCCTTTTTTTTTTCAAATTCCCATAACTCTGTCGGGGCCATGCTATATAAGGAAATAAAAATAGGTTGAGTACCTGACGTCATACTAATACCAGCTCACACATCGAGGAATTTATTTACCACCAGAACTGATTGAAGAGTTGGTGGCATCATATCAGTATCTTTCACTCTTACTAAATGACATATGTATCCCTTAGAGTATCCTTTTCTTTGCTTTAAGATGGGGAATAAATTTTCCTCTTGGTGCCCCCACATTTCCCTGGCCATTCAAAAACATTCTTAGTTTGGCAATCTACTATGGTGCAATCCCTTGATAACATCAAAATTTCACTATTTCCAACTCAATAGGATCAACCAGTGTCTCACGACCACAAACAATTACTATGCACTTATGATATACTCTCTTAACTATAATAGATTCACCATCTGATGTATAGACATCATGTGACATAACTAGTAATTCTGGTGTGCTTTTGAATTTTCAGCAATTAATGAAATATCATATGCTCTATGAGTCAATCAATACGTATACGATACCTGTAGTTACATTAGGAGAGGCCTCATTTTGTGGCCCGACATACCATACCAACAACAAACATTCATCCCTAACCGACATTCACTTAGACGATAACTTTCGTAGCACTAACACGGTTGACGAAGAGACTTCGATTGGTTCCTACTTTCTACGTTCTTGTACTTGATACCCCATTTCCCATGAATCCTAAATCTCACTTTTTCCCAAACCGATTGTCTCTAAACCCTTGGGATCGAGGTAGAACATTTACTATAAACGAAGGAAATAATGGTCAAGGCGATCTGTTAAACACCGAGACCTAAATTCCCCTTGGGATGCCATGAACTGTCCCACAGGTCTAGCCCTCTTTGACGACCCTTCTTCAAATATTTGTGTCCTTTTCTGTTGCCTCTGATCCTCTATTATCTATGCAAAAAGCCTGTATTCTGGCTATATCCATATCTCTTTTCAAGGCCGCAATAGTACAATCCATCTATCCACATACCGATGCACTTTATCGGTCATAATAGCTATCACATTTAGAGCATAACTAGCCAAAGAACTAAACCAAAGATTGTACTTTCTGACACTCATAGTCCTTTGGTAAAGATTTAGATATTGGTCTGCATGAGCTGTTCGGACCTCATATAGGAGGTATTGATCAAGGAATGTCGTTTTAAATTCCTCCCAACTAGATGGAAGTACATTAATACACAGTCACATGCATAACATCTAGATCTCGCTTGATTTGGTCTATAAAGTCCTGTGGGTCTTTATTCAAATCCGACCCGGTGAACGTGGGAGGGTTTAATTCGAGAAAATCCTGTGTTCGACAACTAGCTGCCCTAGCCGCACCGTCATCACTCGTCATTGGGCCAGGTCGCCCGTGACATTGTACAGCAACTATCTGAGTCAACATATGCACTACATTTCTTAAATCCTGTTCAATGGCATTTATAGGTGGTTCTGCGGGTACTTCTCTACCTTTTGGCTAAGAGAAACCTGTATTGAAAATTCCATGTCAGCCCCACCTTGACTAGCTTGTTCAGGTAGTGATTTACTCATTTCTTCTTCGGCAGTCATATCAACCTGCTTACCTTTGCCCTTATCTTGTATGATAATCAACATTTGACTATGCAAAAGAAAACCAATGTCAATGCGTACATATGCGTCCACTTACAACTTTGGCTCTATTGCACGATCTAGGAATGAAAAACAGAAACAACTCCTAAATGCCCGTAGCCTCCTACTTATAAATGTGGCACGCAACACATCCGTAAGCAAGACTCTACTCAGACACGGCTTAGTAGACACCCTTAGAACAACCTGCTCTGATACCACTTTTGTCACGCCCCGAATCTCATTCGGGCCGGACTGGCACCCAAAGACGATGAGGCCCGAGAGAACCAATCTATGTTCATGTCTATTCATATGCATGTCACTCACTAAGCAGCACCACCACATAGAGGTATAAATGTCAATAGCGGAAGTTATGGAAACATGTGATATATATACATATAAGAAACTTGGCCGTTAGGGCTATCGAGTTAACATGGACATACTTCTCTTACATTCGTATACCCACATACGTCTACAAAGCCTCTAAAGATACATGTACATAGCCAAGCTAGAGTTGGGACAAGTCCCCGCTTTAAACATTATTTACAATACCAAAATCAGTGTACACTATGACTCGGAAAGCCCCGGACCTACTGGATCTCACCAAAAATCTGCAAATGACCCGCACTGTACTGTGGAGGTCTACTAGTACCTGTGTTGTGCCTGCAGTCAGTAAGGTAATTTCCCCCAAGGGGATCAGTACGAAGAATGTACTGAGTATGCAAGGCAATATGAATCTGTATAATACATAAATACTGCAATGAACTCAAATACAAATGAATATCCGATATGGATAAGTCACCCTTCTGTACTTTGGAAACCATGTATACTGCTTTCATTATTTTCTCTTTGCTTCTTTACTTGTATGCTTATTCATCATCACTTGTGTCACTATGTACCCGGGGCCCCGACTGATCAGTAGGTCTTTACATAACATAACGTTATGTTGGGATCGGATCGAGCTAGGCTTATGCCTCTAGAGCTGCCACTTATAAATCAATACATCGGGATCGGCTCGAGCTAGGTTATTACCTCTAGATCTGCCACCCATAAATCTACGTACCAGGTTCAGCTCGAGCTAGGTTATTACCTCTAGAGCTGCCCCCTGTCAGGTTTGGCCCGAGCTAGGCTTATACCTCTAGGACTGCCCCCTGATCCAATAATCTCGGGATCGGCTCGAGATAGGCTTATGCTTCTAGAGCTGCCACCCGTACTCAATCATTAACCACATATATGCATTACTTTATTCTTTACTTTTGAGATTGATACCTTTACTTGTGGGAGATTGGTACATTCACTTGTGAGAGATTGGTACCTTCACTTGACATAACATTATTGGAAGCATAACATTATTGAGATTTTGGAATCGTGTCCACAATTATGTAACTTATGAACAACAATCAATGAATAAGAGACATGCGTATAAACACTATTGGAACTTTGGAACACAACCTTATTGGACTTTTGGAACATTAGTCAATGAATATGAGACATGTGAATCACAATTGATCAATGAGTAGGAAACACGTGATAATAACAATTGATAACCGGTCATAGGATACCTTAGCACATTTTGCGATAGGACAAGTGTGATGTCAATGTGAATACTATGTGCTGCAGAAGGATACGGACAGAGTAACCTTACAGACCTTGTATTCTCAATACGAATATACAATCTTAGATGTGCATACAATAGTCCCGCTCCTTTCTTATGTTTCACTCTACAACACAAATGCATAACGGAGTTTACATTAACCACCAACTACCTTACAAATGCATATGACGATAATGAGTTACATGTTTGCCTTAAAAATATCATTTCCCCCTTTACCACACCATTTACGGCATTGTCATACCAACAATACCCCCATCATGCCATACATTGACCACAACATCATATAACAATAGCATTTCACAATAAAGTTTCTCCTTTACACTTTCTCATTAGCACCATATCACAATTAATCCATCAAGTCAACTTAATACACCTCATAACAACATATCGGCCAAAATCCCACAATTTACACTTATAGAAAAATAACAAGTTTAGATACATAATCCCACCACACATGTTGATATTTCATCCATACCATGAACTTTCATCAAAACCACAAGTCATCTTTTAAGTTTAAATTCCATAGATGACACATCTTTTACAAAAACACAAAGTGTCGTGTTCAACACTTCCAAGCATAACCAACATGATCTACATAATATCCCATGCATATAATATGTTAAACTATAATATTAAACACATACCCAAGCTTGAAAAATGATGATCTTGCTCCAAGAGATGACTTAGGGTTTTGAGAGCTATAAGGGTTCTCTAGAAAAGCATGTGTGTTTGTAATGAATAAAATCAGATTTTTGTCCCTTTATATAAGCCCTCAATTCACCCTTAGCCACTCTTTATAGCATTAAATGTCATGTCAAGAAGTTCAATGGAAGAATGGGTCATTTGACTCATTTAGCCCATGTCTTCTTCCTTATTTGGGGCCTTTATTGAGCCCAATACACTTAATCTAATAAAATCAATAATTCCTCATGGTTAAATTATTTCATACGTTTTACGACAATATTCCCACTCACGCGATTTATATTCGTAGCCTCAATCCCAAAAACAAGTGATTCTAGCCACGTATGGCTTATTTTGTCCGAGAGGGTAAAAACGTCCTTTGGATGCCAAATTAGTCCACGAATAATCTTATCAAAATGGAATGCCAATATAATACTTCAGCTATCCCATGTATAGGCTCGTGGTTGTAGAATAAATGTGGCAAAAAGCGGCCCGGTACGTCCCCGGGCACCCTTGGGACTTAGAAAAATTTCCAACATTTGAGAGGTGTGCACAAGCAGCCTGGCATGCCCTTGGGCGCGCCACCATGCTGCCTGTGCCCAAAAATTTTGGGCAAAAAGCGTCCTGGAATGCCCTCTGGCGCGCCTGGCCCAATATTTTTGAAAATTTTTGTTCTTTAACTTTTCTTTGCGGATTTGGTTAGATACTTCAAGTTCTAATCTTTAGCTTGCCTCTTTTCTTTAAGAACCTTTATTTAGGAGTCATTCAAGCTTCGTTTTTCCACTCCAAAAGTCATAAACTTTCCCCACAAGGGTTTCATCATGCTTACTAGCACAAGATCAAATGTTCCATCAATACCCATGCAAAAATACGTACTTATTGCTCTCGAAACCTAAGTAAGCATTGTTCAAAATTGTCAAGTAGGATCGAAAGTGTACAGGGTGTTACACTGATATGCTGGTTTATGGGTGGAAGCTGTAGAGGTAATAACCTAGCTCGAGCTGATCCCGATATATTGATTCATGGGTGGTAGCTCTAGAGGCATAAGCATAGCTCGAGCCGATCTCAACATAACGTTACGTTATACTAAGACCCACTGATCAGTCGGGGCCCGGGTACATAGTGACACAAGTGATGATGAGCAAGCATAGAAGTAAAGAAGCAAATAAATAATGACAGCAATTTACATGGTTTCCAACGTACAGAATGGTGACTTACCCACATTGGTTATTCGTTTATATTTGAGTTCATTAAAGTATTTATGTCTCATATAGTTTTATATGGCCTTACATACTCAGTACATTCTTCGTACTGACCCCCTTGGGGGGATTTACCTTACTTGATGCAGGCACAGGTACTAGTAGACCTCTACAGTAGAGTGCGGGTCACTTACAGATTTTTGGTGAGCTCCAGTTGATTCGGGGCTTTCCGAGTCATAGTGTACACTAATTTTGGTATTGTAAATGCTATATAAAGCGGGGAATTGTCCCAAATTTAGCTTGGCTATGTATATGTATCTGTAGAGGCTTTGTAGACATATGTGGGATAAGGGATGTAAGAAATGTATGTCCATGTTGACTCGATGGCCCTAACGGCCAAGTTTCTTATATGTATATATCACATGTTTCCATAACTTCCGCTATTGACATTTTATACCTCCATGTGATGGTGTTGCTTATTGAGTGACATGCATATGAATAGACATGAGCAAAGATTGGTTCTCTCGGGCCTCATCGGCTTCGGGTGCCAGTCCGCCTCGTTGGAACTCAGGCCATGACAAAAGTGGTATCAGAGCAGGTCATCCTAAGGGTGTCTACAAAGCCATGTCTGAGTAGAGTCTTACATATCGATGTGTTGCGCGCCACATTTATAAGTAGGAGGCTACAGGCATATAGGAGTTGTTTCTGTTCTTTATTCCTAGATCGTGCAATAGAGCCAAAGTTGTGGGTGGACGCATTTGTACGCATTGACACTGGTTTTCTTTTACATAGTCAAATGTTGATTATCAGACAAGATAAGGGCAAAGGTAAGCAGGTTGATATGCCTACCGAAGAAGAAATGAGTAAATTACCACCTGACCAAGCTAGTCAAGGTGGGGCTGACATGCAATTTGCGATACGGGTTTCTCTTAGCCAAAAGGTAGAGAAGTACCCGCAGAATCACCTATAAATGCCACTGAACGGGATTTAAGAAACATGGTGCATATGTTGACTCAGATAGTTGTTGTATAATTTCACGGGCGAGTTGTCCCAATGATGAGTGATGATAGTGCGGCTAGGGCAGCTAGTCATTGAACACAGGATTTTCTAAAATTAAACCCTCCCACATTCACAGGGTCAGATCGGAATGAAGACCCACAGGACTTTATAGACCAAATCAAAAGGGCTTTATATGTTATGCATGTGACTGTGTATTAATGTACCTCCAGTTAGTTGGGAGGAATTTAAAATGACATTCCTTGATCAGTACCTCCTATATGAGGTCCGAACAGCTCATGCGGACCAATTGTTAAATCTCTGCCAAAGGACTATGAGTGTCAAAAAGTATAGTCTTCGGTTTAATATTTTGGCTTGGTATGCTCCAAATATGGTAGCTATTATGAACGATAGAGTGCATCGGTATGTGGACAGATGGATTGTACTATTGTGGTCTTGAAAAGAGATAGGGATATAGCCAGAGTACAGGCTTTTTGCACAGATAATGGAGGATCAGAGGCAACAGAAAAGGACACAAATATTTGAAGAAGGGTCGTCAAAGAGGGCTAGACCTATGGGACAGTTCATAGCGTCCTAAGGAGAATTTAGTTCTCGGGTGTTTAACAGATCGCCTAGACCATTATTTCCTTCGTTTATAGTAAATGTTCTACCTCGATCCCAAGGGTTTAGAGATAATCGGTTTGGGCAAGGAAGTGAGATTCAGGACTCATGGGCAATGGGGTATCAAGCACAAGAACGTATAAACTAGGAACCAACCGAAGTCTCCTCATCAGTCGTGTTAGTGCTGCGGAAGTTATTATCTAGGTGAATGTCGGTTGGGGGCCGAATGTTTGTTATTGGTGTGGTATGTCGGGCCACAAAATGAGGCTTCTCCTGATGTAGCTATAGGTACCGTATACGTATTGATTGACCCATATTCGACACTAGAATATGTTATTTCATTAATTGCTGAAACTTCAAACGAACACCAGAATTACTAGTTAGGTCACATGAAGTATATACATCAGTTGGTGAATCTATTGTAGTTAAAAGAGTATATCATGAGTACATAGTGATTGTTTGTGGTCATGAGACACTGGTTGATCTTATTGAGCTGGAAATAGTGGATTTTGATGTTATAAAGGGATTGTGCCATAGTAGATTGCCGAACTAAGAAGTTATATTGTCGTTTTCCCCCAAAAAGAATGTTTTAGGATTGCCTGGGAAATGTGGGAGCACCAAGAGGAAGATTTATTCCCCATCTTAAAGCAAAGAAAAGGATACTCTAAGGGATACATATGTCACTTAGTAAGAGTGAAAGATACTGATGTGACGCCACCAACTCTTCAATCAGTTCTGATGGTAAATGAATTCCTCGATGTATGAGCTGGTATAATGTGATGTCAGGTACTCAGCCTATTTTTATTTCTTCATATAGCATGGCCCCGGTAGAGTTACGGGAGTGAAACGAGAAATTAAAAGACGTGATGAACAAGGAATTCATAAGACTTAGTACGACCCCTTGGGGTGCATCAGTGTTCATAGAACAAAAAAAATGGCACATTGAGAATGTGTGTTTACTATCGGCAACCGAATAAGGTGACAATGAAGAATACATGTCTTCTCCCCAGAGTTGATGACTTATTTGATCAGGTGATAGGATGCCAAATTCTTCCTAAAGATTGACTTAAGGTCAGGAGATCATCAAGTAAGGGTCAGAGAAAATAAAGATACCCAAAATAGGTATGGTTGTTATGAATTCGTAGTTATGCCATTTGGGGTTAACAAATACACCAGCTACGTTGATGGATTTGATAATTAAGGTATTTAAGCCATCGCTAAGCGTATTCGTGATAATGTTTTAAGTGCTATACCAGATTACTCAAGATCACAAAAGGACCATGCTAATCACTTGTGATAGGTGTTACGGATTCTTCGTGACCGTATGATAAATGCAAGTTCTTTAAATACAAGTTTGGTCATAATCCGTATCGTCCTTAGGACAGATTGTATAGAATGAAGGAATAAGGATTTATATACACAAAAGAAGTGGCCAAGGCTTATGACGCCTATGGAAATGCGTAACTTCCTTGAGATGGCCAGTTATTACAGAAGAATTGTTAAAAAAAAAAAAAAGGGAAGGCTTTCTGCCATTACCCTTAACAAAGCTAACACATAAAGTAACTAAGTTTCAGCGGAATAATGTATGTGAAAAAAATTTGCAAGAGATGAACGATAAATTGACTCCTACACCTGTACTAGTACCTCCCAAGGGCACAGAAGAGTATGCAGTGTATTGTGATGTTTTAAAAGTTGGGGTGGGATGTGTATAACCGACAATATGATAGCGTATGCCTTAAGACAATTGCGTCCACATAAGAGAAATTATCTTATATATGATTTTGAGTTAATAGTTGTGACAATTGTTTGTAACAGATGGCACCACTACTTGTATAAAACTTCAAGTGAAAGAATTATAGTGTTAAATGTGGCAGAATTTTCATTGATATCTGAGATAAAGGAAAAAGCAATATGGAAGTCATATTTTTAGTTCAATTGAAAAATAATGTACATCAAAGTTCGACAAAGATATTTGAGCAAACACAAGGGGGAGTACTTTAACGCCAATGTAGATTATATGTACCGGGTATAGACGAGTTAAGGAAGTGAATTATGACAGAAGAACATCGTTCACGGTATTTTATTCATTCGGAAGCAACCAAAATGTACCATGGTTTAGCAGAGATGTCTTAGTAAGGTTACATGAAAAGCACATTGTAAAACTTGTAGCTCAATGTCCAAGCGGTCACTGATTAACAGTATGGCATCGAAAATCTGTATGTTTTATGCAATGTATTACCCTTCCAGTTTGGAAGTGGAACATGAATAACATGGATTTAATCACAGGGTTGCCTCATACACTGCGAAGGTTGATTCCATATAGGTAATAGTTGACAGGCTTACCGAGTCAGCGTATTTCCTACTAGTTAGGACCACCGATACAGCTGAACATTATGCACAGTTGTATGTTACAGAGATAGTATGATTACATGGGATTCCACTCACTATTATATCAAACAAGAGAGCTAACTTTACTGCACAGTGTTGGATGTCTTTTCAGTAAAGCATGGGTGCACAGATGGATGTAAGTACAGCTTGTCATCCTCAGATGGATGGACAAACAGAACACATTACACGAACATTTGAAGATAAGCCACGAGTTTGTACATTGGACTTTAAAGGTAGTTGGGATGAACATCTATTATTTATTGAAATTGCTACAATAAAAGTATCAAAAGGCACCTTACGAAGCTTTATGTGAAAGAAAATATAGATCATCAATTGGATGGGTTACAGCTGATAAAATTTGCTTTGCTCGGGTCAGATTTTGTTCATCAAGCTATAGAGAAGGTGAAGGTGATATAACAGCAGCTACAAATGGCCCAAAGTCGATACAAACCATATGCCGATATTAGAAGAAGGGAATTAAAGTGTGCCATAGGTGATTAGGTATTTCTGACAATTTGACCAATGAAAAGAAAAAAGATAATGAGATTCGAAAAGAAAGGGAAATTGTCCAAAGATTTGGGCAAATTGTGTATCTGTTAGCACTAGTCCAAGAACTCTTCACAGTTCATTTAGTATTTCATATTCGATGCTTTGAAAGTGTATAGGAGATTATCCTGTATTGCTCCCAGTGGAGATATACAAGTTACAAAAGATCTCACATGTGAAGAGGTACTGCTTACTATTCTAGATCGATAAGCGAAAGCAATGAGAAATAAAAAAGTAGCCTCCGTAAAGGTACTATTGGAGAAATTAGCACGTAGAAGAAATCACAAAGGAAACCGAAGAAATAATGCAATCTAAAGTACTCGTATTTTTTGTAGATGGAAGAAAAAGTTCAAGATACGGAATTGGAGTCATAATAAGTAAGTCTTTACAAATATTATGTGTGTATATGCTAATGTGAAGGATTCGTTTCGACTTAAGTTGTTACAATGAGACAATGTTACTAACATTCGAAGACGAATGTTTCTAAGGGGGGAAGGATGTAACACCCCGTACATTTCCAACCATAACTTGATTGATTGGTGACCTCGGGTGTAGTTATAAACCTTAGCTTCGAGAGCACTAAGTACGTATGTTGTAGTGATTTTGGATGGAACATTTGATATTGTACTAGTCAATGTGTTTAGACTCTCGTATGTGGAGTTGGAAACTTTTTGGAAAATTTTAGGAGCAATAAATGGTGCTTGAATGACTCCTAAATAAAGTTTCTTAAAGACAAGAGGTAAGCTAACGATTAGAACTTGAAGTATCTAACCAAATCCACAACGAAAAGTCGAAGAAAGGAATTTTTTAAAAAAATTTGGCCCAGGGGCGTGATAGGCCGCTCTGGGCAGAAATTTCAGCCCACAGGCAGCAAGGGGGAACGCCAGACAGCGCGCCAGGCCGCCCCTGCACACCTTTCAAATGCTGAAAATTTTTCTAAGTCTAAGGGGCGCCCGGGGGCGTGCCGGGGTGCTTTTTGCCAAATTTTTTTGCCAACCACGAGCCTATAAATGTGATTCTTGGGTTATTATATAATTTTTCCATTTTGGTAGGACTACGCTTGGAGGATGTTGGCACCCAAATTACGTTTTTACCCTTTTATGTTCAATTAAGCCATAAGTGGCTAGAATTTCTTATTTGGAGATTGAAGCTACGAATGAGTCTCGTGAGTTGAGTATTGTCGTGACACATATGAAATGATTTAAACATGGGAAATATGAGGGATTACACATTGAATTTGGTGGGCTACGTTAATATGTGTTAATGGGCTCAAAGGAAGGCCCAAAATGAATTAAAAGACATGGCCTAATGGGTCAAATGACTCATTCTTGCTTTGACAAGTCAATTATTGATCTAAGTGGATAAGGATGAGTTAAAGGGGCTATAAAAGGGAAAGGAAATCAGCATTTTTATTCATAAAAGGGCACATGCATTTCTAAACTTTTCCAAGAAACAAAAAAGAGATATTTTCTCTTCACTTCAAACCCTAAGTCATCTCTTGGGCAAGATCATCATTTCTCAAGATTTGGTAAGTGTCTATTCTCATGGATTAATATACTATATGCATGGGAGAGTATGTAGATCATGATGGTTATGTCCAAAAGTGTTGAATAGTGAACTTTTGCATTTTTTTGCTTTTTGCTAAAGATGTGTCATCCATGGGATTTAAACTTGAAAGGAGACATGGGATTTTGATGAAAGGGAATGGTATGGATGAAATATCAACATGTATGGCGTGGTTATGTTACTTAACTTATTATTTTTCTATAAGTATGAATTTTGGGATTTTTGTCGATATGTTGTTATGAGGTGTATTAAGGTGACTTGATGGAGTAATTGTGATGTTGTGGTGATGGAGAAATGTAAAGTATGAAATTGGTGTGACATGCTATTGGTGTATGATGTATTGGTCAATGTATGGAATGTTGTGGTATTGTTGGTATGATAATTTCATAAATGGTATTGTTAAGGGGGAAATGTCATGTTAAGGCAATCATGTAACTCATCATCGTTATATGCATTTGTAAGGTAATTGGTGGTTAATGTAAACTCCGTTGTGTACTTATGTTATAGAATGAAACGTAAGGAAGGAACTGGACTGTTGTATGCACATTTAAGATTGTATATTCGTATTGGGAAGATAAGGTATGTAAGGTTACTCTTTCTGTATCCTTCTGCAACTCCTAGTATTCACATTGATGTTGTACTAGTTCATTTCGAAATGTCCTAAGGTATCCTATACCCGGTTATCAATTGTTATTAATCACATGTTCCCTACTCATTGATAAATTATGATTCACATGTCTCAAGTTCATTGACTAATGTTCCAAAGGCCCAATAATGTTATGTTCCAAAGTTCCAATAGTGGTTATACACATGTCCCTTATTCATTGATTATTGTTCCAATGCTTCCAATAATGTTATGACAAGTGAATGTACCAATCTCTCACAAGTAAAGGTATCAATCTCAGAAGTAAAGAACAAAGTAATGCACATATGTGGTTAATGATTGAGTATGGATGGTAGCTTTGGGAGCGAAATGCCTAGCTCAAGCCGATCCCGAGATTATTTGATCAGGGGGTAGTCCTAGAGGTATAAGCCTAGCTCGGACCGATCCTGACAGGGGGCAGCTCTAGAGGTAATAACCTAGCTCGAGCCGAACCTGATATGCTGGTTTATGGGTGGCAGCTCTAGAGGTAATAACCTAGCTCGAGCCGATCCTGATATATTGATTCATGGGTGGTAGCTCTAGAGGCATAAGCCTAGCTCGAGCCGATCCCAACATAATGTTACGTTATGTTAAGACCCACTGATTAGACGAGGCCCGGGTACATAGTGACATAAGTGATGATGAGCAAGCATAGAAGTAAAGAAGCAAAGAAATAATGAAAGCAATACACATGGTTTCCAACGTACACAATGGTGACTTACCCACATTGGTTATTCATTTATATTTGAGTTCATTGAAGTATTTATGTGTCATACAGTTTTATATGGCCTTACATACTCAGTACATTCTTCGTACTGACCCCCTTGGGGGGATTTACCTTACTTGCTACAGGCACAGGTACTAGTAGACCTCCACAGTAGAGTGCGGGTCACTTGCAAATTTTTGGTGAGATCCAGTTGATTTGGGGCTTTCCGAGTCATAGTGTACACTGATTTTGGTCTTGTAAATGTTGTATAAAGCGGGGATTTGTCCCAAGTTTAGCTTGGCTATGTATATGTATCTGTAGAGGCTTTGTAGACATATGTGGGATGGGGGATGTAAGAGATATATGCCCATGTTGACTCGATGGCCCTAACGGCCAAGTTTCTTATATGTATATATCACATGTTTCTATAACTTCCGCTATTGACATTTTATACCTCCATGTTATGGTGCTGCTTATTGAGTGACATGCATATGAATAAACATGAGCAAAGATTGGTTCTCTCGGGCCTCATCGGCTTCAGGTGCCAGTCCGCCTTTTTGGAACTCGGGGCGTGACAGGCCTAAGGATATTTGTAGGTCACCTCTTATCCAAAGTTGGAGGATGCACAAGATTTACCCAAAGCCATAAGATCAAACGGTTGCAGGGACCGTCCTACTCAAAATGTCTCCAGCATCTGAGAAGGCCACCCCATTTTGGAAAATATTCAAATACCAAGAGAGATATCGTATTCAACATTCAAGAAGGTTGTTGTTTCTATACCATTACCATTATGGGTAACCAAGAGGGTTGCCATATCAAATGGAAGACTACACAATTGTAGGGACCATCCTACTCAAAATGTCATCGGTGTCCGAGAGGCCACCCCATTTTAAAAAATGTTCAATTGCCAAAGGTTCATCATATTCAAAAACTAAGAGGGTTGTTGTGTGTATGTTGTTGCAGAACCAAAGACATGCGATCATATGGTTGAAGGGAACATTTTACTTAAAACGTCGTCAGTGTCCAAGAGGGGCACCCTATTTTGAAAAATTTCCAACCGCCAAGAGGGTCATCATATCCAATAACAAAGAGAGTTGTTATGTCTACTATTGCAAAAGTGGCTATCTTCCAAAACAAGTACAAGAGAGGATGACATCACATTTTTAGAAATCAACCCACGTGAAGGTATGGTGAAAGAACTATCTTCTCTTCGTGAATCACATTTTCTACTAACTTTCTTATTTCAAATTTTGTCGAGGATATCCGAGAGGATAAAATTCTCAAACCAAAATCACAGGTTTATCCCAAGAAAAATCATCTAAGAAGATGAAGGGAATCAATAAATTTATCAAAGAAAGTGTCATTTGTAGAATATGATGAAGGTTGAGCCAAGAGGGACATAGCATACTATGGAGTTGAGGTGAAGGTACTATCTCTCCACTTGAATTAATTTTACTACTAACAATCTTTTTTCAAGATGTTGTCGAGATCATTCGAGAAGTATGAAAATCTCAAACTAAAGCTAGAGGTGCAGATGACTCCAAAAAGGCCACAGCACAACATGGAACCCTTTCTTAGCAGCAAATCGAGACGTAGTCCAAAGAGAGACATCAAACTTTTTGGGTGCAAGATAAAGGATGATTGCCGCCACCGTCAAACCACACCCCTATCAGAATTCATATGGATATTTTGTGATATATTCATTTTTAGTTTCACATCCAAAGCATTTCTAAACTCGCACTGGAAGCAACATTGCCTTCCTTTCAAATCTGGATGACAATACACCTCTAGATTTAGAAACTATATCCATGTAGAATCTTACCTATGTATTTGAAGGATCCCATATTCATGGTTAAGAGGTTACGAGCCTCTTGTCCATATCTCACTTTATTTGTCACTCATCCCGAGCCAAAGAGCATCTTAGCATAAAAGACTATCTTTTCTACCGATTGAGTTGAACTACAAACAGCCTGATTCCCTAAATATTGGGATATGTAGGTTGGACTCTATGTGGTTGAAAACCTGACTACATTCCAAACCTCAATCTTCTTATTCTCCAGCTTCCTATTTTCACTAAAGTTCATAATCGCAATAGCTAGTGGATTCTTTGGAAATTATGCTTAAAATCAAGCAAAGTTAACTGCAAGTGGGCCTGAATTATCATGCAACCTGAGATATGTAGGAAACCCAATATCGGGGATCATCCATAACACCTTAAAAATTTGTGTGAAAACCAATTGCTTTTGAGAAATGAATTTGTAGTCGGACAAAATTAGGAACATCAAACTCCCTTTGTCCAAGGTTACTTGCATTCACCCTACCCAAAGGGAGAGGGCAGTTGTTAACACCTAATTTTTTTCCTCTATTATTTAATTTAATTCTTGAGCTTCTTTGATTTTAAATGAACTTGAAATATTTGTCTCACTCGGATAAAGGATTATTTTTAGGATAATCTCGCCACTTTTTAATAACAATTATACATTCCCTTATACAGAAGTATGAGACTATATAATTTTGTTATTTTAATAAGTATTTTTTTCAAAAACAGTTCTAAATCAAAACTCCTCTTAAAAATTATTCAGATAAGGAAAGTCTTGGTCTAGATGTATTTTTCCTTGAAAATAATTTATTTAGCAAGACATTTATTTGATCTCATTAAATGAAGAAGTTTAGGATTAAGTTAGACGTTAATTCGTCTAAGTTTTGACTCAATCTAGTCAATTTATTAAGATCAGGCATTAATTAAAAGTCAATTTATTTACAATTGCAATGCAATTGATTCGTTGACCCTCAATTTGGCTAGATATTAAATAAATTAACTAAAATATTAACCTATTGGCTATTTAACAAATAGCCTAAATCCACCCTTACCCTAATTTCCATACGCCTCATTTACTATTTAATTCCTACCTGCGACCCAGCACACAACAACAATGACCTGAACCGGCCCTTCCCATTATAACCCTTCTTCTCCTTCACATAACACCAATAATATCAAAATACATCAGCAGCCACAACACAAGAAACCCTAAGCCCCAAAATCGCCAAATTCCCTTTGCCTTCCTCGATTTCCCCTTATCTCTCTTCCTATTCGTACCGCGTTGTATGCAAAACAAGAGAGTTTGTACCTTCAAAGTTCAAGAAACTGTGATGTGGATCCATTCAACTTCCATCCTCAATTTCCCTTTTTGAATTTTTCTTAAAAAATCATACAATTTCGTACTAAATACAGCTCATTCAAGCTCATCATTATCCCAATTCAAAAACCTGCATGAAATCCCTAAAAAACCCTCAAAAATCTCAATCTCACATCGCCCAAACCCTCAAAATTGATCCCAAATATCCCCTATTAATAGCACTGTTTAGAGCTGCTAATTCCAAGTCTTAAGTGGTGAAAAATTCCTTAAGCAAATTAGGGGATTTCTGAATTGAAAGAGGATTTTCCCTCTAGTTGAAATTTCTAATCTTATCTTTGTAAGTCTTATTTCTAAGCTTCAGACTTTGATTAATAGTGGATTTTCTGGTGGTGGCAAGAACAATCCGACGACAGTTTGAGTCTCAGTTTGTTGCCCCAAAAAAGGTAAATCCCCTCTCTCTTTTAAATTTTTTTAATTATTGATAGTTGTTTTCTTTTGTTAGTAGCATAATGATCTCCATATATTTTTAGTAATGTAGTAGTTGTTTTTAGTTGGAATCTCACTAAGTGAGAGTTGGGATTATGTGTTGTAGAAGGCCTTCAAGGTCTTAGGATTTTTGGGTAATGGAATGGTGGTTGTTATGTTGTTCTGTTGAGCTAATATTCTTGCTCTAGTTGTTTGGTTCCATGTTTAGCTTAGTAGTTCTTGTTTTAGTTCTTTAAATGCACTGATTCATCTTGATACTGCTTGTCAGTTTTCAACCTACTGTTTTAGCGTGAGTGTCGCTTGTTGTGGTTTGATCCACTATTTTTTCAGCTAGTTCCTTGCTTTAATTTTCAGATCATTGTTTTAGCTTAATCTTGTCTTATTTCAGTTTTCAGTCCACTATTTTTAGTGGGATGTTGTTTGTTGTGGTCCGATTCACTATTTTGGCTTCACATTTCTTGTCTTAGCTTACAAATCACAGTGTTGTAGCTCGAACATTGCTTGTTGTAATCTTTTGTCTTGTAATATGATAGTGGGATTGCCTCTTGAGTTTCTTTGGCTCTCAATGCCAGAAAGAATGATGGACACATGTCCAATAGTAAGCTCACTAGTCCTATGAATTCTCGAGGACCATCTTGACCCTTAAAAACTCATTTTGAGTTTGTCAAGGAAGGATAAGGATGAGAATAGTATGCCCTTACAGTTCCTCTATTGAGATCTGTTGATTGTGTTTCCTTTTTGTGTGTAAGTTTTGAGTCTTGATTTGTATTAAGACTGTTTAATGTTTTGTATGTTGAATAAGACCACCCTCAAAGTTCTCTTTGGCACATAATGTCAAGAGGGCACATAGAGTGTGTTATATTGATTTCAAGTAGTCCCTTGACCCTTTCTTGACCCAAGGTTCATTGAACATGTCAAGAGAGAGGTAGAATGAACAATATGGCAAAATAGTGTGTGTTATGTGTTCTCTCTTAGATGTTGATGTTTGATTAGTTTAAGTCACCTCTGGTTCTACCTTTGTTGAGGATC
Organism: Capsicum rhomboideum; assembly: GCA_031232105.1. Lineage (NCBI taxonomy): Eukaryota > Viridiplantae > Streptophyta > Magnoliopsida > Solanales > Solanaceae > Capsicum > Capsicum rhomboideum. Next base: position 49,273,854 of record CP124710.1, read on the forward strand.
CAAAACTATTTTCAACTCCTTTTCTTAAAACTAGTCTTTATTTTCGTCTTCACACACATTGTTAGCATCTTTATTTGTGTGTTTGTTTAAAGAGGCATGGCTTATGGATTTCGACCTTTAGAGGTAGTAGCGTGCTCATTTTCTTGTCTCTTTTGATTACTGTGCTTATCTTCTTCTCTTTTCCTTTCTCTTTTGAAATTTTCTTTTGAGTGACAACACTAGGTGTGGATGGTCTGATCAGGGTAAGAGCAAGACTAGCTTTGTTCCTCTAAAACACCTGAAAATCAGTCCACTCATGCTTGGAATTTCTGTTAAGTTTGTGTCTTTTATTTTTTTTGGATCAGTGATGTATTAGATTTTTCTTGGCTTTTTATTTCTCTTTGATAATTGTGAAGCCAAGGTCAGAATGTGAGCCTTGGTTAAGGATTAGTACCCCTTTAGTCCTAGAGTTATTGGCATGTTAGGATGGCTAATTCATTTCGTGTCTGAATGTGAAAACCATGAACTTTGAATGAATATTAATTCTTTGTTGGATTACTGTTTTCCTAGAAAATAGATAGAAATTGATTGTGTTTTCAACCTTGGTATAGTTTAAGTGTGGACGATTGTCTTGTAACAGTCTCATGTTATTCAGGCATGAATTTATGATATTTCATTCTATTTGAGTTTCACATTATACTTTGGATGAATATTAATTTGTTACCTTTTTCTTATGGCATGTGAATTTGTTGGAGTCCAATTGGACTTGCCTTCCCCTGCATTTATCTAATGGGCCAAGGAGGGTCATGTTCTCCTCAAATCTAAACCTCCAGATCCACATCCAAGATGGACTACTTGGCATTGATATCATCTGTATGCAAGTAGTACACAAGAAGGAAGCAGATATACATATGCAAAACGGAAGTAATAATTGTGGATTTTGAAAAGAAATGGGCTCAAGCACATGAATCAACTACAACATTTTTAGACTCAAAAAGTCTTGAGAACAAATGTCATGGGCCAAAGGCCCAAATCATATTAGCCTTAGGACAGGTGCATGGACTTGGAGGTCCGAAAATAGTATAAGACAAGTGGGCCTGGCCCAATAGAATTTAGGACAGGTACAAAGAGATGCATGGGCCAAACCCAACAGCAGTGAGTCCTATTCAGACTGATTTACGGGTTTGGGCCTTAGAAGACCTAAACCTAACTTTTATTCCCTACTCTCATTTATTTATATTGTAAATTTGTTTTGACACTAACTCCTAATCAACTTAGTTGATCTTCTCCCCTTAGAGTACCATATCGTTATGCAAACATGTTTCTAATTACTGGAATATTGGTAGAGCTAACTATCTTTTTTGAAATTAACACTTATATTATTTGTTAATCTTTAAAAATACTTATCTTCCCTTAAATAGAGTAATTTTTCTTTAAAACATTCTCTAATCAATTTCCCGCCCCTTTTTCAAGTTAGTTAAATTAAGTTGGTTTTCAAGTAGCTCGGACAGCTGCATGTTAGCGGACATTTTAGATGCCTTAAAACCCTTCCTAAAATGTTAATATGAACCCTAACCCGGATTTCCTCAAACTCAAATATTTTATTTGTTTTAGCCTTTTGAATTATTTTGAAGGTTTCTTTGATTTTTCCTAAATAAATTAAGTGGCAACTATGTTGTAAAATTGAATTTGGAAATTTTCTGAAAGTTTTGGAATTTAAAAAGCTCATATGTCATTTTCCCGTAAACAAGTAGTAACTAAACAATTTAGTAGTAACGATATCAAATTATCTGAGTTGTGATCAATAGGAGTGAGACACTAGGACTGTGTTCCCCTTGATTTCATAACTTTATCTACGTACTAGTGATCTATCCTGGTGCTTAGCATGTAGAATCTATAAGTTAACTTCACCTAAATGGACAGTTCGCGCCTATTAGATGTCTATCCTCAATTACTAGAGCAGGTCTCATGAGTTTTACAATCTAACCCTTATCCTTTATTTCAGATTACCTTTACCGCGACCATAACTCAAGCTATTAAGTGAAGGTCGATTGCTCTAAGTGTCTGTTGTTGATTCCCTTTTCCTAATCTCTATATCTCTAGGTTTAAGAAAGTAAAGAATACAGGCGAGTTCTAATGTTGTACACCATTAGAAATGCCAAGACCATGATGACACCTACTATAAACTACCAGTAGGTAAGCCAACCCATAGCCCGGAACAATGAGTAGTGGACTAATAAGAGAAATGGAAACCAAAACTAACTAAAAGGAGAAAGAAAACTAAAAGAAAGTAAATCCCCCCCAAGACCTGGTGAGGTTGGTACAAGAGCCACACTAGCAACGAAAAATTATAAGATAGACATAATATATATATATATATATATATATATATATATATATATATATATATATACAGAACTGTCTCCAAAATACAAAATAAAGATCAGTCCACCAAAAGAGAGAGAGCAGGAACAACTCCGGACGCCCGGAGCTCACCCCAAATCTCCGATTCATGGAAGCTTCGCACGATGCTCACGTCAGTGGTGAGAACTCGTACTATGATCTGCACGGTGCAGAAGTATAGCATGAGTACCAAACACGCGGTACTCAGTAGGCTTAGGTCGACTGAGCTCCAAAGATAAATGCAAGTATAAATAGCATATAATGCAAGGATATACATTACAGGGAACTAACTAAGAAATAAAATACAATAGGATAGTAGAGAAGTAGAGATAAACCATCATAAAACGAATAGTTCTAGCTTTAGCACAATCAAAACATCTAATCATCAAGTAATGTTAAAATAAGGCTCAAAATACCAAAGGGTAAAGGAACTCCAAGGGGTACCTACAATCATGGGTACAAGTTCATAACCATCTTGCCACAAACTAAACAATAATAATCAAATAATAACCTAACTGAACCCTCATAAGCCCGAGAGGTCCATAATAACAAACATAAACTAACCCCTCCCCCCCCCCCCTCCCCCTCCATAAGATCGGTAGGTACAAACAACAAACAATCATACTGGAGATAGGCAATGCATATGAATGAATAAATACCATGGAAAATCAGCTGATGCGAGCTGAACCAAGTACCATATCCAACACAAATGTATACACCCCCTCCGGCTCAACAACTTACAAAGGCAGGACCTAGAGCGACCATCCTTCTCTAGCAATGTGGCTCACGGACGAAGGGACCTATAAGGGACTCAGAATATTCGTATAGACTGCCTGGTCCCGAACCAAAACTTCTATAATATCCATAATCAATCCACTCCATTCAGTACCAGAGATAAGCATGAGTAATAAGTGCTCAGAATAGAATCGAGACTAAATAAGTGGTAATCAGTAAATCCAGTGCCCGAGATCGAATCAGGACTAAAGTAGTAGAAATCAGTGCATCTTTGTCTTAAAATTTGTCAACCAATAATAAGGGTGGTTTAAAAAATGCGTTTATGATAAAAGGGTGAGGTACATACTTTTTTGAAAATAGTAGTGAAAATTGATATTTTTCCTTGGAATCGTACCACAATGCATGAGTGTGCCCATGGGAAGGAATGCATACCATCACCAGTATCCAAACAAGAAGGTAACTATACAATTATGTATAAATAGGTAATGCTAGAGCTCAAAGATAAGTATACTAACCTGGAACTTCAACCGAGTCAAAACCAAGGCCTCAGGCCCAACAATCTACCGAGCAATGTGAATATATATTTGTACATACATGGCAATTCTAGAAATGAAAGTAAGCAACAGAAAACATGCTACTGAAGAATTAACTGAGGGACGACATATTTATCGAAAGGTACTAACCAAATCTATGCTAGATATTACTAATGCCAACCTAAGGCTATAGCATGTAAACAAGAATCCTTCTCCTAATCTGAGATGTAGATTTAAAAAAATAAATATATAAGCTAAGGATCAATACCAAGCGGACCATACAATACTAAAGAAGTCTAACCTCCAAGTGTTATAAAAGGGGTACTATTCTATTATAGTTATGCTATGGAATTGCTATGCTAACTAAAGTACCTTGAGGAATTCATTCTAAGGCAAGCATCTACCCAAAATAAAACTAAGGCTTTTAATTCTAATTCCACAAATACTACATGAAGTAAGTCATGCCAAAAGTGAGAAATGACTACCTAACCTAAGGATTTGAAAACATGGTTCTAGTCTAAAGCTCCTAACAAAAGTCAAGAATGTCGGAATGAAGAAATAACCCTAAGCCTATCATACAGACCCTTGTCCTGCATGTAATTTATACAATACACAATCCCATAGACTAAAGTAGACCGTAGACTACACGAACATAAACTAACCCCTCTCCCCCCCCCCCCCTCCATAAGATCGGTAGGTACAAACAGCAAACAATCATACTGGAGATAGGCAATGCATATGAATGAATAAATACCATGGAAAATCAGCTGATGCGAGCTGAACCAAGTACCATATCCAACACAAATGTATACACCCCCTCCGGCTCAACCTCAAAATGCCACTGCATCAAGAACCTCCAAGAATAAGGAAAAATCCTCCTAGGTCCAAGCTTCACACTAGAATCCGGGATTGAATAATTTGATGTAGAAAATTAATTTTCTTTTAGTAGATGAGTATATGTAGGGAAACAATATATATATAGGTCTTTTCTTTTTAAATGAATATCAATGATAATAACATTTTTTTTGTCTATATCTATAGAGAGAGAATGTGCAGGCCCTAAAGACAATGAATGGCTTGACTTCATTTATAAGGAAGGAAATTGAAATGCTTAGATGAAATTTTTAATATGCATGATAAATATTGTTGCCACCATTTGAAAAACTATCTAACAAATATAAAATTAAATAAAAAGGGTGTTAAGTCATGATATTTCGCCGCCTCTTACTTAATACATGTGTTGGACTATCCCTCTTCTTCCATGTGGAAGTAGAGGTGCTTAACCCCTCATTTTAATCTTATCCCCTTACATATAATTGGGTATTGCATAGATTCGTGGTAAAATAAAAATAACTTTTTGAATATACCACAATTAATAGAAAATTATTTCAAATAAAGTCTCTATCATATAATAAGAATTTTTCAACATAACTAGACCCGCTATCTCTGTTTAAAAAATTAATAAATTATAAAACTATTGTAAAATAATATAAATATATCATAACTAAAGAATTTTCATAAATATCAAAAACATTTTAGAAAGGCATTAAAAATACAAATATAAATTTACTAAATTCTAATTTAAATCAAACATTTCAGAATACACTCGGTATTGATAAAATTCTCAAACAAACTACCTGATAATCGAACCACCTGTCCTAGCAGGTCATAGATAATGGGTAGCAACTATCAAGAAGCTCGAAATGTGGCAACGCGTGAAAATTGAAAAATGATCTAGAGGGTCATCACAACATCCACTACTAAAAGGACTTTCGTCCTCAAAAGTCAAGGAACAAAAAGAGCCCGAAAGCTAGAGAAGGTGAGGGTACTGGATTCCCATGCCCCGCAAGGTTCCCCAGACACCCTCCCAAATAGAATAATGCCTTTATGGTACATAAGCTAGAGGAATCCCCTCAATTTCAACTTCCTTACTGCATTGCTCAAAATAACCACTAGCTCATCCTCAAAACCTGACTAGCCTCCAACTGAATCGAGCTCGATTGAAGTATGTATAACTCAAATAAAAGTATATCGACATGACACTGATATGAGAACAACTAAGAGAATACTCGACCAGGGTACAGACAACCCAACGCATGAACCATACCACCAACTCCAAACTCTAAATCTAATATTCTCTTATCTTTCCAAACCTTTTGTCTACTCTGAACTACAAAGAATCTCTCTAGCATCATCTGAGTCATGTCTGCATAATCACATCACAACTAACCTCAAATGAATAAATCTGACCCACCAAAAATTCGAACGGACTAGCATATGATCAATGCCTCATCAGGTTCTACCTAAATACACAAATGGTGGTGACTAATGTCTATGAACTCTGCTAAAGCCAATAATTGGTCCTGATGACCCTCAAAACGAATAGCATAAGTTTGAAGTACAGCCTCTAGAACATGCACAATTTGCTCTAACTGAATATCGATCAAAGGGAGAAAAGCGACTCTAAATTCCACTTGGATACCCATCTCTGTTGAGTAGACTTCCTAAAAGCCTGATGAAAACTGAGAACCAAGGTCAAAAGTAGTAGAAACCAACACCATGTGCAAATAGACCATCCTTCAAACATCTATCTAATTCAATCTCTCTGAACTAAAGAAAACTAAATCAATAAATAGTGGGTAGGCCTAGTCCTCTTACCGATAATGTCTCAACTGAAACAAACCCTCAAAACATAGGGTGTAAATAAGATACTGAATCCATAGCAATAAGCTTAACAATAGAACCAAACCACCCAACCTCAACTGTCCAAACTAATCCCGCTAACGAACAAGCATCCGAATAAAAAAAACTAACACAAATCTTAGGTCATCATCTGAAAGAGTCAAAATCAAAATCGGAGCCAATAAGTCTTTGAGAATGTCAAATACCCAAGTCAATCTCGCCTTTAGAAACTAAGCATATACCCAACAGCCTCCATAAGGACTGAAGCTAAGGTACCGCCAAGGAACACAATAACAAATGAGTTATATCACGGGCGAAACATACAATCAAATAATCTGCAACTGCTACAGAATATAGGCAAGACCAAGGAATAACTAATAAGAACCCATGAGGACTGTAAAGAGTCGTAATGATAGCAAAATCTCAAGCAACTTAGGAAAAATGGTCACTGATACTCGCTCCCTAGAGTAACACCATTTAGTTTTTGACAACTGACACACAAGAACATACAACCATCCTTTTTTTAATATACTAAGTGGATGCAACCTATGAAGCCACACTAGGCTAAAAAAATCTCAAAATGAGAATTTACTAAAATCACCTATTTAAACCTCCCTTAACTCAACTGGACCATGAACATTATCGCTGAAAGAACTGAGTACCCAACTCTACACCAACACCAAGATCAAGACCACTACCGGGTGATGAACCAGCCAAATTGAAAGAACAAACCTCAGACTTACCAACCTTAAGAACGAACCATAGAAAAGGATTTCCAATGCTAAAATTATAATATATCCATGGAAGGCCAAACCTTCATTCACATAACCCTCTCAACAACCAACTTCACCTTACCAACGGAAAAAGGAAAACCATAAACAAGGTCGTAAGAAAAGAGCTACTAACTAGATAATGCTAGGCTAGCTGTCTATCAAGTAAGGATCAATAACTGTTAAAACAATATCAAGTAGCAACAATATAAAATGCAGGTGGCATAAAATAAAAAAACAACAAGTACCACTCTAGGATCACATCAAGGCCACTATGCCAAAGAAAAAGGAATTTACCCGAGCGCCACACCCCAAGATAATCACAATATTGATCCACTCAATCCACTGAAAAAAGAAAATATCTATAAGGATAGTCATATATGCACAAACCCACACAAAGGCTTATAACAATCAACACAATAATAGCAAGTCACATAGACACGAATAGGTATGAAAACCTCAAATCGAATCTCATAGAAACTAAAGGATAGCAAATCAAAAGTGTACCTATAACTATGGAATCTGAAATCTATGGCTCCTGGCCTGCCTGTAGAAGTACAAGTATGAATGCGTCCAACCCCAAACTGAGCATTTGAATGACCAACTGAAATACCTAGGGCACCACCTCTAACAAAGGTACCACATCCCTAAGAGAAAAATCTGGTTGCACTGACCCTGACTGGATTACCAACTCATGTCTGGGACATACCCTATATCAATGAACAACCTCTCCACAATCATAACACGCCCCCAATACTCTCTGATGTAACGTACCTGCTGACCTAGAGTGGCCACTATGGCCTAAAGACCTAGACCGAGAACCTCATGATGCCTGACCAAAACTCTGTCCACTGTGACCACCACGACCTATCTAAGAGCCACCCATAATCTGAGGTGCTACCTATATGGACCTGATAGGGTGAGAGTGATGCTAACCTCTACTGGGATGATCCCTGCCTCCAGATAGAATACTACTAAAATTGTGCTGCTGACAGGGCCTCTTACCACCACATCCATACATCTCAAGACATGCCCTTTCTGCAGTCCTCGCGTGATAAAAAACCTGGAGGAAAGTAGACCCAACTGCTATCAAATGCTCTGATGCCAAATGAAGTGGTAAAATTAGTCTTTTGATAAACCCATGTATCATCTCATACTCTGTAGGATATAACATAGATGTATGCCTGGCCCACTCGATAAACCCTATCACATTCTCTGAAACTGATAAAGAACCTTGCTGAACACCAATAAACCCAACTCTAGCCTGAGAACCACTCAATGTACCAGACACCACCTTTGACTATGATGTATCCTTGAAAAGGCTCAAAATCCCTAACACGGTATCCTAAAGAACTGAGGTGGTCACAAACCCTGTCGAAGCCTGGGTAGGTCCTAGACCCTCTGGCTAGCACTGAAGATCCTCAATACTAAGATCTGACTCCCTGGCCAAACTCTGAACTAAAATTATGATAATAAGTGCAGAAGTCCCATTTGTATCTATCGATAACCTTGTGTTATCTATTTGAGAAGGAGTGGAGCTAAAAGAAGCACTTAGAAATTCATAGAAGTAAGCACTTAGAAATTCATAGAAGTACGAACACATAATAAGGAATCAAGAATTAGAATTTTCTAGGGATTCCATATAGCCTCCCAAAGATAGGATATGGACGTCATCGTACCGATCCGTAGGACCCAACTAGGCATTTTGCTCTTGTACAAACGACACTGATTAACCTAAGCTCTTATACCAAACTGTCAAGATCTAATTTCTCAAGTCATGATGGAACCTACTATAACCCACCAGTAGGTAAGCCAACCCATAGCCCGACATAGCAAGTAGTGGACTAATAAGAGAAATAGAAACCAAAACTAACTAAAAGGAGAAAGAAAATCAAAAGAAAGTAAATATCTCCCATGACCTGGTGAGGTTAGTACAAAAGCCACTAGCAAAGCAAGAGTACAAGGTAGATGTAATATATACGTATATATACAGAACTATCTTCGAAATACAAAATAAAAATCAGTCCACCAAAAGAAAGAGAGCAGGAACAACTTCGAATGCCAGAAGCTTACCCCATATCTATGATCCATGCCAGCTCTGTATGATGCACATATCAGCGAAGAGAACTTAGACTATGATCTGAAGGTGTGAAAGTGTAGCATAAGTATCAAACACGCAGTACTTATTAGGCGTAGGTTGACTGAGCTACAAAGATAAATGCAAGTATAAACAGCACGTAAGGCAAGGATATACATTACAGGCAACTAACTAAGAAATGAAATACAATAAGAAGAGTATAGAAGTAGAGATAACCATCATAACAAGAAGAGATCTAGCTTTAGCACAATCAAAACATCTAATCACCAAGTAATCTAAAAATAAGGCTCAAAATACCAAAGGGTAAAGGAACTCGAAGGTGTACCTATGATCACGGGTATAAGTCCATAGCCATCTTACCACAAACTAAACAATAATAATCATACAATAACATAAACGGACCCCCATAAGCCCAAAAGGTACACAACAACAAACATAACCAAATCGACCCTTCATATGATTGGTAGGAACAAACAGCAAACAATGAAACTGGTGATAGGCGATGCATATGAATGAATGAATGACATGGAAAACCAGTTAATGTTAGATAAACCAAGTACCATATCCAACAAAGTGTATGCACCCCCTCCATCTCAACAACTTACAAAAATGGGACCTACGGCGACCATCCTCCTTCGATATTGTGGCTCACAGACGAAGGGACCCATAGGGGACTTGAGATATCCGTATACACTGTGTCATCCCGAACCAGAACTTCCATAATATACATAATCAATCCACTTCGTCCAGTACCTACGATAAGCATGAGAAATAAGTGCTCGAAATTAAACCGAGACAAAATAAGTGGTAATCAGTAAATCCAGTACCCGAGTTCGAATCAGGACTAAAGTAGTAGAAATCAGTGCATCTTTGTCTTAAAACTGTCAACCAATAATAAGGATGGTACAACTTTCATTTAAAAAATGAGTTTATGATAAAAGGGTGAGATACATATATTTTTTAAAATAGTAGTGAAAATTAATGTTTTCCATGGAATTGTACCACAATACATGAGTGTGGCCGTGGGAAGGAATGCATACCATCACTAGTATCGAAACAAGAAGTTAACCATACAATTATGTATAAATAGGTAATACTAGGCCTCAAAGATAAGTATATTAACCTAGAACTTCAACCGAGTCATAACCAAGGACTCGGGCCCAACAATCTACCGAGCAGTGTAAATATATATATGTACATACATGGAAATTCTAGAAATGAAAGTAAACAACAGAAAACATGCTACTGAAGAATTAACTGAGGGACGACATATTTATCGAAAGGTACTAATCAAATCTATGCTAGATATTACTAATGCCAACCTAAGGCTATAGCATGTAAACAAGAATCCTTCTCCTAATCTGAGATGTAGATTTAAAAAGATAAATATATAAGCTAAGGATCAATACCAAGCGGACCATACAATACTAAAGAAGTCTAACCTCCAAGTGCTATAAAAGGGTTACTATTCTATTGTAGTTATGCTATGGAATTGCTATGCTAACTAAAGTTTTAATATGCATGATAAATATTGTTGCCACAGTTTGCAAAACTATCTAACAAATATAAAATTAAATAAAAAGGGTGTTAAGTCATGATATTTGGCCATCTATTACTTAATACATGTGTTGGAGTACCCCTCTACTTCCACATAGAAGTAGAGGTGTTTAGCCCCATATTTTAATCTTATCCCCTTACGTATAATTGGGTATTGCGTAGGTTCGTGGTAAATTAAATATAACTTTTTGAATATACCATAATTAATATAAAATTATTTTGAATAAAGGATCTATCATAATTAGAATTTTTCAACATAACTAGACTCACTATCTCCGTTTAAAATATTAATAAATTACAAAACTATTATAAAATAATAGAAATATATCATAACTAAAGAATTTTCATAACTATCAAAAACATTTTTGAAAGGCAATAAAAATAAAAATATAAATTTACTAAATTAATTTAAATCAAACATTTCAGAATACGCTCAGTATTGATAAAATTCTTAATCAAACTATCCGGGAACCAAACTACCTGTAACACCCCGTACATTTTCGACCCTCCCTGATTGTCTTAACATTCATGGAATTATTTAAACATGAGATTGTTGGTGTATTGCATGTTAAATTGGTTGGGCTGATTTAGTATGTGCTCATGGGCCCAATTTGAGGCCCAAAATTTACAAGGAAGACATGGCCCAAATGGAATTTGACCCATTCTTCAAGTTGACAAAGTAAGCCCCTCATTTAATGTAGTGTATTGGATAAGGATGACCATTAAAAGAGGCTATTTAAAGGGACTATATAAGGTGGAAAATCAGATTTTTATTCATTTATACACACATGCATATCTAGAAATTTCCACAAGATATTTCTTATCTCACACAAACCCTAAGTCATCACTCCTTTGGGAAAGATCACTCTCTTGTAAGCTTTGGTAAGTGTTGATTCTTATGATTTAGTATATGATATGCTTAATATGGTGTATACATCATGTTGGTTATGTTGGCATAGTGTTGGACAGTTCATTAAGTGTAAAACAGTGTACTTTTGCTTAATCGGTGAAAGGTTTTGCCTTCTAAACTTGACAGTGGGCTTGTGATCTTGAAGGAAGTGAGTTTTATGGATTAAATATCAACATGTATGATATGGTTATATTCTTAATTTGCTTTTCTTATGTGTATAACTTGTGGGATTGTTGTTATGAAATTGGTCATGAAATTAGTGGCGTATTGAAAGGAAAATGTGATTTTGGTGGTGTTCATGTGTGTTGTGAACCCATGACTATTCGTGGGAATATAAGTGACCAAAAATATGTAAAGAAAATATTACTTATGGCCTTTTACCATTTACTACACAAAAGGACCCAAAAGAGACCCTTTTTGGCTGAAACGGACATCCGCCCTCGCAGACGAAGGTACCTGCGGGTGCAGGTGACTTCGCAGGTGCCCTTGGACACTGCCAAGAGTCACCTGTGGCCGCACCTCATCCATATGTGGGCGCAGGTGGCTTCGCAGGTCAGCCCAGAAAGTTGTTTTGTATGTTTTTGTCTCTCTTTGATCCCTGAAGATCCCTATACCCTTTTTGGATGTAATTATCAACTTATGATAGCTTTTGAATGACTTTAAGGGGTCGTTTGGAGGCATGTTGGATTATATCAATGATGGATTATGGTTAATATGCTGTTATGAAAGGTATTGAGGTGACTTGATGGATTAATTATGACGTAGTGTTAATGAGGAAGCGTAAAGGATAAACTTGGTGTGAAATGCTATTGGTTCATGATGTTTTGGTCAATGTATGGAATGTTATGATGTTGTTGGTATGATAATGTAGTACGTGGTAGTGTAAAGGGGTGAAATGACGTTATAGGGCAATCATGTAATTCATTATCGTCTCATGCCCTTCTAAGGTAGTTGATTATTAACGTAAGCCCCGTTATGTACTTGTGTTGTAGAGTGAAACGTAAGGAAGGAAATGGATTATTGTATTCGCATATAGGATTGTGTATTCATACTGAGAACATAAGGTATGTAAGGTTACTCTTTCTGTATCCTTCTGCAGCATATATTGTTCACATTGACATTGTACTTGTTTCATTCCGAAATGTTCTAAGGTATCTCATTTCAGGTTGTCATCTATTGTTAGTCCCATGTTCCTCATTCATTGATCATTTGTTATTCATGTGTTACATAATTGTGGACATCGTTCCAAAGCTCTCATAACGTTGTAACTACTAAAAGAACTATCTCAAAGAAAGTAATAATGTGAAGAGAATTTATTTATTCTGGAGTAGCATTTCCAATAATATTACGTTCTAAAGTTCCAATGATGGTATGACTACCAATGTATCAATCTCTCACAAGTAAATGTATCAATCTCACAAAAGTAAAGGAATAAAGTAATGCATATATGGGTTATTGTTTGAGAACCGGGACGACTCAAAGGGGCACATAAGCCTAGCTCGAGCGTACCCTAATAATATATATTGACCCACCGATAAAGTGGATGACTACCCACCGATAAGGTGGATGACTACCCACCGATAAGGTGGATGACTACCCACTGATAAAGTGGATGACTATATTATGACCCACCGATAAGGTGGATGACAACCCACTGATAAAGTGGATGACTACCCACTGATAAGGTGGAAGACTACCCATCAATAAGGTGGATGACTAATACTGATGAGGAATGTAAAAGCAAGAAAAGTAATGACTATAAGGTACATGTTTCCACACATATAGAACAATGGTTTATCCATATTGATGATTCTCTTGTATTTGAGTTCATTGAGGTTTTAAGTTTCATGCAGTTTCTTACAGCCTTACATACTCAGTACATTCTTCGTACTGACCCCCTTGGGGGACCTACCTTACTTGTTGTAGGCACAGGTGTTAGTAGACCTCCACAGTAGGTTGCGGGTCGTTTGCAAATCATTGGTGAGCTCCAGTTGGTTTGGGGCTTTCTGAGTCTTATGTGTACATTGATTTTGGCTTTATGTAAATGTTGTATAAAGCGGGGACTTGTCCCGACTTTAGGTTGGGTATGTATATGTATTTGTAGAGGCTTTGTAGACATATGTAGGAAGATAAATGTAAGAGATGTATGTCCATTTTTGACTTAGTGGCCCTAACGGCCAAGTTTCATATATATAGCATATGTTTCCATGAATTTCGTATAGTTGCATGAGATATAATGATGTTTATATGGAGACATGCATATGAATGTACATGAGCAAAGATTGGTTCTCTCGGGCCTCAATGGCTTCGGGTGCCAGTCTGTCCCAAATGAGATTCGGGGCGTGACAAAGTGTTATCAGAGCAGGTCGTTCTAAGGGTGTCTACAAATTCGTGTCTGAGTAGAGTCTTGCTTATGGATGTGTTGTGCACCACATTTATAAGTGGGAGGCTATATTTAGGAGTTGTTTCTTTCCTTCATTTTTAGATCGTGCAATAGAGCCAAGGTTGTAGGTGGAATCATATCTGACCATTATATTTGGTTTTCTTTATTATAGTAAAATGCCAATTACGAGATGAGGTAGAGGCAAAGGTAAGCAGGTAGATATGTCTGTCGGAGAAGTAATGAGTAAATCACCACCTGACCAAGCTAGTCAAAGTGGGGCTGGCACTAAAATTGCATCACGGTCTTCTTTTACTCTTCCATTTCCTGAAGAGCGGAGGGGTAGAGAAGTACTGGCAGAACCTCCTGCAAATGCGACTGATCAGGATTTAAGAAATGCAGTGCATATGTTGACCCAGATAGTTGTAGCACAAAGTCAAGGACGAGTTGTCCAACGACAACTGAGGATGACGCGGCTAGAGTGGCTAGTCGGCGAACACAGGATTTCCTAAAATTAGACACTCCCATATTCACTGGGTCAGATCTGAAAGCAGATCCACAGGACTTTGTAGATCAAATTCAAAGGGTTCTAGATGTCATGCACGTGACTGGTGTAGAAACAGTTGAACTTGCGGCCTATAGATTGAAAGGTGAAGCTATATTATGGTATGAAGACTGGAAAAGATCGAGGGGTATTTATGTACCTCCAGCTGGTTGGGAGGAATTTAAAATGGCATTCCTTGATCACTATCTTCCCTATGAGATACGACAGGCCCGTGCAGACCAATTTTTAAATCTTCGCCAAAGGAATATGAGTGTTAGAGAATACAGTCTGCAGTTTAACTCTTTGGCTCGATATGCTCCGAATGTAGTAGCCACAATGGAAGACAGAGTCCATCGATATGTGTACAGATTAGATCCATACTTGGTGAGGGACTGTACCATTGCTGCTTTGAACAGAGATATGGATATAGCCAAAATACAGGCCTTTTCACAAAAGATGAAAGATCAGAGGCAACGGAGAAGGATACAAGAATTTGAAGGAGGGTCGTCGAAGAGGGCTAGATCTATAGGACAGGTCATGGCATCCCAAGGAGGGTTTAGACCTCGATATTTTGATAGACCGCCTAGACCATTATTTTCTTATTCCACAGCAGATACTCCACCTCAATTTCAAGGGTCTAGAGGCAGTCATGATGGGCAAAGCAGTGTGGTTCGAGGTTCACAGACAGTAAGATTTTCTCGCCAGCTGTGCCAGCACTGTGGGAAGTTTCATTCAGGTGAATGCTGGTATGGACCGAATGTTTGCTTGCGGTCCGGTATAGCGGGGCATCCGATGAGAGAGTGTCTATAAGGGGGCACGAGTAGTATGGCGCAACCTACGGGATCAGTCGTTGTGTCATCGACACCAAGTGTACAACTTGCTGGTCATGGCAGAGGTGCTAGAGGAGCAACTAGTTTTAGTGGAATTCAGAACCGTACCTATGCCGTAGTAGATCGACAGAATTTGGAGACTTCTCCTGATGTAGTGACAGGTACATTATCCGTCTTTTCATATAATGAATTTGCATTGATTGATCTGGGTTCTACCCTATCGTATGTTACTCCATTACTTGCGAGAAAATTTAAAAGAATACCGAAGTATTAGTTAAGTCAATTGAAGTATCTACACCTATTGGTGAATTTATTATAGCTAAAGGAGTATATCGTAAGTGTATGGTAATTGTTCGTGGTCATGATACATTGGTTGATTTTATTGAGCTGGAAATGAGGGATTTTGATGTTATAATGGGTATGGATTGGTTGTCTTCTTGTTATGCCACCGTATACTGCCGAGCTAAGAAGTTATATTCTCATTTTTCCACAAAAGACCGTCCTTGAATGGAATGGTAATGTTGGAGCATCGAGAGGTAAATTTATTTCCTATCTAAGGCAAGGAAAATGTTATCCAATGGATTTAGAAGACCTTGTATGTTCCATTGGGACGCACCAGTGTTATTTTTACGAAAGAAAAATGGTACACTGAGAATGTGTATTGATTGTCAGCAACTGTATAAAGTAACGGTTAAGAACAAATATCTCCTCCCCAGAATTGATAATTTATTTGATCAGTTACAGGGTGCCAAATATTTTTTTTCAAAGATTAACTTGAGATCGGGTTACCATCAAGTCAGGGTTAGAGAAAAGATATACTAAAACAGCTTTCCGCACACGATATGGTCATTATGCATTTTTAGTTATGTCATTTGGACTAACCAATGCACCAGCAGTTGTTAGGGATTTGATGAAAGGGTGTTCAAGCCATTTTTAAATGTGTATGTGACCATGTTTGGAGATGATATTCAAGATCACAAGAGGACCATGTTAATCACTTGCAGCAGGTGTTACAGAAGTTTTCTAAATGTGAATTTTGGTTACAATCCGTAGCATTCTTGGGTCACATTGTATATGATGAAGGAATGAGGGTCGATACATAAAAGATAGAAGCAGTGAAAAATTGGCTAAGGCCTACGACGCTTACAGAGATTCATCATTTTCTTAGATTGTTTGGTTATTATAGGAGATTTGTTGAAGGATTTTCTTCTATCCCTGCACCCTTAACAAAGCTAAAACACAAGGCAATCAAGTTCCAGTAGAATGACGCATTTGAGAAGTGTTTCCAGGAGCTGAAAGATAAATTGACTTCTACACCTGCATTAGTACTTCCCGAAGGTATAGAGGGGTATGCAGTATATTGTGATGCTTCAGAAGTCGGCTTAGGATGTGTATTAATATAACATGGTAATGTGATAGCTTATGCTTCAAGACAATTGCGTCCGTATGAATAAAGAAATTATCTCACACATGATCTTGAGTTAGCAGCCATGATAATTGCTTTAAAATATATATATATGGTGCCACTATTTGTATGAGGATCACGTTGATACATACCTATCATAGAAAGTTCATAGTATATTTATAAGCAGAAGGACCTAAACTGAAGTAGCGACGGTGTCTTGAACTATTAAAGGATTATGATAGTAATATCTTATACCATCCGTGAAACGCAAACGTGGTAGCCGATGTGTTAAGCCGCAAAGTGTTGGGAAGCATTGGTGGCCAACTTATGAAAAGGCAAGGTATTATTAAGGATCTACGTCAATTAGACAGCTTGGGGGTTCGTCTTCTTGAAACTCCAGATAAAAGAGTTATGGTATAAAATGCAGCAGAGTCTTCACTTGTAGCTGGGGTGAAGAAAAAGCAATATGCAAATCCTATTTTCTTTCAACTGAAAAATAATGTACAACAAAGTTCGACAAAGGTAGTTAAGTTTATATAAGGGGGGAGTACTTCAACGCCAAAGTAGATTTTGTGTACCGGATATATATGAGCTAAGGAAATGAATTATGACAAAAGCACATCATTCACGGTATTTTATTCATTCGGGAGAAACCAAAATGTACCATGGTTTGGAAAAGATGTATTGGCAAGGTTACATGTAGAAGAATATTGCAGAATTTGTAGTTCATTGTCCGAATTGTCAACAAGTGAAAGTAGAGAATCAAAAATTGGGAGGTTATATACAATGTATGGATTTTCCAGTTGGAAATAGGACATGGTTAACATGAACTTTATCACAAATTTACCTCATACACATAATTTTGTCTCATATATTTTGGAAATTTGATTCCATAAGAGTGATAGTTGACAGGTTACCAAACCAGCACACCTGTTGCCTGTCAAGACCACCTACACAGCTGAAGAATATGTGAGGTTGTATATTGAAGGGCTAGTACGACTACACGGAGTCCCAATCTCTATTACATCAGACAGGGGAGCTCAATATACCGCAAATTTTTGAAAGTCTTTTCAGAAGAGCTTGGGTACACAAGTGAATTTGAGTACGGCTTTTCATCCTCAGATAGATGGACAAGCAGAACGTACTATCCAAACACTTAAAGATATGCTACGAGCTTGTACAGGTAATGGGGTATCTTTGAAAGTGTCACCAATGAAAGGGGTAATGAGATTTGGAAAGTGAAGAGGTTAAAGAAATAGCTTCCGTGAAAGTAATTTGGAGAAATCAACAAGTAGATGAGTTAGATGGGAAGCTGAATAAATGATGAATTCAAAGTACCCACGTTTGTTTCATATGGAAAAGAGAGTTTAAGATGCGGGATTGGAGAAATAACAAGTAAGTATATATAAGCATTAAGTATATGTATATGATAACGTGAAGAATGGTTCTAGACTTGCATTTGTTTGAATTGGATGATGCCACTAACATTCGAGGACGAATGTTTCTAAAGGGGGAAGAATGCAACACCCCGTACATTTCCGACCCTACTCGATTGCCTTAACATTCATGAAATTATTTAAACATGAGATTGTTGGTGTATTGCATGTTAAATTGGTTGGGCTGATTTATTATGTGCTCATGGGCCCAATTTGAGGCCCAAAATTTACAAGGAAGACATGGCCCAAATAGAATTTGACCCATTCTTCAAGTTGACAAAGTAAGCCCCTCATTTAATGTGGTGTATTGGATAAGGATGACCATTAAAAGAGTCTATTTAAAGGGACTATATAAGGTGGAAAATCAGATTTTTATTCATTTATACACACATGCATATCTAGAAATTTCCACAAGATATTTCTTATCTCACACAAACCGTAAGTCATCACTCCTTTGGGAAAGATCACTCTCTTGTAAGCTTTGGTAAGTGTTGATTCTTATGATTTAGTATATGATATGCTTAAGATGGTGTATACATCATGTTAGTTATGTTGGCATAGTGTTGGACAGTTCATTAAGTGTAAAACAGTGTACTTTTGCTTAATCGGTGAAGGGTTTTGCCTTCTAAACTTGACAATGGGCTAGTGATCTTGAAGGAAGTGAGTTTTATGGATTAAATATCAACATGTATTATGTGTTTATATTATTAAATTGCTTTTCTTATGTGTATAACTTGTGGGATTGTTGTTATGAAATTGGTCATGAAATTAGTGGCGTATTGAAAGGAAAATGTGATTTTGGTGGTGTTCATGTGTGTTATGAACCCATGAATGTTAGTGGGCATATAAGTGACCAAAAATATGCAAATAAAATCTTACTTATGGCCTTTTACCATTTACTACAGAAAAGGACCCAAAAGAGACCCTTTTTGGCTGAAATGGGCACCCGCCCTTGCAGACGAAGGTACCTGCGGGCACAGGTTACTTAGCAGGTGCCCTTGGACACTACCAAGAGGCAACTTCGGCTGCACCTCATCCACCTACGGGAGCAGGTGGCTTCGTAGGTCAGCCCAGAAAGTTGTTTTGTATGTTTTTGTCTCTCTTTCATCCCCGAAGACCCCTATACCCTTTTTGGATGTAATTATCAACTTATGATACCTTTTGAATGACTTTAAGGGGTTTTTTGGAGGCATGTTGGATTATATCAATGATTTATTATGGTTAATACGTTGTTATGAAAGGTATTGAGGTGACTTGATGGATTAATTGTGACGTAGTGTTAATGAGGAAGCGTAAAGGATAAACTTGGTGTGAAATGCTAGTGGTTCATGATGTTTTGGTCAATGTATGGAATGTTATGATGCTGTTGGTATGATAATGCATTGCATGGTATTGTAAAGGGGTGAAATGACGTTATAGGGAAATCATGTAATTCATTGTCATCTCATGCCCTTGTAAGGTAGTTGATTGTTAACGTAAGCCCCGTTATGTACTTGTGTTGTAGAGTGAAACGTAAGGAAGGAGATGGATTATTGTATTCGCATATAGGATTGTGTATTCATACTGAGAACATAAGGTATGTAAGGTTACTCTTTTCGTATCCTTCTGCAGCATATATTGTTCACATTGACATTGTACTTGTTTCATTCCGAAATGTTCTAAGGTATCTCATTTCGGGTTGTCATCTATTTTTAGTCCCATTTTCCTCATTCATTGATCATTTGTTATTCATGTGTTACATAATTGTGGACATGGTTCCAAAGCTCTCATAATGTTGTAACTACTAAAAGAACTATCTCAAAGTAAGTAATGATGTATAGAGAATCTATTTATTTTGGAGTAGCATTTCCAATAATATTACGTTCTAAAGTTCCAATGATGGTATGACTACCAATGTATCAATCTCTCACAAGTAAATGTATCAATCTCACAAAAGTAAAGGAATAAAGTAATGTATATATGGGTTATTGTTTGAGAACCGGGACGACTCAAAGGGGCACATAAGCCTAGCTCGAGCGTACCCTAATAATATATATTGACCCACCGATAAAGTGGATGACTACCCACCGATAAGGTGGATGACTACCCACTGATAAAGTGGATGACTATATTATGACCCACCGATAAGGTGGATGACTACTCACTGATAAAGTGGATGACCATATTGACTATTCTCTTGTATTTGAGTTCATTGAGGTTTTAAGTTTCATGCAGTTTCTTACAGCCTTACATACTCAGTACATTCTTCGTACTGACCCCCTTGGTGGACCTACCTTACTTGCTGCAGGCACAAGTGTTAGTAGACCTCCACAGTAGGTTGCGGGTCATTTGCAAATCATTGGTGAGCTTCAGTTGGTTCGGGGCTTTCTGAGTCTTATGTGTATATTGATTTTGGCTTTATGTAAATGTTGTATAAAGCGGGGACTTGTCCTGACTTTAGGTTGGTTATGTATATGTATCTGTGGAGGCTTTGTAGACGTATGTGGGAAGATGAATGTAAGAGATGTATGTCCATTTTTTACATGGTGGCTCTAACGGCCAAGTTTCATATATATAGCATATGTTTCCATGACTTTTGCATAGTTGCATGAGATATAATGATGTTCATACGGAGATATGCATATGAATGTACATGAGCAAGAATTGGTTCTCTCGGGCCTCAACGGCTTCGGGTGCCAGTCAATCCCGAATGGGATTCGGGGCGTGACACTACCTATCCCGGCAGGTCATAGATAATGGGTAGCAACTATTGGGAAGCTTGAAATATGGAAACGCATGAAAATTAAAAAATGACCTATAGGGTCATTACAACAAAGCAATCAAAGTGAAGGTAATAGCAATGCATGCACTCCCACCAGAATAAATCACTATGTACTTAAACCCTGCTTCGTTATTCCATCATGATTTCCTAAACTCTACTTTGTTATTCCATCAAGGTTTCCATAACCTTAGTTGTAGGTTTTAGCTATGCATAATTGCAAGAACACAAGAATAATTCAAAGAAGAAATCATAACCTTGCACTTACAAGAAGAATAGAATAAACCTAAAATCTCAACAATGATTAATCTCTAGACGAATATATTTATCAAGCCTTAAAAAAGTGTCTATAAACTCACAAGAAGTCATAGAATTTAAATTATAAAATAAAACCTATGAGGAGTGAATATAGATACAAAAGAAATCATATCCTAAACAAAGTTGGAAAGCAGGGTCAGTAGTGGAAATGAGTCATTCGGTCTGGCCATAAGTCGTTGCGTGTGGTAGAGGCCTATTGTCTAATTTCTTATTGGGATGGTGAAGCCTCAGGTGACAACTCATCCTTAGTCCTGACGAGTCGTTGTGTAATCTGTTATAACTGGAGCCCAATTTATAAACTTTCGATAATTCTCCTGACGCCTTCTCAGAACGGGTACAAAGGACTCGTGGTGTCTCATGATGGCTTGTGTCGTGTATTTGTCGCCCCTGAGTTGCCTTTATCATCCTTCAGTTTCCTGGCCACTCTAATGCTTCAAAATAGTCACCAAGACCTGTCACCTCTCACGACGACTCATTGGGAAGAATCGTTGTCACTTAATAGAGTTACATATTTGTGGGACTTTGGAAAATTTTGTCAGAAGAAATCAAGTAACAACTCGTTGGGAGACCAAACGAGTTGTTGCTAATCAGTTCACTCCAACACTTGGCCAAATTTACCTTCTTTTTTTTCTGCATTCACTACAAAAACCTGTTTTCCTGCAAAATATTTAACAAACACATCATATCCACAAAAATATACCTAAGTTCTTGCATATTTTCTTCATTTTAAGCATCAAAAGTACCGTGAAAATAGGGCACATCAACACCTATATCATCTCCTAAACTTAAAATTCTTCATTTTGTTTTGAAAACACACTAGGCAAGTTATAGACATTAATACGTAAGCATGGAATATCACAAAATCCTAACTGACTTGGCTGATGTTCAATTAAAGACGGATCCATACAGACTCTCAATTAAGAAAACAACAAGAGTTCAAATTTAAACTAGAAATCATATAGGAGTTATAAAAAAAGAGCCTAGGTGCCACAAAAGAAATCATTCAATATTTTTCACATCATGCTTTTGAATTCAAAACCAACTTGCATCATTCAGTCAATTCTAGCACCTAATTAAAGCATCTAGCATTTAATTGTTTCTAATGATTCTCTAACTCTTATTGACTAACTCTTCTCTCACAACGGTCATCAATTACTCATCGAAAAGACATTCCAGCTAAAGTAAAATAAAAACCACTTCTAAAAATAAAAAGATACTCGATTCAAAGGGCTCCCACTCAAAAAATAACCACAAAGAAAAACTAATGGGTGGGCAAAGTATGCTCTACTAAAGGACTAAAAAGCTAAAAATCAACAAAAAAACTAGTGTAATATAGAGAACTAAAAAAATATTTTGTTTTTTTAGACTTTTTCATTTTTTTGATTTTTCAAATTCTCTCAACCAAACCAAGAAACTAAAAAAATAAAGCTATAGCATACTTTCCCCTTAACAACTATCGAAAGATATCCCACCCCACACTTAAAAGTCATGCTTTATCCCCGAAGCATTAAATAAGATAGAGCAAAGGTTAGAGATGCTCTTGAGGACCTCTAGGGCCTAACAAGTAGAATATCTATAAATAATTTTCATAAAGTGGTAAATGACCCCACACTGATGCTTCAGTCATGCTTCTTAGCTTTCATATTCAGGTACCCAAACTTGTCCAAATCTGCACAAACAAAATCAAAAAACAAAATTTGACATTATATAAAATTTTAAAAAAAATTACTACACTATTACAACATAGGTTGCCTCCAAAACTGCACCTGATGTGTAATGACCCAAAATATCGTTATGCTGAATTAGGAGGTAAAAGTTGCACCTAGACCCCCCTCCCCCTCTCCAGCTAAAATTTGAGGAATTTAAGGCTAGTCTAGTCTTGGCTCAAATTTGATAGTGTGGTAGTTGAATGAAATTTGGAATTGATATGATCAGTAATATTTGGGTTTGATGTAATGGTTAGATAGCCAATGATCCTAGGAAGTCATAGCACCTTCTGACACCTAAAATAGAGTTATAGAACTTCGATTATAGTGTTTACCATGGAGGAGTTGGTTTGCGTTGTCAAAATTTGTAGAGTGTGTTGTAAAAGGAGAAAAACTGAGAAAGGATCCCGAGTTTCTTCCTCGAACCGCTGTAGTGATACCGCGAGAGCGGTCAGGGAAACTGCAGTGGCATCCTCCAGTAAAATGGGCGCAAGTCGCTGAAGCAGTAATTATCTGCTGCAGCAGTAACGTGCAGTAAAATATCAATTTTAAAACCCAGAAAATATTTTCATTACCCACTTTTTTAAAAATGTAATAAGGCACTGGAGATAGGCAATTTTCAGAGAAAATTTGAGGTTGTTCATCTTTGGAGGTAACTAATTATGTTCTAGACTTGAATTCACTTTGTTTAACCTTAGAAAATCACTAAAAAATGGATTAATGATGGGTTTGGGGCTTAAACCCTAGTTTATGGAAATTGATTTAAGATGATGGGATTGCTTATGAATTTGGTATATAACGATCCTAGGATGTTAGAAAGCACTAATGGGACTAGAATTATGACTAAATATGCTAAATTGAGTGGTGTTCATGAAGTTAAAATGATAAGGAACCCTTAAGATAATGAAATAGGATAAATTATGAATAAAATCAGTGATTTTTAATCCTTAGTTGTTAAAAAGGGATGAATTATTGAAATGTGTGTATATTTGGTGGTTGTATAAATCAAGAAGGAGTTGAACAAGAATGAAAGGAAAAAAGTGTGGCTTAAAAGTGACTTTGAGCAAAGGAGTTGAGGTAGGCTATGGTTTTGTGTAGCATTTAGACTTCCTTGGCTTTGTGCTTGTTTGTGATTTGAGCATCTATGATTTCCTTATAGCATAGTTTGTGATTTGATAATTGTATTTCATTTTAATGAGGTGCTGAGATGATGGGTCGGGTACCATATCGGTACATTATGATATGTTATGCTAATGGATTGGGTATCACATCGGTACAATATGGTATGTTATCAAAATGGGTCGAGTACCATGCCGGTATGTTATGGTGTGATAAAGAGGATGAGAAGGGTAAGAGATGATGTGCACATCTTGTATACATGTATTGAGTGTTATTGATAAATATAAGTGATGATGAAGGGTTGATGAAATTGAATAAGTGTAAAAGCCTGTAAAAGTGAACTTGTGAGTGTAATTATATGATGATTCATAATGTGTTATTTGACTGATATCATTGATTATGAATCTTGTTATGATCGCTTTACTTGTTTGACTTACTTACTTGTGCATTGTTAAGTTAGTCGACCTATGATGCTTACCAGTACTTTTTGATGTACTGATGCTACCTATACTTTTCTTTTGTTGAGTGCAGCACATCTTCCAGTGGTTGACACACGACCTTGGCTCTAGATAGTGATCCAAACTTGATTTGAGGGTGAGCACTATGTTTGGGCAACCTTCAGATCCTCTTATGATGTTGACATCCCTTGTTTTCGGGACTAAGATGATTCCTTTTTGTTGTTGTTGTTGTTGTTCCAGACTTAGTTGTTTTTCTTTTAGATGTTCTTGTACGGTGACTTCAGGCCCCGAGATTGTAATAAATAGAGGTTTTTGCACTCTATTCGATTTATGAATAATAATGCCATGGATAATTATAAGTTGTTGAATCTGATTATATTTAATACTTGTTAAAAAGCATGAGTTACTATTGCCATGAATGTGAGAATAACACTTAAGTAAGTAAAGGTGAGCATAGTATGGTTCTCCTGTCATAGTTTAGGGGGTGTTCCAATCATGACCGTTTGGGTCGTGACAAAGATGGTATCAGAGCATCACGACACAAGTCACCACTCTTAAGATTCCCTCAAACATTTTCTCCCCTTATGATTTAACTTTTGCCTCTTCTTTGCTCTAGGGGCCTCACCTTTTTCATCACTCACTCATTTAATTAAATGCTCATGCTTTTGAACTAAATTGAGAAATTTCACTTTCTTCTCCTCAGATAATTCAGTAGGAATCTATAAATCTTCAACTCTTTCAGGCCCGATCTCATCCACCTCATAGTTATTTTTAGCCATCTCTGTGATCATGTATAAATCCATGTAGTGTGATGGAATATAGAGTGAATTATACACCTTGAACGACATCTCTTCATCGTGCAGTCTTTTCTTCAGTTCACTTTTCCATACATCTATCAAAGCTCCACCTGAGGCTAGGAATGGGCATCCCAATATAACTAATACCTACTCATCATCTTTAAAGTCAAGAATGATAAAGTTAACAGGAATTACAAACTTACCAATCTTGATGAGCACATCTTCAATCACTACTTTTGGTTGCATACAAGATCGATCTGCCAATTGTAGAGTGATAGTGGTAGTGTGTGCCCCTTCAAAGCCAAGGGTCTGAAACACAAATAAGGGCATCAAGTTGATACTTATGAAATAAGTATCTGAACTCTCATGGGACTGATAATCATATTATCCAGATATACCTTGATCTCCTTATGAATCATTTTATTAAAAATAACAATCATAGCTCTCATGTATATAACATCGGCATTATTCAACCCAAATGGCATTAACTTACAATGATAAATACCCTAAGGTGTGATGAAAGTTATCTTTGACTCTCTTATTTATCCATCAAGATCTTATAATAACACGTAAAACAATCAACGAATAACTACATTTTGTGCTTTGCATAGTCAATGAGAATATGAATGTCGGGCAATGGAAAATTGTCTTTGGGACTATCCTTGTTTATATCTCTATAGTCAATGTACATCTTTTTTTGATTTCAGAACAATATTGGTGTCACGACCCAAAATCCCATTCGGGTTGGACTGGCACCCGAAGTCGATAAGGCCCGAGAGAACCAATCTTTACTCATGCCCAATCATATGCACACTATAAGATTCATCACCACCTCGTAAAGACATAAAATGCTAAATGCGAATATCATGGCACATTATATATACATTAAAGAAAATTGGTCGTTGGGGCCATCGAGTCAAAAGGACATACATCTTTTTCTTTCACCATCATACACATACCCACATATGTCTACAAAAGCCTCTAGCTGAAATATATAACTTATGACAAACTTAGAGTCAGGATAACACCCCACTCTATACTCATATACAATACCAAAATGAATGTACATAGCAACTCAGGAATCCCCAAACCAACTGGAGCTCACCAAAAGTCCGCAAAAGATTCGCAACCTACAGTAGAGGTCTACTAGTACCTGCGCCTGCAGCAAGTAAGGTAAATTCCCCAATAGGGGTCAGTACGAAGAATGTACTGAGTATGTAAGGCCATATGGAACTATCATAAATACGTCAATAGAATCAGAATGTATAGGATAGTCAATATGAACAACCCATCGATCTGCATATGTGGAACCAAGTAGCTTTCATAAATTAAGTTCTTCTCTTTATTGTTTATTCCTCATCGCTCATATCATATCGTACCCGGGCCCCAACTGATCAGTGGGTCTTAACATAACATAACGTTATGTTGGGATCGGCTCGAGCTAGGAATTTGCCTCTAGAGGTGCCACCCATAAATCAATATACATTGGGATCGGCTCGAGCTAGGCTTATGCCTCTAGAGCTGCCACCTATACCAATATATCAGGTTCGGCTCGAGCTAGGTTATTACCTCTAGATCTACCCCCTGTCAGGATCGGTCCGAGCTAGGCTTATGCCCCTAGGATTGCCCCCCCTGATCCAACAATCTCGGGATTGGCTTGAGCTAGGCATTTTGCCCCCAAAGCTACCACCCATACTCAATCATTAACCACCAACAAATATGAATTACTTTATTTCTTACTTTTGAGAGATTGAGTCATCCACTTATGAGAGATTGATATATTGAGGATCATGATAGTATATAAAATCGGGCCTCCACCTTTAGTGGGTTAGAAATGACATAGCATAATATTGGGAATTTTCCATATTGAACTTATACCCCTTTCATAGTTATGAGAGATAAATGTATATAATTGCAGCCACAACATTATTGGAAGCTTAAGAGCATAGCATCATTGGAACCATTGAACTACAATCAATGAACGAGAAACATGAGTATAACCACAATTGGAACTTTGGAACACGACCTTATTGGGCTTTTGGAACATTAACAATGAAAATGAGACATGTGATTCATAGTTGATCAATGAGTAGAAAATATGTGATAATTACCATTGATGACCGGGTTTAGGATACCTTATCACCTTTCGGGATGGGACAAGCATAAAGTCAATGTGAATTCTATTTGCCGCAGAAAGATACGGACAGAGTAACCTTACATACCTTGTATTCTCAATACGGATATACAATCTTAGATGTGCATACAATAGTCCCGCTCCTTCTTTATGTGTCACTCTACAATACAAATACATAACGGAATTCACATTAACCACCAACTACCTTACTAATGCATATAACGTCAATGAGTTACATGTTTGCCTTTAAACATGCCATTTCCCCTTGACAAAACCATTGATGAAATTATTATTCCAAAAAATCCCACAATATTCCCAACATTGACCAATACATGATATTCAATGCATTTCACCACAACACTTCTCCTTTACACGTTCTTATCCACACGACATCACAATTCATCCATCAAATTACCTTAATACACCTCATAGCACATATCGATCAAAATCCCACAATTTACACTTATAGAAAAATAACAAGTTTAATAACAAAATCACACCATACATGTTCATATTTTATCCATACCATGCTCTTTCATTAAAGTCATAAGTCATAATTCAAGCTTGAAGCTCATGGATATCACATCTTTTACCAAAAATACAAAGCACCATATTCAACACTTCCAAGCATGATCAACATGATTTACATACTCTCCCATGCATATAATTTATTAATCCATAAGAATAATCACTTACCCAAGCTTGGAAATTGATGATCTTGCTCCAAGAAGTGCCTTAGGGTTTGAACTTGAGAGAAAAAACTTGTAGATAATTCTAGATTTGGCATGAGAGTGTTATGTGATAAAATATCTGATTTTGGCCCCTTTTTATAGGCCTTGGGGTCATACTTATCCACTCTTGGCATTTAATGCAATGTGAGGCTTAGTCAATGGAAGAATGAGTCATTTGACCCATTCTTGGCCCATGTTTTCTTTCTCATTTTGGGCCCTTTTTGAGCCCAATTCACTTAACCCAATAAAATCAATAATTTCTCAGGTTTAATTCATTCCATACGCGTTACAACAATATTACCACTCATGAAATTCATACTCGTAGCCTCAATTCCTAAAACAAGCGATTCTAGCCACGTACGACCTATTTTGATCAAAAGGGTAAAATCGTCATTTTGATGCCAAATTTGTTCTCGAGTAATTTTATCATACCAATATAATACTTTACTCATTTCATGTATATACTCATGGTTGTATAAGAAACGTGGCAAAAATCAGCTCGGTACAACCCCGAGTACCCTTAGGACTTAGAAAATTTCCAACTTTCGGAAAATTGAAAAATCCATCCTGGCACGCCCTTGGGTGCACTAGGTTGCTTCCTGTGGACAAAAATTTTTGGCCTAGAGTAGACTGGCACTCCCTCTGGCACGCCCCACCTTTAGATTTTTCAAAAATTTCATTTTTCGACTTTTCTTCGCGGGTTTGGTTAGATACTTCAAGTCCTATTCTTTAACTTAATTCTTAACCTTAATATCCTTTGTTTAGAGGTCTTCTTAGCCTCGTTTTGAACCCCAAAAATGCTCCATGAAAATCACAAAACACCTCCTACGAGGGTTTAATCACATATACGAGGGCCAAATTCAATTATCTCATCACTAGCATTACAAAATACATACGTATGGCTCTCAACACCTAAGTAAGCATTATTTAATGTCGTCAAGTAGGGTTGGGAAGGTACGGGGTGTTACAATTGGCTAGCCATATTGGGTACTTTGTGACATCCACAAACCTGGCGTGAATTTTCTTAGTGTTTTCTTCTTTTGATTCTTAAACTCAAATCTTGCTTAAACTTTCAAGTCTTCTATTTAATGGGATTAAATCCTGGATCAATAGGTAACTTATGTGCCAAAATATTTGTACTCAGCCCAGGCATGTCATCATAAGACCTGGAAAATATGTCAATATACTTTCTGAGCAACCTAATAAACTCTTGCTTTAGTTCCTCTATCATATGAACACTAAATCTTGTTTCCTTAACTTTATCATTGTCTCCCAAATTAACCACTTCATTCCTTTATAAATTAGACTTTTCTTGATCCTCTTTTGTTAGATATTTTAGGACCATGGTCTCTTTATCATACTTTTCACATTCATCATCATCATCTACTTTGATTGGCTTATTTAGCACTTGACATGACATGAAACTGGTAGGTTTTAAAGTACTATTACAAAAATCAGAAATAAATGAAGTTAAATAATAATAATTAAATAGATAAATAAATAATCATAAATAATTTTTGAAATAGAGGAGGCCTTCTATTGAATTTGGGAAATATTCACAATCTTTGGCAATGATCCTCATGAGTACGGGTCTATGCCTTTTGGAAAGTATTAAAAGACAAAATCGAGGAAATTCAAGACATATAAAAGATAAGTCTCGGGCATCATCCAGACCATTATCTATTTTCAAAAACTAAATTTACCATTTTATCTACCACAGTGACTAGGAATCATGAGTAGAGCGGTGGTCTGGTTCTACAATTGTTCCTGAGGTTCAACTGATCTAACACATACTAATTTAGAGAACTCCTCCAGAATAACATCATATTCTTTGAATAAGTTTTGGATTCCATTCCTGAGACCATTGTTGGAAGCCTTTATGCACATGAGAAATGACTGGTAAAGATGTGGTTGTGACTTTGGCAATTCTAGCTCCAACCTCTACCCTTTGGCCTTGTTCCCATCTTTCTTGGCTGACACAGATCCTAGGCCATTTCTAAAAGTCATTTTGGGATCTCGATAGGTTTGATGATGTCATCTGAGTTCTTTCCCAAGCCAATCCATGGATCAAAACCGCTACTCAACATGACGACAACAAGCCTCTTATAAATTAATGGTATTAGTATATAGGGGGGCAAATCATCTTATGTAGCATTCACAATCTCCATATTATAAAAATCACTTCCCCTTGGTACATATTCAATTATTGATACACAGCCATTTGGATGGCTCAAGTTACATCCCTCACCTAAATAACCACCTCGCAGCCCTCCCATACGAACTTCATCAGCTGGTTTAGAGTCAAAACGATAGCTCTGGCCAGATGGATCCATGACCTCCATAGAAGAAGATTATAGCTTGTAGTTATATCCATGACTTGAAACACTACTTGGAACTCTCGATTCCTAATCAAAGGCATAGATTGATCTCATCAATGGTGTCTCTTTGGCCTCTATCGAAGGCTCTAACATTGACCTAACTTTGATGGATCTTTCCCCAAATCATAGTCCAGCTGAGTCAGTGTAAATCATGTTGATCATGCTTGATAGATAAGGCTCTGAAGGCTTTTGAAGAGTTGCCTTTTGAAGGAGTAATTCATAACAAGGCTTTGCATTTTAGTGTCAAGTATAGTGATAAGATTGTCTACCGAGTCCTGATAGATTATGGATCAGGATTAACTATTTTCAACACCATATTCAACACTTCCAAGCATGATCAACATGATTTACATACTCTCCCATGCATATAATATATTAATCCATAAGAATAATCACTTACCCAAGCTTGGAAATTGATGATCTTGCTCCAAGAAGTGCCTTAGGGTTTGAACTTGAGAGAAAAAACTTGTAGATAATTCTAGATTTGGCATGAGAGTGTTATGTGATAAAATATCTGATTTTGGCCCCTTTTTATAGGCCTTGGGGTCATACTTATCCACTCTTGGCATTTAATGCAATGTGAGGCTTAGTCAATGGAAGAATGAGTCATTTGACCCATTCTTGGCCCATGTTTTCTTTCTCATTTTGGACCCTTTTTGAGCCCAATTCACTTAACCCAATAAAATCAATAATTTCTCAGGTTTAATTCATTCCATACGCGTTACAACAATATTACCACTCATGAAATTCATACTCGTAGCCTCAATTCCTAAAACAAGCGATTCTAGCCACGTACGACCTATTTTGATCAAAAGGGTAAAATCGTCATTTTGATGCCAAATTTGTTCTCGAGTAATTTTATCATACCAATATAATACTTTACTCATTTCATGTATATACTCATGGTTGTATAAGAAACGTGGCAAAAATCAGCTCGGTACAACCCCGAGTACCCTTAGGACTTAGAAAATTTCCAACTTTCGGAAAATTGAAAAATCCATCCTGGCACGCCCTTGGGTGCACTAGGTTGCTTCCTGTGGACAAAAATTTTTGGCCTAGAGTAGACTGGCACTCCCTCTGGCACGCCCCACCTTTAGATTTTTCAAAAATTTCATTTTTCGACTTTTCTTCGCGGGTTTGGTTAGATACTTCAAGTCCTATTCTTTAACTTAATTCTTAACCTTAATATCCTTTGTTTAGAGGTCTTCTTAGCCTCGTTTTGAACCCCAAAAATGCTCCATGAAAATCACAAAACACCTCCTACGAGGGTTTAATCACATATACGAGGGCCAAATTCAATTATCTCATCACTAGCATTACAAAATACATACGTATGGCTCTCAACACCTAAGTAAGCATTATTTAATGTCGTCAAGTAGGGTTGGGAAGGTACGGGGTGTTACAATTGGCTAGCCATATTGGGTACTTTGTGACATCCACAAACCTGGCGTGAATTTTCTTAGTGTTTTCTTCTTTTGATTCTTAAACTCAAATCTTGCTTAAACTTTCAAGTCTTCTATTTAATGGGATTAAATCCTGGATCAATAGGTAACTTATGTGCCAAAATATTTGTACTCAGCCCAGGCATGTCATCATAAGACCTGGAAAATATGTCAATATACTTTCTGAGCAACCTAATAAACTCTTGCTTTAGTTCCTCTATCATATGAACACTAAATCTTGTTTCCTTAACTTTATCATTGTCTCCCAAATTAACCACTTCATTCCTTTATAAATTAGACTTTTCTTGATCCTCTTTTGTTAGATATTTTAGGACCATGGTCTCTTTATCATACTTTTCACATTCATCATCATCATCTACTTTGATTGGCTTATTTAGCACTTGACATGACATGAAACTGGTAGGTTTTAAAGTACTATTACAAAAATCAGAAATAAATGAAGTTAAATAATAATAATTAAATAGATAAATAAATAATCATAAATAATTTTTGAAATAGAGGAGGCCTTCTATTGAATTTGGGAAATATTCACAATCTTTGGCAATGATCCTCATGAGTACGGGTCTATGCCTTTTGGAAAGCATTAAAAGACAAAATCGAGGAAATTCAAGACATATAAAAGATAAGTCTCGGGCATCATCCAGACCATTATCTATTTTCAAAAACTAAATTTACCATTTTATCTACCAC
This sequence comes from Capsicum rhomboideum, assembly GCA_031232105.1. Classification (NCBI taxonomy): domain Eukaryota; kingdom Viridiplantae; phylum Streptophyta; class Magnoliopsida; order Solanales; family Solanaceae; genus Capsicum; species Capsicum rhomboideum. The sequence goes on from CP124710.1 coordinate 49,306,668, forward strand.
AGTGACTAGGAATCATGAGTAGAGCGGTGGTCTGGTTCTACAATTGTTCCTGAGGTTCAACTGATCTAACACATACTAATTTAGAGAACTCCTCCAGAATAACATCATATTCTTTGAATAAGTTTTGGATTCCATTCCTGAGACCATTGTTGGAAGCCTTTATGCACATGAGAAATGACTGGTAAAGATGTGGTTGTGACTTTGGCAATTCTAGCTCCAACCTCTACCCTTTGGCCTTGTTCCCATCTTTCTTGGCTGACACAGATCCTAGGCCATTTCTAAAAGTCATTTTGGGATCTCGATAGGTTTGATGATGTCATCTGAGTTCTTTCCCAAGCCAATCCATGGATCAAAACCGCTACTCAACATGACGACAACAAGCCTCTTATAAATTAATGGTATTAGTATATAGGGGGGCAAATCATCTTATGTAGCATTCACAATCTCCATATTATAAAAATCACTTCCCCTTGGTACATATTCAATTATTGATACACAGCCATTTGGATGGCTCAAGTTACATCCCTCACCTAAATAACCACCTCGCAGCCCTCCCATACGAACTTCATCAGCTGGTTTAGAGTCAAAACGATAGCTCTGGCCAGATGGATCCATGACCTCCATAGAAGAAGATTATAGCTTGTAGTTATATCCATGACTTGAAACACTACTTGGAACTCTCGATTCCTAATCAAAGGCATAGATTGATCTCATCAATGGTGTCTCTTTGGCCTCTATCGAAGGCTCTAACATTGACCTAACTTTGATGGATCTTTCCCCAAATCATAGTCCAGCTGAGTCAGTGTAAATCATGTTGATCATGCTTGATAGATAAGGCTCTGAAGGCTTTTGAAGAGTTGCCTTTTGAAGGAGTAATTCATAACAAGGCTTTGCATTTTAGTGTCAAGTATAGTGATAAGATTGTCTACCGAGTCCTGATAGATTATGGATCAGGATTAACTATTTTCAACACCATATTCAACACTTCCAAGCATGATCAACATGATTTACATACTCTCCCATGCATATAATATATTAATCCATAAGAATAATCACTTACCCAAGCTTGGAAATTGATGATCTTGCTCCAAGAAGTGCCTTAGGGTTTGAACTTGAGAGAAAAAACTTGTAGATAATTCTAGATTTGGCATGAGAGTGTTATGTGATAAAATATCTGATTTTGGCCCCTTTTTATAGGCCTTGGGGTCATACTTATCCACTCTTGGCATTTAATGCAATGTGAGGCTTAGTCAATGGAAGAATGAGTCATTTGACCCATTCTTGGCCCATGTTTTCTTTCTCATTTTGGACCCTTTTTGAGCCCAATTCACTTAACCCAATAAAATCAATAATTTCTCAGGTTTAATTCATTCCATACGCGTTACAACAATATTACCACTCATGAAATTCATACTCGTAGCCTCAATTCCTAAAACAAGCGATTCTAGCCACGTACGACCTATTTTGATCAAAAGGGTAAAATCGTCATTTTGATGCCAAATTTGTTCTCGAGTAATTTTATCATACCAATATAATACTTTACTCATTTCATGTATATACTCATGGTTGTATAAGAAACGTGGCAAAAATCAGCTCGGTACAACCCCGAGTACCCTTAGGACTTAGAAAATTTCCAACTTTCGGAAAATTGAAAAATCCATCCTGGCACGCCCTTGGGTGCACTAGGTTGCTTCCTGTGGACAAAAATTTTTGGCCTAGAGTAGACTGGCACTCCCTCTGGCACGCCCCACCTTTAGATTTTTCAAAAATTTCATTTTTCGACTTTTCTTCGCGGGTTTGGTTAGATACTTCAAGTCCTATTCTTTAACTTAATTCTTAACCTTAATATCCTTTGTTTAGAGGTCTTCTTAGCCTCGTTTTGAACCCCAAAAATGCTCCATGAAAATCACAAAACACCTCCTACGAGGGTTTAATCACATATACGAGGGCCAAATTCAATTATCTCATCACTAGCATTACAAAATACATACGTATGGCTCTCAACACCTAAGTAAGCATTATTTAATGTCGTCAAGTAGGGTTGGGAAGGTACGGGGTGTTACAATTGGCTAGCCATATTGGGTACTTTGTGACATCCACAAACCTGGCGTGAATTTTCTTAGTGTTTTCTTCTTTTGATTCTTAAACTCAAATCTTGCTTAAACTTTCAAGTCTTCTATTTAATGGGATTAAATCCTGGATCAATAGGTAACTTATGTGCCAAAATATTTGTACTCAGCCCAGGCATGTCATCATAAGACCTGGAAAATATGTCAATATACTTTCTGAGCAACCTAATAAACTCTTGCTTTAGTTCCTCTATCATATGAACACTAAATCTTGTTTCCTTAACTTTATCATTGTCTCCCAAATTAACCACTTCATTCCTTTATAAATTAGACTTTTCTTGATCCTCTTTTGTTAGATATTTTAGGACCATGGTCTCTTTATCATACTTTTCACATTCATCATCATCATCTACTTTGATTGGCTTATTTAGCACTTGACATGACATGAAACTGGTAGGTTTTAAAGTACTATTACAAAAATCAGAAATAAATGAAGTTAAATAATAATAATTAAATAGATAAATAAATAATCATAAATAATTTTTGAAATAGAGGAGGCCTTCTATTGAATTTGGGAAATATTCACAATCTTTGGCAATGATCCTCATGAGTACGGGTCTATGCCTTTTGGAAAGCATTAAAAGACAAAATCGAGGAAATTCAAGACATATAAAAGATAAGTCTCGGGCATCATCCAGACCATTATCTATTTTCAAAAACTAAATTTACCATTTTATCTACCACAGTGACTAGGAATCATGAGTAGAGCGGTGGTCTGGTTCTACAATTGTTCCTGAGGTTCAACTGATCTAACACATACTAATTTAGAGAACTCCTCCAGAATAACATCATATTCTTTGAATAAGTTTTGGATTCCATTCCTGAGACCATTGTTGGAAGCCTTTATGCACATGAGAAATGACTGGTAAAGATGTGGTTGTGACTTTGGCAATTCTAGCTCCAACCTCTACCCTTTGGCCTTGTTCCCATCTTTCTTGGCTGACACAGATCCTAGGCCATTTCTAAAAGTCATTTTGGGATCTCGATAGGTTTGATGATGTCATCTGAGTTCTTTCCCAAGCCAATCCATGGATCAAAACCGCTACTCAACATGACGACAACAAGCCTCTTATAAATTAATGGTATTAGTATATAGGGGGGCAAATCATCTTATGTAGCATTCACAATCTCCATATTATAAAAATCACTTCCCCTTGGTACATATTCAATTATTGATACACAGCCATTTGGATGGCTCAAGTTACATCCCTCACCTAAATAACCACCTCGCAGCCCTCCCATACGAACTTCATCAGCTGGTTTAGAGTCAAAACGATAGCTCTGGCCAGATGGATCCATGACCTCCATAGAAGAAGATTATAGCTTGTAGTTATATCCATGACTTGAAACACTACTTGGAACTCTCGATTCCTAATCAAAGGCATAGATTGATCTCATCAATGGTGTCTCTTTGGCCTCTATCGAAGGCTCTAACATTGACCTAACTTTGATGGATCTTTCCCCAAATCATAGTCCAGCTGAGTCAGTGTAGATAGAGGGAAAATAGTTAATCCTGATCCATAATCTATCAGGACTCGGTAGACAATCTTATCACTATACTTGACACTAAAATGCAAAGCCTTGTTATGAATTACTCCTTCAAAAGGCAACTCTTCAAAAGCCTTCAGAGCCTTATCTATCAAGCCTGCCACAACTGTGCTTATTATGGCATCCAACGTTTTACCACTTTTTCATATAGGTATGTATGAATAACCAAGGACCTTCAACAACACCTATCTTATTGAGAACTCATCAATAGTGCCCATACAAAAATCAGGGTTAGGGTGGGCCAGGGTCTTCTCCAAATATTTTACAATAGAGTACCATTTTCATTGCATTCTCCTCCAAAATTCTTTGACCTCTCCCTTGATAATTGTCCTTATTTGATATTCCTTTTTGTATTATTCATTAAATAGCTCCTTATGGGGTATAACATCTTCTAGATCAATTCATTCCATATGTGATGGTTGTTTATTTCACAAATTCTTTTGTGAGCATCAAAGTAAAATCTTGATATGGTGTTTCCATCACCCTAAATTGAGACTTTTCATTGATGATTAAGCTGGTAATAGATTTCTCTATTTTTTGTATCTTCTCTGCCTTCTCCAGACTTGCTCATTTTATGGACTTGTTTGCAACGCATTCGTCCTTAATTCCTATCATATTGATGGTGTATCCTCTATGGATTAGAAAAGGATTACTACTGACATTTGGTGTAACTGTTTGGAGCGTGATGACCTTCTGGTCGTCAAATCATAGATCTTATGCTTTAAGTTAATGCACTCTTTGATATTATATTCATTTCCTTTAGAGTAATAAGCATAGTATAGGTATGCCCTAAAGAATTGGGAGTCAATATTTTTAGTATTATGCTAAATAGGTTGAATAAGTCTACTGCTTTCAATCTTTCAAATAGTTGGGTCCTGCTTTCAACCAAAGACATGAAATTTCTTGGAATTTTCTTTTCTAAATTTTGATGGGAAAGTTTGTAGACTTTTTGATTAGTGAGCGAGGGTACTTGATGGTAATTTAGGTTATTTGGAGCTTATTGGTAAGCTTGGAAGTTTTAGAGAGGAGCTTGGTAAGTGGTTTGGACATTTTGTTTATTGGTAATGGAGCTTTATTGTTCGGTTGAGTATTTCAATATTTTAACGTGGAGCTTGGTAATTGGGTTGGGTATAGAAAATAGGTTGATGATTTTTTGGGGTAGGATAGTAGTTTGATAGTGATGGGGTTCTCCCAAGGCTAGGTCCAAAGGATTTTTTTGAACTATGCTAGTGTTGAAGGACACTGAAGTGATGCCCTCTTTCTTCTTTCTTAAGAATTCCATCAGATCTCGACTGTGCTGAAACCCTCATGATCTTTCTATTCTTAAGGACATCATCAATTTGTTCACCAATCTTAACTAGATCAGTGAACGTTTCCCAAACTACCGATATCATCTTATCATAGAAATTTATCTCTTAAGTACAAACGAATACGACAATGATTTCTCCCTCAAACATGGGAGGTCGGACCTTTTCCACTTCCTTTCTCCATCAATAGGCATAGTCTCAATAATGCTCATTGTAATTTTAATTAATCCTGTCCAAAGAATACATGTCCGGGACCACTTCTACAATGTAAGAAAACCTTTTGGCAAAATATTTAGCCAATGATCCCCATCCTGACCATTTTTTTAGTTCTTGTAAATTAAATTATTCTAACGCATTGCCGCTTAGACTTTGGCTAAAGAGCCTCATCAATAATGCTTTAATTTTACCTACCTTACCATTTGGTTATAATAGCCCCGTATATAGGACATAGGGTTTCCCATGCTGTTGAATGTCTCAAAATTTTAAAAGTTTTTACCCTTATCATAGATCCAAATTGGGGTGAATACACAGGTCATCATAGCTATATCCCATATTTTTAGATGGACCATGGATCTCTTATATCCTGGCAATCATTTCTTTCACCGCTAAGATCTCTCTTTCATGTTTCTCTTCCAAAGTCTTCCACTTTTTTACCTTTCCCCATAATGGTTTATAGCGGGTTCTTTGGGAATATATGGTAAATTTTGGTGATGTGGTGATGTGTAATGTGGTAGGTGGTATAGTTTTATTATATGATGGATTCTGGATATTTATAGTGGATTTTGGTATGAATGGGTGAAGTTTTGAGGGTTGTTGGCATTTGGATTGTTATTCTGGTAAGTAAGACAGATGTTTTATGAACTATAGGTATTTGGAGAAGTATATTGGTAGTTAGGAGGGAGATTTTGGGATGGTGTGCTTGGGTTTTTGTTTTAGTTGGTATACTGGGTGGGAGGAGTATGAGCTTGAGATGATGATCCAATGGGGGTGGGTTACTAGAGATGGGGTCCAAGGGAGGTCATGGAATAGAAGCATACGGTATGTTATTTGGGTGATTTTTTGTGTAGGGGGGGTTAAGAGAAGGGAACTAGAGTGGAGTCATGTGGTCATCCGAAACTAGAGTACTAGTGGCAATTGCCAAAGTGGTCAGATCTTTGGTTTGTTCCATCTCTTCTTGGATCCTCTCAAATTCTTTTCTAACTCAACAATTGCATTATTTTTTTCCACTATTATGTTATCCCTTTGTAAGACCCCCAAAGGTTTTTCATGAGTAAAATCATACATAGATCAGAAAACCAGATGAAAACCAAGTTTCCAGAACTGTACGACTATTTGTACGAGTCATACAATGAGACCATGAGTCATGTTATGACTCGTGGAAGGCTGCCCAGAAATTTTCTAAGCTCCAATCACCAGACTCAAGACCATGAGTTGTAGATGAATGTATGAGGCGTATAACGACTCATACTGATGAGGACCATAGAGATGACATTTTCTCTCAGGTATCACAAATCCAAACCATGACTCGTAGGTTGATATCATGAGTCGTGGAATGAGATCGTGCCCCCAAGATACAAATTGGCTCTAGTAACTATGATTATGACTCGTCGAATCATAGTATGGGTCATACTATAGACCCATGGTTCCAATCCAGAAACAATCCAAATATGTCCCATGATTCAACTGTCCAAACCACGATCCTTGGTTTGATAGTATGAGTTGTACTACAACTCGTGAGGTCCATTTTCCAAAATTTTAAAATGATTTCTTAAGGTTGTTTTTGTCCTTAACCACTCTTTTAACCCCTAAACTACATTTTTTTAGGCTTATTAGATGGAGGTTAAAGGGTCCTTAGTTGATTAAATCCCCCATTCTATCAATTAACACTTAGAGAAAACATAAAAGAGCGATTGAAGTTTCTCAAGCCTAAACCCTAGGGTTCTTCATCAACTTTCAAAATTTTAAGTTGTTGTCAAAGAATTCTTCAATCCAGGTATGTGGGATTTTCAGTAAGGGATTACTTTCATCCTTATGTCCAGAAAATTTTAATTTTTATTATGGATTTATGACATCCTGATTTAGGACTTATACCCATTCTCATGTGAACTCCATGATCTTCAGTGTAGTATGTTTCCCTTATGATTTTCACTTTAATTGTATACTCATTCATGAATTATATTATCTGAAATCTTGACACGATATCCTATATAGAATTTAACTTGATTTACCCAAATTGAGCATGATTCAGAATGATTTAGCATAAATTGATCTTATTATCACCGAAATCAGTTACAACAAGCATAACTAGTTCCAATATTTTAGAACTTTAGTTAATCAGATAATTTGAATTAGTTCATGGTTATTTCCATATTTCTAGTTTTCTATTATAAGCATTTATATATTGTTTGGTAGTATTATTTAGCATCGAGCAAACTAAGGTTCCAGATAACCTAAGTTTCAGAACTACGTGTCACCAGAGATCTTATTTCTCCCTAAAGGACTCAATTTAGTAGATCCACATCAGTACTGGCATTAACCCCTAAAGAGGTGTATACGTTGGACTCTATGTTTATTCATATGATTTATGTCGGTTAAGAGAACCTACCAAAGAAATAGTTTTAGTATGACTTGTACTTGGCCCACAACTTCAGTTAGATTGAATTCTTTCATGATTTAAAGATTTGTCTCATCATTTAAATTCATGATTTTATCCTTGGCTCATTGTACACTAGATTATACTCTATTTAGATAAAGTGTTTAATTCATCATGATTTCTATTTTCAGCATGTTTATATATAGTATTTATCACTTTCATGTCTCACATTCTCAGTACATTTGAAGTACTAACTACATTCCTTTCTTTTGTGCTATATCCTATTATGATATAGGTTTCGATTCTCAAGTTCAGCCACGTAATTAGATACGCTCCAGTGCCAGCTCAGCTACAATTGCAGTGAGTCCTCATCATTCGACGACAGTTTATTTTAGTAGTTGGGGACTTGTCCCAGCAAATCATCAATTACTTAGTGGCTTTCAGACAGAGTTAAGACATTTCAGCTTATCTTTTAATTTAGATTTGATTTCAAACTATATGTTTATTTAAGCTATCCCAATATTATTTAGTCAGCCACATGTTCTCTTTTAGCTTCTACTCAGTTATTTTATGTATATGTTTTAGTGTTATGCCTGTACCATGGGCTAGCGTGGAACCACTTATGGTTCTAAGTATTATGTCACTTCCAAGGTGTAAACTTAGGTTGTGACAAGAGTGGTATCAAAGAATCGGGTTTAAAGTGTCCTAGGGTGTTTGAAAGTTGCGTGAAGTAGAGTCTTTTTCATGGATTGTGAAGTGTGCCACACTTATGAGGAAGAGGCTACGAGACATATTTAGGAAAATCCCTTCTTTCATGATCTTTATTGTTCCATAGAGTTCAGCTCTATGTTCACTTCTAACTCATGCTTTACACGTGATAGAAAATGCCTCCAAGAAGAAACAACAGTCAGGGGAATGTGAGCTATCTAGCACCACCAGCACTTGTAGACTCCTTGAATGAACAGGTCATCCATGCAGAGTTTTGGACTGCCTTTCAGGTGTTAGCACGAGCCATGACCACTCAGGTCAACCAGCAGGCAGTTGCGCTAGCCAATCAGAATAGGAATTTGGCTGAAGCTAGAGTTCAAGATTTAATAAGGATGAACCTGCCTAAGTTTTTTGTTCAAAAGTGGATGAGAATCCACAGGGTTTTATTGATGAGATGGTGAATATCACCCAGGTCATGCAGATTACTAGGACTGAGAGTGTAGAGTTGGCATCCTATCAGTTAAAGAATGTGTATTATTTGTGGTATAAGCAGTGAAAGGATGGTCATCATAGGGGTGCAACTTTGATTGATTAGGATTAGTTTGTAGCGACTTTTTCTGGCAGATTTTTTTCTCATGATTTGATGGAGGCAAAGGTTGAGAAGTTCATTAACCTGGAGAAGACTTTGATGTCAGTTAAGGAGTATGCTCTCAAATTTACTCAGTTGTGTAGATATTCTCCAGAGATGGCTACTGAGTCAAGGGCTCGAATGAGTAAATTTGTTTCAAGTGTGTCTGATTTAATGGTCATGGAGTGCAGGATGTTTATGCTTATGGGAGATATAGATATCTTCCAACTTAGTACCCATGCCCAGAAGATCAAGGAAGAGAAGTTAAAAGAAAATAAGAGAGAGAACAAGAGAGCAAAGATCAAAATATTGACATTTCTTAGTAAAGGTCTAGCGGTGAGAGCTACTCACAGTTTAAAGAGGTCATATCTCTAGCACCTTCATCAGCTAATGCTTCATATCCCAAACCCAGGAAAGAGCAGAAGAGTAGAGCATCAGGCTTTAAGCCCAGCAGAGTGTTACTAGGGGTTGTACTTATCCGACATGTAAGAAGTGTGGTAGAAACCACCTAGGGGAATGCTTGTTGGGTATGGAGGGATGTTTTGGTTACACACAGAAAGGTCACCGGTTGAAGGACTATCCCTCTGCCTGACAGGGAAACAACAGTAGTGGTCATATGCAAGTGTACCTCTTCAGCAGACCCAGTAGGTTACCTCATTCAATAGGGTGCATCTTCAAGTATGGGTGATGGTCAGTGCCAGAACGTTCAATACGGTGCATCTTCAAGTATGGGTGATGGTCAGTGCCAGAACCACTTCTATTCACTCTCTTCTCGCCAGGATTAGGAGAGCTCACCACATGTAGTCACTAGTATGTTGCAGAATTTTTCTCATGATGTGTATGCTTTATTAGACCCAGGGTCTACTTTGTCATTCGTAACTCCATATATTGCCTTTAAATTTGGGGTCATCCCTGAGAAACTGTTAGAACTCTTTTCTGTTTCCACTCCAGTTGGTGAGTAAGTTATAGCCAAATGAGTAAACAGAGATTGCCCAATATCAGTCCATCATAGAGTCACCACAATTGATCTAGTTGAGTTAGACATGATAGACTTTGATGTCATTCTTGGCATGGATTGGCTACATTCATGTTATTCCTCAATTGACTGCGTAACCAGGGTCATAAAGTTTTAGTTCCTAGGTGAGTCTATCTTAGAGTGGAAGGGTAGTCCTATAGTGCCTATAGGTAGTTTCATTTCTTACCTTAAGCTAGAAGGATGATCTCTAAGGGTTTTATTTATCACTTAGTTCACGTTAAAGACACTAAGTCCAATACCCTATCTCTCTATTCAGTCTTGATAGCCTGTGAGTTTCTAAAAGTATTTCCCGAAGATCTGCCCAAAGTCCTTCCTGAATGGGAGATCGATTTTAGAATAGACCTTCTTTAAGATACGTAGCCTATATCTACTCCTCCTTACAACATGGCTCCAGCTGAGCTTATGAAATTGAAAGAAAAGTTAAAAGACCTCTTAGATAAAGGTTTTATCCATCCCAGTATTTTCTAATGGGGTGCTCCAATTCTTTTTGTTCATAAGAAAGATGGTTCTCTTAGAAAAATATATGGATTACCCAGTTGAATAGTTGATAAGGTGACAATCAAGAATAAGTATTTCATCCCTAGGACACATGACATGCTAGATCAGCTTCAAGGTGCTAGTTGTTTCTCTAAGATTGACCTCACATTCGGTTATCATCAGCTCAGAGTTAGTGTGACATTCTGAAGACAACCTTTAGAACTTGGTATGGTCTATGAATTTGTAATTATGTGATTTAGACTAACGAATGCTCCTGCAGCCTTCATGGACTTGATGAAAAGGATATTCAAATAGTACTTAGATATGTTCATCATTGTCTTCATAGATGGCATCCTTATTTACTCTCAAAGTGAGGAGGAGCATGCAGATCATTTAACAGTTGTGTTGCAAACTCTCAAAGATTGTCAGTTGTTCTCTAAGTTCATCAAGTGAGTGTTTTGGTTAAAATCAATTGCATCTCTTGAGTGTGGTGTCTACAGAGGGTGTTCTGGTAGACTCTAAAAATAGAAATAGTGAAGAACTAGCCTAGACCTATTTCTCTATCTGATATCAGGAACTTTTGGGGTTTAGCTGGTTACTACAGGAGGTTTGTTGAGGGGTTCTCGTCTATTGCTTCTTCGTCGATCAGGTTGACTTAGAAAAAGGTTAAGTTTTAGTGGTTTGAAGCTTGTGAGAATATCTTTCAGGAGTTAAAGTTTCGACTCACTTTTGCTATAGTTTTGACTTTGCCAGAAGGTTTAGACGGTTTCGTAGTCTATCGTGATGTTTCTAGAGTTAGCCTCGGGTGTGTGTTGATACAATATGGTAAGTTCATTGCTTATGCTTCTAGACAGCTTAAGGTTCATAAGAAGAATTAACTGACTCATGATCTTGAGTTAGCAAAGGTATTTTTTGCCTTAAAGATTTGGAGACACTATTTATTGGTGTTCATGTTGATATGTTCACTAATCATAGAGCCTTCCATACGTGATTAGTTAGAAAGATTTGAATCTTTGAAAGAGGAGATGGCTTGAGCTTCTTAAGGATTACGACATGAGTGTGATTTATCATCCAGGCAAGGCCAATGTTGTTGTTGATGCTCTTAGTAGGTTATCCATGAGCAGTATGGCTCATGTTGAGGAAGAAAAGAAAGAATTGTATAAGGATGTTCACAGGCTTACTCGATTAGGGGTTCAACATTCAGACTCAGTAGATGGTGGTATTATTATTCAGAATACTTCAGAGTTTTCTCTTGCGATGAAATTTAAGGCAAAGCAAGATGATGAGCCTATTCTGCTTAAGTTGAAAGAAGTTTTCAACAATCAGAATAGGAAGGGTTTCTCCCAAGAGGAAGATGGTGTTCTTCGTTATTAGAGTCATTTGTGTGTTTCAAATGTGGGATTTTTTAGACAACAAATGTTAATAGAGGCTCATAGCCTCAGTATTCTATTCATATGGGTGCCACAAAGATGTACCGTGATCTACAGGAAGTCTATTGGTGGAATGGTATAAAAAGAAATATTGGAGATTTTGTGGCTAGGTGTCCTAATTGCCAGCATGTGAAAGTAGAGCATCAGAGACAGGGAGGTATGACTCAGTACATCATTATTCCTACTTAGAAGTGGGAGATGATTAGTATGGACTTCATCAAAGGTTTACCTGGCAAGCGAAGACAGTATGATTCTATATGGGTTATCATAGACCAAATGACTAAATCAGCTCACTTTTTGTCAGTTAAGACTACTGATTCAGCAGAGGACTATTCCAAGCTTTACATATATGAGTCAGTTAGATTGCATGGAGTTCTCTAGTCTATCATCTCAGATAGGGGAACTTAGTTCACGCCTCTATTCTGCAAGTCTTTCTAGAAGGGTCTTGGTACCGGAGTAGATCTCAATATTGCATTTCACCCGTAGACAGATTGTCAAGCAGCGCAGACCATTAAGACTTTAAAGGATATGTTGAAATCTTGTGTGATCAATTTCAAAGGTAATTGGGATGATCACTAACCTCATATAAAGTTTGCTTATAATAACAGTTTCCATTCTTAAGACATTGTTTGATAGATATGGCTTCGGGCGAATGACGGAGTTTTATGGTAGTAATAATCCAGAGTTGGTCCGCTAATTCTATGCCTCGTATGCTGCTTCGATTGATTTGATCACACCTCTGGAGCACCGAGCTCGGTACCAACCATCGTTTACTCATATATTGGTTCGGGGTACATGAGCTGATATAGTTGAGTAGATGATACAGAGGGTTTTTTTTGGTACCAGCTGTGAGGTTCCGACAAATACAGTTGAATTTGATAACCGAATAGAGACGATGAAGAATTGGATCAAAATAAAGGATGCAGATCAGTGATTGGAGCTATTACGATGGATTGTGAGTTATATCGCCGAAGATGGGGTAGATGGTAGATAGGTAGCTGAGAAGTCAGACATTAAGAAGTCCTCACTCTACTTTGCGGGCAAGGTTTGGTGGTCGATTGTATGAAATCGTCTCGATCTCATAGGTGCTGATAATTCTCTTGCGCTTGACCGAGCAGTTCTAGTAATGAGCATCATGGTAGGTTATAACATCAACTTCACTCGCTACATTATTGAGGAGATTCACAAGTGATCTTTCTGAAATTTCACTAGTATTTCTTTCCAATGTATGATTCAAGGTTTATGTATTGTTGCTGGTATGGTCACGCTACCTGAGGTTGATCACCACATTGAGGTGACCCAAGTGGCTGATATGGGGTTGATGCAGCATCGGGGCAACCCGATTTCCCAGAGAAGGTCTCAGCCCTCTACTTCCGCAGGAGCGGTTCTTTTTGAAGGGCATGTAGATCTAGAGAAGCCGATTGGCACCCCAATACCAGTTAGTGAGCCCGAGGCTATGAGACAGACTACTAAGGGCACCGACCCCGTGAGTTATGAGGGAGAAGTAGCCACCACTACACCACTACCACCATCTGGCATGGTTTCATTCTCGAGTGACTTTCTGCAACAGCTGATGGATAGAAAGACATAGGTAATTGAGCGGCAGATTAATACAGAGGCCCAGATGGCTAAGTTGGTGACTCTACTTAAGCCATGGGTCCGGTCTTTGATTGAGGCATCTGAGGCGAGAGTCGAGGACCGCATGTTAGCTGTCATAGACAGATTTAGATGAGAGCTGTATAAGCAGATAGACAGCTTTGAGCGCTGGATGGGTAATCGGCTGTGGGAGGCCCATATTCCAGACTTGACGAGTTTGACACAGGATGTGGATTCTTTGAGGGTAGAGGTTGGAGCTTTAGCAGTCAGCCACACTCCTATCATTTCGCCTATGTCGATACTGGTCCCAACAGCGCCAGTATTTGTGGTTGATTTTTTTACTGATGAGGAGCCTCTTATTACAAGAGGCAAGAAGCCACAGAGTCTCGAGGACCAGAGTGCAAGCGGAGATGAGTTTGAGAGTGATATAAGGAGGGAGACTAAGGCCTCTCGGGTAGAGTTCCAGGTTAGCTAGATTGCCTATGAGCAAAGAGCCCTGGGTGCATCCTCTAGTCAGACACCCCCTCCACCGACAGCACCCAGCATGGATCCCAGAGAGCATACAGATGATCCAGCTATGGGTGGGCCCACATCCAGTGCCTAAGGTTCCACAGGTATGTTTTTCACTCTCTTACACTTATCATATTTATAGTTATTCACTAAGGGTAGTGCACCATTATTTAGTTAGAAGTGGGGGTATACCACAACTCGGGGGGTTTTGTTGTCGTGTTTCTTTTCCTCCGAGTGTGCTATCATAGAAGAACCAGCATGTTTAGGTTATTGTTTATGTTTTATTATGTGTTTTCATGTTTAGTGAGGAGAAAAATAGGGGAACCTTAGTTCAGTCAATTTTGAACGAACTTTGAATGATAATGATGGTTTTTGATTGTTTAAAGGACACCCCTCCTGAAAATTTGGTTTTGAATTGTATGTGTAGCATGTTAGTTTGTCACAGCTGTTGGATCTTATTATGGCATTAGTATTATAGGCAGAATAACTGCAGCATAGCAATGCATGAACTGAATAGGTAGTAGTCGATAGTGTAACCCTGTGCTGTGTGTGCATGAGGTCATTACCGAGTTCACTTTGTGTGTACGATCCTGAACTTTTTCGGTTAGTCTTGTCTAGGTTAGAGGATAGTGGTTAGGAAAAGATCATAGGCCATTTTTGAATAAGTCCACTTTTAGCCTAAAGGCCCGACCAAATGAAGTAAGTATCCCTTGATCCCGAGTTTGAGACTTAATTGACTATTTCTTTCATTATCCTATTCACCTTCCTATTTTGACTTACAATGAACCTGTCTTGGCCCTGGTCTATCCTTGGACATTGTGTACCTCAACTCAGGTAAATCATCTGTAGCTATTACAGGGGGGTTGTAGTTTGACTTGGGTATGAATAAGGGGCTAGTAAAAAAAAAAGAACAGATTTGGGTGTGAAGAAGAAAAAAAAATGAGTGAGAATAACCACACCCAAAATTTGAAGACAAATGAAGGAGAATAAGGGAGAATAAAATGAGTATGGTTGGAAAGTGGAGCCAAAAATAGTGTAGTGTCAAGGAAGGTTGTCACCATATCCATATGTACCACACCCATCCCCAAGCCTACATTACAAGATGATGAAAGTCCTATAGTGATCCTAGTCTGAATGTCCAAAAAACTATAGTGATCCTAGTCTGACTGTCCAAAAAACTAAGGCATACAAAATAAGGGCAAGCCTATGGTATTTTATGCACACAGTTTGAACTTCTTTGTGAGAGACAGTGTTTTGATCCAGTCCCTACTTGGATATTCATTAGTATACTGTGAGTGTATGGGACTTCTTTGCTGTAAGAGTACATGGGTTGCATTGTTAGCTGTTATTTGTTCGGATAATGTCATTTGCATCTATGCTTAATTGTTTGTTCATAATTTGATGCCATCACTTGATCCCTTCTGTGTCATGATAATATGTTGTATATATACACAGTGGTTTTGACTTGTGAGTAGGAGGGGATCAAAATTTTTGGTACTAAAAGAAATGAGTCAACTGCCATAGGTCTCTTATGTTTCTCTTAGTTAAGCATCGAATGTGTTTGTTTTGTTTTGTTTACTTAAGGACATGCAAACATTCTAAGTTGAGGGTGTTGATGTGCCATGATTTCATGGCATTTTCGATGCCTAAAATAAGGAAATTGTGTAATAACTTGGGTATGTTTGGTAGGTATGATGTGTTTTCTATTCTATCTTGTAGGAAAATAGGTTTTGAAGGCAAAATAGAGAAGACGGGAAGAAGCATGCACTGGAATAAAGTTTTTGAAGACAAAAGAGCGGAGTTGAATTTCATAGAAGTGACCCACGGTTGTGACTCACCAACCGTAGGTGAACCTACAAACCATAGGTTAG